>OX465583.1:55838729-56438729 GCA_950022655.1 Alentia gelatinosa | reverse complement strand
GAAATAAAGTCATGATAGCAATTGTAGTATACAGGCCGCCGCGAGAAACAACTCTAATGCGGAACACAATTAACCAACTAACCTAATTGACTGGATTGAAAACTATTTATCTAAACGATCACAACGAGTCCAAATAAATAATCTTTTTTTAGAAACACAAGCTGTTCAGTTTGGAATCCCGCAGGGCTCCGTTTTAGGCCCCATGTTGTTTAACTTATTTAAAATAGTATGTGTACTAGCCCATGAGTAGGTGCGCATCTTCAATATGCAGATGAATTAGTTTTCTTTAGTGCTAACCGATCTGTTGAGCATGTTAAGAACTCATTACAGATATCCTTAAATGAGATAGAGGCCACTGACGACAAATGTTGGGGTGGGGGAGCACGTCAAACCAACAAGTGCTATGACCAAGGAACGTACACTGGTTTAAATACCCTGGGTCAGTTACTCATGAATGTCTGCACACACCTGTTAGACCAAGAAAAGTAAGCTAAACCCCTGTAGATCAACGAGCATGCCTCTACTAGTTGCAGGAGATTCACGTGTCAGCAGCCTGGATAAATTCCTATCAAGAACTATCAAAGAGTATCACTCAACCATAGTCTGTCCGTCAGAGAGGTTATGGACGAAATCTACAACACGCTTTTGGCAAATCCGACTCTAAACACAATATACATAGCCGCCGGCATTAACAACATTACTAAGAAATGCAAGGTAACCGGTACGATCAGTGCATCTAACATCACCAATGAAGGTACCGCAGCTAATAAGATCCTAGCAGACTACCAGAATTTAATCTAAGAAATAGACACTATCCGACCTACATGCAAAATGGTATTCTGCAGCTTGTATAGTGTTTAGCTAATTCTGGCCAACCATGGGCACACATACCCAACCCTAAACCAGGACCCAAAACTGATCTATGATGCAGTGATCGAGTTGAATACAGCGATAGATGCCCTCAAGAAATCCTGAAACCATATCACCGCCCGTATAGATCATACGATCCAACCAAAAAATAGGGGGGGCGGGGGAACGGTACCACCACGGTTCCACCTATTGAAGGATGGGATCCACCCGACAGAAGTAGCTCAAGAACAGATATCTGAAGAGGTCAAGAAATCCTTCTGGAATAATCAAGCAAATGGATTACACTAATAAAGGGAGCTATATTTCCTTAATGAACTCCTATAGGTGGCGCTCCATACAGGGCGCAACTACAGTCGCTATGGAACTACCCCCCATATTATGTAACGGTCGGACAAGTAGAAGCAGTCATTGCTTGAACAAGTGTGTTCCATACAGGACACAACTTGGTAACAACGAAAATCAATATACATAGACCGAAATGGACAACAAACAAATCATAATATGATACAAGGTATGTTCCATCAAGCGTTCCATGCAGGGCGCCTGAATGTGACATAGGACTTTAATACACCGCAAAATAGATTACACTAACTCCGTTCCATACAGGGCAAAGCAGTTTGGCCAATTGCAAAGAGAGACAATATTATAACTATATTAATCTTATTGTTTAAATACATTTATAATTGTGTGTGAAAACTGAATGTTACGAAACTGAATGCTCTTCATACCATACTACACTGTATATATATGTATATATGCTTTTACTTTTATGACCAAAGGCTATTAATGTAAAATGTACCCATAGCCCAAAAATGTGAAAGACATGTTCCATACAGGACATGCCTTTTCAATGATGTGAAACCAAAGCGGATACGAATATATCATAGTCTCATAATAAAAATTAATTTTTAAAAAAGATGCTAGCAAGTTAAGGATATTTTCTTTAATATATATGTACAGTGGATAAGGTGATAAGTTTTATATTGTGACACATTTCTTACTACACTAGGATGGTCGGCAATTGATGCCTACTATTTTCAGCCTTCCTTGGCTATTATGCTCACGAGGGCAACTCTTGTATGTCTACTCATCATTACAGATTGGTTTATATTGGATGTTTCTTGCCTGAACCAAAGAATTTAATTGGTTTGATATATGTTGTACAACAGTGATACAATTAGAGAGGAGAAAGGCTTCAAAATAGGTCATTTGAACATCAGGAGTTTATATAGAAATAGAGATTTATTGGGTTTTCATAGGGCTCTCAGAAACGCTGATGAAACAAAGCTATCAACTGCAAATGTTAACATACCAGGGTATATTTTCTTTAGAACAGATCGTTTACAAGGAAAAGGTGGTGGATTTGGTATATATATATGTAAGAAACGAATGGGCCACTTATCAAAAATAGAGGTAGCCTTGAGCAGAATTGAAAACAAATTCGAAAGTATGGTTTTATGTGTAAATAAAAAAACAAAAACTGATTATAGCAAATATCTATAGGTGTCCAGGTTATAAGATTTTTTTTATTCAAGGAACAAGACGTACAGTTCACTTAATTTAGAGCGTTTTTCAATGTAGTCTATTGTTGTATCTACATTCAAATGTTGTTCAGATAATAAAATAGCTTACATTCAATGAGAAGCAGTACAGGATAGAGACAGGACATGGGACAACACACATAAGACAAGGATACATGACAAAGATAACAGGAAAGGGGGTGGGAACGGGAGGGTAAATAGGCCGTCTACAAGTTCAAATTGATAACCTTATTTCATTCATCACAGAGTTGTATGGCACCCTAAATATTGACAATGAAGAAATATGGATCTTAGGTGACATTAATTTAGATGCAAAAACACACAAATCATCAGGTCTATGTAGTGTTAAAAGTGCCTTTCTAAAAGAGACCCTTCTAAAATCAGCAGATATTTTCACAGATTTATTAAAGCAATGCATATCGGAATCAATTTTTCCGTGAAATAGAAATATGGGAGAATAGCACCCTTACCGAAGCAAGGTGACCTAAGTAAAGTAAATAATTGAAGGCCCATCTGTGTCCTTCGTGTAACAGGGAAAATACTTGAGAAAATAGTTTACGAGGCAGTTTACTTTTTCTTGGAGTCCATAAACTTTTTCCATAATGCACAATTTGGTTTCTTGAAACAGAGAGGCACGGGTGGAGTTATTCTGATGCTGAGTAAATGGTTGTTTAATTGTGAAAACAATTCGGAAATACCAATAGCAGCCTACCTTGACATAAAAAAGGCATTTGATTGTATTAACCATAATATGTTATTGTTCAAACTATCAGAAATAGGTCTAGGTCCAAATCTCTTGAATTGGTTCAGAAACTATCTTACTGATCGAAAAACATACACAGAGTATGCCGGATTTAAAAGGAATTCTAGAAATGTAAGTTGCGGTGTCCCTCAGAGGTCCATTCTCGGCCCCTTGCTTTTCATCATATATGTCAAAAATCTCCCAACAGTGATAAGAAATTGCAAATGTATCAAGGACGCCGACGATTTGGTCATTGTGAGCTCCAAGCCTAACCTTAAAGTTGCTGAAAGAGACCTCCAACTCGACCTAAATGCATCCTTGCAATGGTACACAGCCAGCCGATTAATGGTAAATACCCGTAAAACAAAAATGCTTTACCATGGAACTAAAATGAAACTGAAAATGACCAAAAAAGGCACTATTTATATGGGCACAGATCAACTTGACTGAGCAATTTTTATGAATTATCTAGGTGCTTATAAAGCACCCCGATTGGTTGCTATGGAAACAATTTTTGTCCCTCTCATGTTATGATACAGCTTCATAATATGTATGCATAAAAACATAACTAGAAAATGTATTTCTATTGTTTTTTCTTGCCTTCCCTGACCTTATATCGATGGGGGGTCGTAACGTGACGGGGGTCGTAACGTGATGCAAAAATATGTAGGGCCTCATAACTTTTTTTCTAGTAAAGATAGAGATTTAATTCTTTCGCCATTTTGTAGGTATACATCTACCCAACACAGCAACACTATTTCTACGTTTTCCCTGATGCCAAGTGACCCACTGTGGGTCGTAACGTGACGGTGTCGTAACGTGACGATGACGTCACGTGACGGTGTCGTAACGTGACGAAAAAATATGTAGGGGCTGATAACTTTTTTTCTAGTAAAGATAAAATCTTAATTATTTCGCCATATTGTAGGTATATACCGACCCTTTAATACTGCGAAAAAACTATTACTAATATTAAAGGGAAATTAAGTTATTAACGAATTAGAGGGTGTCGTAACGTGACTGCCTAAACTACACCAAAATGGCACATATTGAGATCAGTATGAAAAAAGCCATATAGACCTATCTTTTTATGGTGGGAAGATACATATATGTGAGCAATCAAAAACTGTGAAAACTATTTGATTCTACCTCTTTTTAATTTTATTTTATGCCTGATTTCATGCCGATGTTGTAACGAAACGCCCTCACGTTTTTATCCATAATTTGTCCAAATATTGGAGTTATGTGTTTTTTATAGTTTTAGACTATGCCCCGCAATGCCCTAGATGTATGGAAATCATTTAAACTATTCCCCAAAAAGGACTTTAAGAAATATTCGAAATATAGCCTATTTGCTGCAATTTCGTGATTTTCGACCAGATGAGAATCTAAATTTTGAAAAACATGTGACTGAAAGTAATAAAAAGGAGAGTAGCAAACTATACCTGCTGAGAAAAGTGAGAAGCCTCTTTACAAAGACACGGCCTTAAAAGTAGTGAAAACCTGCCTTCTTCCAATCGAAGACTATTGTTCCTACAACCAAAGTTAGCAGCAAACTTGACAGGACTTTGTACGAATCCCTTCACTGTGCTATATACAAAAACCCTTGCCGAAGTAAGAGAGTCGTCAACAACAAAGCACTACTAGAAATTACTAAGCTAGATCGGTTCGAAGATAGACGCATGATGCTTCTCCTGGGAATCCTACGAAGTCTAATCTGCATCGGCATTGTCCCAACACAAGATACCAGCAATATGCCAAAAACGAGGGCTGCAGACAATATAGAAACCCAAAAGCCAAGAACAGAGAAGTTTAAAAACTCAACTTTCTATACACTAATAATGTGCTGGAATAAAATAGAACAGAGTTTACAGACAACTACCTCTAAGAACATCTTTAAGAAACAAATACAAAGATTGTTAGCCTCAAAAGAACTGCAACTTGAGTCCGAAACAATATCTCATCTCGTTCTTGACCTAGTATACCCTTACATTGTATGGTTGTATTCCTGTATCAAGCTTACCTAAAATTAGCTGACATGAACAATCACAATGTATCACCAATCTGGTCACACCATTGACTATATCATACTCACTATAAATACCATCAATTTGTGCACCTGTACTACTCTTTTGTATATCAGTCAAGATGTATGCTTAACGATGTAATTATAAATTGAGGAAACCCTCACACTTCGATCAACATTGTATGGAATAACAGTGTACTGTACATTGAATACTATAAAGATTTTTTTTAAAATAATAATTCAGATTGTATGTACTTACCGCAATACCACATCAGGAGTAGCTCCAACAGCAGGCATATCCTACTCGCCATGATCGGTTACTCCGGGATAGTAAGCGCAAATAGCGATAAGAAAAACATGATAATGGGTCACCAGTGTTTGACTGTACGCAGCAATAGGCCACTCCCACTGATAAGGGATCGAGAAGAAGGATTGGTCCATGGCATTTAATCTTTGATCGGGCAGGGAATAGTTTCAGGCCCACACTCACCCTCACCCTATGTCTCACCCTCACTGATAGTTCTACCCTGATCAAATCATTTTAAAATAGTCAAAGATAAAAAATAAATGGGTGACATAAAGACAAATTACTCATCTTTACGTCGCCATTTGTGAAGGCTAATATGGGTGACATACAGTGGTACGTGTATATTCTGTAAAATACACCAGGGGGCACCTCAACGAGAAGAGACATTCACTTCTGGTTATGGCAGTCGCCATTAGTCTAACCTAAACTAAAACTGCCTCATGTATGGTCTCAGCTCTACCCAATTTTTATTTTTTTCTCATTTGACCTGGTTGGGACTATTAGTGAGAGTGAGACATAGGTTGAGGGTGAGTTTGAGGCTGAAACAATCAAATTTCAATTTAAATCTTTATTCCCAGAGACACATATAAATGGACGATGTAAAGATGAGTACTCATCTTTACGTTTAACTTGCACTGCACGAAAACCACCATTTTATATATGAATGCGCCCGGCGTATATAGGTATGCTTTTGCGTATACAAGGTCGTTCTATTCCTCGTGTATATATGCCTCACCTGTAGGCGTATATTTCCGTCCATGTTGTGGTCTTTTATACGTCATATATATGCCTGATTCTGTTGTATTCACACCACTATCCAATAGTTCCGATCTATGCCACTTGGGGACACCACTGTTAGCATATTTCATTTGCCATTAATTATTAAGTCCTTGGAAAATCCAATGTTATATTATAAATTTTGATTATAAAACCCAGCTTGAGGGTGTTGGGTATGAAAACCTGGGACTGTGAAACTGTTCATAGAATTGTGTATGACACTCTGAATTATTTTCCTTAATTGACTGTATTTATATCTTAATTCATCTAATTTGTATTTATCTTCCATGTATTTGCCTAGAACTTTAGGTGTGATTGCTGTGTGTTTCTATATGAATACCGCTGGACTAGCAGTGTTTGTCCGAGCGGCCGCATAACGAGACAGTGGGCCGTTAAGCGGCGCTGAACGGCAACACCTGTATTGGAGCTATCGTGATGGATGCCTCAACGCCCGCTACCGGGCGCACCAGGAAATCCTCTGGCCAGGGGATGTTGCTGCGCTTGGACTGGTTGTAGCACTGCAGGTTTTTCGCTGCTGAAACCAGCATGACCAGACCACAAGGAGCAATGGATCCATATGTATCAATGAGCAATGGATGCCTCTTGTAAGGCGCTTTGTAGGTGAGAAGCTTGTCTTGGACTGGGGTACCACCTCCGATTGCCTGAGGGTCCCTGCATACTATCCTAAAACTGGATGAGTTTTAATCTTAGCCACCGTATGCCACGACTGGAGTTTGGCAAAGTGACTTCATGAGGCGAAGCCGAGTGAAGTCCGGAGCCATACTCCAGGAGTGGCATGTGGTGGCCAAGATTAAAACGAATCGGGTTTTGATTTTATCCTACCCTGTCTCCTCGATTTTGGAATATTACGTGATAATAATTCTGTATGCCACTAGTGGCATATAAAACTCCGTATGCCAGTCAGCGTGGCATACGGAATCCCAATGTTAAGCCTATGGGATTTTATATTAGGGGTGGGATAAATAAGAAGAACGACGGCCTTCACCAACCTGTCCATATCCGAATGAGTAAGGGTTATAATGATCGACCTTATAAGCGCAGGTGGGGCGGGGTGCTTCACATTCCTCCGGCGCCCTCAGGACTCGCTGGTGGTTGAGTGGACCGTCTCGATCCCAACGAGTTCCAGGTAGGTACGCACGTGGGATACTTTGTTGAGGACAGTTGCCGGTGAGTGCATTTATACAATTTGCCACCCACCCCACTACTGTGGTAATATTTTTTTACCCACCATTATATAGGGGTATTTCATTTATGAAAATATATTGATCATATACCTCTGTCATAAAATCAATTAATACATTAAATTTTAATTTCTCCAAGCCAGACGTCTTTCTTCTCATTTTAACACCAGGCGTAAGTATAAGGGAAGTCCTTTTTTTCTATATTTTTTTTCAATACGTTTTTTTATATGTTCTCTGTTATCAGCTACTACTGTTTTTATATATTGCCCTTATATATTGTTTTATATTTTTATGCTTTCAAGTTGAGGGATATTCCACAAAAAATACGAGTTGTTTTCAAAATGAGTGGTTTTATTGGGGGGGGGGGGGGTGTACATCGAAATGGGAGGGGGGGGGGGCAAATAAAATATCTTGGTTGTAACCTTTCGTCTTATTCACTAAGACTTCTGGAGGCAGTATGATTTTATGCTTGGTTTTTCATCTAGATGGCTATTCAAGGATCGTACTTGTTGTGGTTACATTGGTTGCTATAGTTACTTGTTGCTTAACAGTCTCAGCTATTGAGTGTCTATAGATAGAACCGTGAATTTGTTTAGTGGCTATACATATGATTATTGTAACTTTGAATGACTTTAATTTTGTAATTGTTAACTGAGAATAATCATTTTTGACACGTATATAGTGAATAATTATCAATATATACAGTTATACAGTCCCATGTTAAATATCATACAATCTGGTCTCTTCTTTTATTTGTTCATTTGGTAAAAAAAAATTATATATTATAGCCCGGGTTAAACCTGCGGCCGCCTAGACCCAATAGCGGGAACTGTTTGTTACTCTTTCGTACTGAGTGGAGAGTGTGTTATTTCATAACCCCAAAACCAATTTTCCATTTTCTTATTTGAGTTTATGTGTATTCTTGAAAAATACTTTTCTTTTATACAAATAGTTCCTATAATGCCCGTCAGGTGGGCGAAAAAGCCTTATTCTCCTAGGAGAGTACGGCTTTCAGTTTTCTACTCGGTAACGATCTGGAGGCTCCATAGGCTTAGTAGGGAGATTCCGTATTGGGTGGCTAATAAATGTTCTGTCCCGGTCAGCATACATGATCATACCACCTTCGAGTGGAGGGCGCCACGTCCCAGTGTATTTCACACCACCTGGTGTGATCCTGGTGAAATTCTCCTGCTCCCCTTATATTTGATATAAGCCTTTAGATTTTCTTAAACATACGTGAATAAGAATCTATTCATATATAGCGAAAGTAGGGACTTTATTTTCACTGTTCACTTTATCGACAGTCTACGCGTTAAATCTACCACCGTAGAAATATGAGAATGTTCTGAAGATATAGGCTCAAAAGGGCTGAAAATGTTATCAGAAATCAGTAAACCGGGTAAGATACCTTGACATTTTTGTGCCTCCGTCTAAAGAGATTAGTGATGATCAGTTCAGTAAGTCTGTACTCATCATTATGATACCTGATATTAGCGTGGAACGACTTCTGTGCATTTATCAGGATGGCACACAGGAAATTCAACATAAGCAGTGCACACGAAAAGTAAAGCATAAAGACAACTACACTTATACTAGGGTCAATGCCGACGAGGTCTGCTGCAGCGAAGTCACGTAGAGGGACTGCCACGAGTGTCATCATGGTACTTGGCACTGTAGCGTAGCCCTGGAGGCGAGTTCTTAACCATATATGGGTGAGGCCCACGAAGGCCATCAACAGAACAAATCCGTACACGACCAGCGCGCCGAGTGGTTCCGAAGCTGACCGGAGAGCCCCGAGCGTCTCTCCAATGCGTTTGTTCATCTTCAAAAGAATGATCAGTTTGAGAATGGCGGCTGTGCAGAGAAGCGCCAGCGAGACCTTGAAGATCTCATCATAGTATGCGACCCGCCGGAAGTGCACAAACTGATTTAGATCCTGTTTCATATCGGTTAGGACACTTGTCATCAAGGTCATCCGCAGGGTGAAGGTCACCAACATGGTCACCAGGAGAATAACAGAAATGAGGTTGAACCAGTTCTTGCCTGATCGGAAGTACTGCAGACGTTTCCTGATCAACGCAATAAAATCAAATATCACCAGGACAACGAAATAGATCCCAATGCAGACCATGCAGACGTAATTAAATACGGTCGAGGCATCGCTGGAATAGGCTCGCAGTACCTTAACTGACGCATAGTGCGTTATACCCCCTGAAGATGGCGTTTCAGCTCCAATAGTTACAAATGCAAATAGCTGAATGTTAGGGTTGTAGACGGAATACTCGACAAAAACGCCTCTTGTCTGACGATCCAGCCATAGATTCGATTTAAGCTCATCTATGATTTCTATGGAAATGTTCCTGTTGATGTCAAGGTTGGCTAGGTAGCCTCCCCCGCCATACATGTCCAGTTTTCCTAGCAATGGTTCTCCCCGAATGCTGGATGCAGTCGAGTGTGTCCATGCAGTTGCTGTCTGGTAGGTCAGGCTGTTGATGTCATTACGAATTGCTTCAGGGCCATATGGTGTCGTATCCTCGGATTGCGCACTGTAACCTCCATAACATGTCTGGTTCAATCGCATGAGATTGTATGGGCAAGCACCTGCGAATCACAAAAGTACATAGTATCTATACTTTCTTTACAAGACAACAAAATGTTTTCCTATCAGCTGCAATGTTTGGTAAACAATATCATATTTATAAGCAGTTATACTGAGTTATTAGTGGTACAATGTCTCTTGAGTTATAAAAGCAAAATCAATTCCAGTAATTGAGCTCTGTCATATGGAATAAGAAACGGGAGAAAAGGGGGAACATGAGCAAGCATATGATTAATAAGGAAGTACATAGGTCATTTTCCGCTGGCCAATTATTCGGCACCGATCTGCAGTCCGGAACCACCGACGCCAGATCGGTGAATGGAAACAGACATGTAGAGAAGTGTTCACTGATTATTTGTTCATAGATTATAAATACAATAAGGCCACCAAGAACTGACTTGCTCAACGACCAATAGAATCAAAGGGGTTTGAAACCGTCGGGGAGAGTCATTGTGTTTGAAGAAAAGTTCTGTAGATATGGACCTGTTAAATGCGGCAGAAACAAGGCATATATTCATTACTCACACCGATTTCTAGTTATCGACGTCGGCCAATAGACAATGACTCTCATTGGTCTTTATTCCTTTTTGTAGATTTTTTAAAACTCTATCTTTAGTTTCTTTGTTTTTTTAATCATTTCCTCTTAGTTCTATCCCCTTATTTTGTTTCCTTCTTATCTCCATTGGGATTGTAATGGTTAGCTTTCTGCTACACTGTCGAACATTTCCGTGAATTTCACGCTATTTTCCTGACAACTGGGGTGCCAGGGAAATAACGTAAAATTTACGGGCGACCGTAATATCTCTAGTTTTTGTGTGTTTTTTTATCATTTCCCCTTAGTTCTACCCCCTTATTTTGTTTCCTTCTTATTTCCATTTGGATTGTTATGATTAGCTTTCTGCTACACTGTAAAACATTTCAGTGAATTTCACACTATTTCCCTGGCAACTGGGGTGCCAGGGAAATACCGTAAAATCTATGGGCGACCGGAAATACCGTCAAATTTACGGGCATCCGGAGAGCAAACGTGCAAGCACCCTGAGAAACAAAATTGAATACAATTGGATTCATCGTCTCAAGTGCCAAGCACGCAGGGTGCTCAACACAATGGATAGCAAATATGGATGAGAACTACTAATGCCATGTCAAAAAGAAATTCTAAGAGAATGACTTCTCCCCTACAGACTCGCAGCCTCAAAAGAGGAAATGTTACACCAGGTGTATGCAAGATGAACTATCCTCTGTGCGACATGTACACGCCAGGCGTATATGTGTACTGATAGAAAATAAAAAATGTTTGGCCACTGCCACCTCCTGCCTGTTTGTGTTGGTAGAGTGGTCTCAGTGGGAAACCCTAACCGCCGGACTAATCCCCGCCCAACCCTCGCCTAACCGCTGCCTGACCCCCACCCTTTTTCGTGAAGGCCCCCCTCATGTGTGCCTACGGCGCCGCTCTGCCTTTCTTCAGAGCCTCCTGCCCGTGCCCGCCACCTCCCGCCTGCCCCGTGGGTGGAACTAGGAATTCTCCTGCTATAAACCTTGTGATACATCCGAGGGGCCGGCGGGCGGCAGTGGGCAGCGGCGGGCATTAGGACGGGGTTAGGTGTGGGTTAGGCGGTAATAGGAGTCGGAGTCAGAGTCGGTATTCATAGGCTGATATCTGAACAGACCTTGTGTTGTATATATAGTACCCAAAGTATGACTTCAGAAGAGTGGTGTTTTGAAAGTATAATCATAAAAAATGGTAAGAAAGACAAGAGAATGCTGCGTTTAGTATATAATATGTAATTGATGAAATGATACTTATTAGGGTTTTAGAAAGAATTTATAATCATAATTGATAATACAATATTGGATTTTTCATATACCAAGGACTTAATGACTAATGGCAAATGAAATAAAATAACAGTGGTGTCCCCGAAAGGCAGAGATCGGAATCAGGCGTATATATGATGTTTATATGACCGCAACATGGACATGTATATATACACAGCAGAAAAAAGGTGAACCTTGTATACGCAAAAGCATACCTATGTAGGCTGGGTGTATACATATGTAAAGTGGTTAGTTTCACGCAGAGTTTACAGTACAATACCGTTTTGAGATACCAAATATACGGTATTGAAATGTAGATAAGATTACTGTAATACACTGTCCACGTTTACAGTAGTATCCTGTATAGTGTACTGTAATTTCGCACCCAAATCTGTAGTATTTCATATATTTGTTCAGCTTTCCTATCATCTTTAATAAATTGATGTTTTACCATATTATGCTCTAAAGGGTTCGCCTGTGTAGATATTCTTTTAACATGTATCATTCTTTTGTGTGTTTGTAAATATCTGTACTGCATTTTGTATCTACTGCATGCTTCTGTCACTGAAGAACTTTGCAGCAATCCGTCTTGCTGGCCTAGATCCTCTTTAAATGCACTGCACGAGAACCACCGTTTTACATATGAATGCGCCCGGTGTATATAGGTATGCTTTTGCGTATACAATGTCGTCTTATTCCCCATGTGTATACGCCTCATCTGTAGGCGGCTGATTCATATATACGCCTGTTTCATATATACGCCTGATTCTGTTATATTTACGCCACTATCAAATAGTTCCGATCTCTGCCACTTGGGGACACCACTCTAGCATATTTCATTTGCCATTAGTCATTGAGTCCTTGGTATATGGAAAATCCAATGTTATATTATAAATTTTGATTATAAAATCTTTTAAATATAATAATAAGTATCATTTCATTAATTTTATGATTATACACACAATGAAAACACCACTCTTCTGAAGTCATGCTTTAGGTACTGTATATATAACACAAGGTCTGTTCAGATATCAACCTATATGCCAACCTGCTGCTCGACCCCCCCCCCCCCCCACCGACCCCCCCCCCCCCCCCGAATTTGGACCAACACTGACTCGACACCCGACACCCCCGACACCCCCCGACACCCTACACTCACTCAAGTGGGAGAACAGGGATTCACTAAGAGTGGGTGCTAAGACAACACACTGATAATTCGCGGCAGCAACAGGGGTTGGGGGAGGAGGACTTCCTTTTTCATTTTCTTTTGGTGCATATATACACCCGGTGTATATGTATTGCTCAAAGGTTATTTCCTTTCGTATATGCCAGGTGTGAAATACAGCCAAGACGCATCCGTATTTAAAAGGAAACTGTTTTGTATACGCCTCATACGCTGGCGTGAAATATGGACGTATATAGGAAAAAAGTCAATTTTCAGCCGATACATACACTTCCGCGATGGCATATATATGAATAATTTAGTGGTTTTCGTGCAGTGATGGTAATCAATTTTCCGATGAACCCAAATAAGCATGATAACACGAAAACCCCTTGCAAATCTTTTGTAACTGTGAAGTTCATTCATTTGGGTATCCTAACAAAACTAGTTGCATGTACATATGGAATCCTTTATAAACATATTGTGGTGAGTTTCTCGGAGAATACTTTCAAAAGCTCCGGAGGTACCCCCAGCAGTTCCCGGCGTTTTTTAGTGTGTGTGTGTGTGTGTGTAGGTGTGTGTGTGTGTGTGTGTGTGTGTGTGTGTGTGTGTGTGTGTGTGGGTGGGTGTGTGGGTGGGTGTAGGTGTGTATGTAGATGTGTGTGGGGAGTAGAGGGGTGTGTGTGAAGGTGTGTGTGTGTAATGAGATTTCAGAGAGAGGATGATGCCATAGGCGGGCATCCTGCTGAACCAACCAGTATTATACAAATAGGACATATCTTCTGGCGGAAACAGCAGGGTGGTGTTTTATATCAGTGACAATCGTTCAGAGTGACCTTTTCCGTACGCATTGCATAGTCGAATTATCATACCTGGGCATGTTTGGCACAGCTATATCGAAATACACACCTCCCAGACTTCGGGGTATGCTCCTTACCGATCGGATTCCTTCCTACGGTCATATGGCGTCCAGTTCTCTACAATACGTTCATTAGGGTTTGATCAAATGACTTACTTGATGTGACACGCAGCTGACGAAGGCGGGCTGGCCCCACCCTGAAGGATGATCTGTCAGCAGTATACTGACGTTCCCTCCAATGTAGTGTTTGTCCGTTCACATCCTCCAAGACAAAGTAGTTAGGCACAAAGTCTTCCTTCAACCAAGTGAAGAATTCTTCAAACGTGTCGACCTGGGGTAACAGTAAAAAAACATTGTGTAAATGAACTGCAATGAAGATTTAGCATTTTTTTAGAAATAATGCAATTTTGTGCAGAATGAATTAGATATGATTGAGTTTTTTCTGATGATGCCTTGCACTGTGACTATGTACAGTGCATGTGGTTGGAGAGTGTGAATGGGACTGAGAATCAGGTAGAGAGAGATGAAATGGAAAGCCAGCTGGAGCAACGTGTATATTGGTTCTTAATAAGGAGCAGCACATCATGTATGAGGTGTGCGCTAAACTGATTGGTTAGGCAAGCTTATACATAAGATAGGTGTAGAAGCAACACTAGACAGTAAGAAAATGAGATCTAGAAGCAAGAATCTGTGTAGGTGTTTATCGCCGCATGGAGGAGCACACTATTGCTCCACCGAAGCGCTGGAGACTTACTCCAAGTGGAGTAAGATCGACCCCGGATTATTCAGTGTGGACTTTCTAGCCCGTGTATGTGCCATGGATAACCAACAATCCTTGGGACTGATCCTAACTTGTAGAAATCACAGAACAAATTAGCAACAAGAAAAAACATTGAAGCCAAACCAATATGCTAACACTTAGCTGAGACTCGGAGACCCATCCGACGGTAGAATTTGATAAATTAACAACAAGGATTTGGATACTAAGCTTTGGAGAGATTCATGAATTGTGTGTTAACATTGTTGGAGAACTGTGAATCGTATGAGGTTGGACTAAACTAAGGAATAGACTCTGAATCTATGAATGATCTATGAGTGTTTGAACGGAGTTACAAGGTTACTTTTTATCATTTGGACTTTCCCTGTGTGAACTGTTTATCCAATCTTTCTATCGCATTGAATTGAACTATGCAATCTTGTTGTAGAGGTATGGAATCAGGTTTCAGCAAGTAGGAGATGAAATACCCTCCGATGACTTGGACATCCCAGACGATTATGGTTAGATTATTGAAACTCTTCCCATCGAGGAGACAACGTAGTGACTGAACCCATACGGGTGGCCGTTCCTGGTAATCTGACGCAAAATATGTAGAGGCGTATTTTTGCATCAAATGACCTTGAACGGCCACCGGTACAGGCTCAGGAACCACGTTCTCTCTTAAAACTATTCCATGGTAAAAAAAAGAAACCTGAATGCAGAGAAGGAGATTGAGGTATCGTTGCAGACCAGTTGCCTGTCAACCACCTACCTTCTGTTTGAAGGAGCCAATGAAATCATTCTCCACTGTCCTGTACAGGTTATGTGACTGGGAGTCCGTCGATCCGTATGCCACGAGAAGAAGAAGTACCAGGAAGATCACATGTCCGATCACTTCCCGCAGTGCCGACCCTGCCCGCCTCTCCATGTGCCCACGGTAGTCAGCGGACGCCTTCTGCCACGGCTTCAAGTTGTCGTAGTCTGTCAATACAAAGAGTGGTCAGTCGAATCACTCAAATTGTCGTCTGCTCGTAGAGTAGGACATTGGTGACCTGACCCGGCGTTCACACTAGACGGTAGACTTGCTCAAGTCTCCGATTATCAACATTCATTAAATGATTTAAAACACAATCAGAATGAAGTTCATTATAGTATGTGTCCTTCTCTGACTGGCCCATGAATCAAAGACTTGTCCACTATGAACTGAAACTCCTGTTTATGGCCCCAAACCACTCCCTGTAACCCTACACCTCCTCCTACCCCATCTCCTCCCCACTCCTCCAGTTCCAAGGCCGCCTGTGTTGTCATAACAATAAATTTCGTCTGCTCCTGACAGTGACCCTATTGAGATCAGAGAGAGAAGGTATCAGATATCCTAGCCAGTAGCCAGGATACATGTCGACTGTAGATCGTCAAGCCAGTAGGCGTCAGGTGGTGGCAATGTCCATCGCAAAAGTCGTCAACCTCAGAATAAACTCGAGCATTTGTAAACACTGACGACTTTCAATAGAAATGAACCTCGGCGATCAATTGAGTTAACACAGTTTTCACAGAATAGCCGCCCATATAGACGACTAATTCAAATCGGCAGTGCAATAGTTTACATACATTTTGAACAATCATATAAAAGATCGTAAGCTTGTCCTAGGGCTGATATCGTTACATAAGCTTTTTGGTCGTGCACCTACGATCTTTGTACAATACGATCAAATGGGAAGGGCCAATATCGTTACATAAACATTGACCCACATCGTGTAAATGGTCTTAGATCGTTCACAATCGTAGTAACGTACGACAGCTCTATATAGAGGGTGTCGTGAGTATAACTTGTACTGTATTCATGTATTAATTTCATTCATTCAGATCTAGAATTAAACAATTGCATGACATACTTAAGAACATTGGTAATGTCAAAAATAAACAAAACATAAGAAATAAAAGGCATATCATATAAGTATATAAGATTGATAGGGGGAGAAAAATACCAATACTACTATTTATCGTCTTAATACATATAACAGTAATAGTGATCATCATTTTAGACATGTAGTAGACCTATCATCTCCTCGTACGAACGATTCACGTGTCTAAGATCTATTTTACGTAACGACATTGGGCGTGGATCGTCTACGACGTCGTACATCGTTCGATAGATCGTATCGTCCACTGCTCGTATCATTCAAAATTTATGTGACGGACCCCAGGTGGTGCCGAATTATATAATCTGATGTAACCAGACGTCTTCAGTCGCCACGCACTTGACGTTTTCACCAGACGATTTCTATCATTTTACTGCTGAAAGTAGTCAGGCTGTGCAAAATGCCAGAATCGCCGGACAGAATCGTCTAGTGTAAACGCCGGGTAAGGAGACTAACAACTATTGTAGTGGTTTACTGGCGATATATGTTTCTGTTTCATGCGGAGGGCAAACAGGACAAAAGAGATAGGTTCCGATAGAAACAGCAGATACCGAGGAGTATTGGATTAAAATGGAGATTACAACTTTGTCTGAATCAAAAGTTTGATAACAGCTTATCAAATACGATTTGATGATTGACTTCACTAGATTTCGGCTAACTAGTAAGTCGACAAAATCATATCTCTTTGTGTTCTATGTTCCATGGCAAGGGTTAAATATCACACCACTTGTCTGGTAGAAAGGGAATTGTGGGCTACCGTAAGATTAGATTTTACATGGGTATCACTTTCGAAGGTAGATTGGCCAGCTGACCTTTGTTATCTTTCTCCTCTTGGACCACACGTTCATCAACATTCTTCTTTTTCTTGTGAACGACGAAGGCGATCACCAGGACTATGAGAATCACCTGTAACATAAATGTAGATTCATAAATATCTGATTAACACTGATGGAACTGACTAGATCTCTTTAGCAATCTTCACGAGGGATGAAATGTACATACCTTCAGGGGGTCTAGAA
Organism: Alentia gelatinosa; assembly: GCA_950022655.1. NCBI lineage: Eukaryota > Metazoa > Annelida > Polychaeta > Phyllodocida > Polynoidae > Alentia > Alentia gelatinosa. The sequence continues at coordinate 56,421,134 of OX465583.1, read as the reverse complement.
TTAGGATGAATTGGAGGAGGGATAGTAGAAAGGTGGTAAACCATCCGTTAGACTTGTCCACATCCCACTCCAGGCTGTACAGCACGAGGAAGAAGGCTGGTAGTATGATGGACACCGCGCTCAGTATCCATGCTACGACCAGTAGAACCCTAAAAAGGACAAGAATTTATGGTATTTATAGATTGCGGACACACTCCGTTTTCTCATTGAATATGGCAAAATAATTAGATATTCACCTGCAAAATATCCTAGATTTTGCGTGACTCAAGAGGCGGTTCTCAAGGTAAGTAGATAAAAAAAAAGTATCAAATTTGTTTTTTGTAATGGTTAAGAATGAACTGTAAGAGAAAAATAGCAGGTTTAATTTGTTTATCTGTAGATGAGAATCGCATACTCATAGTATTATAGAGGAAACCCATGAAAGTTTAGGGTCTGAGCTCGTATCCCATGGAGTTTGAATCACGTAGTAATTCACAAGGCCAAGCCGCGTGAATTGCTATGTGATTCAAATGAGATGGGATCGAGCTCTGACCCTAAACTTGAATGGGTTTCTGAATTTATCTCACCCTTAATATTGACTAATGGGCTAACATTTGTGACATTATCCCCCATTGGATATTTTTCCTAAATATTTAATGGGTGTTAGATACGAGTTTCCAATGTTAAGTCTATGGGGAAAAATATCTGGGGTGAGATAATTCAGTGTTCATGCCCGGGTCGATTTAAGTACGACTCTACGTGGGGGTGAAACTCCATACATATCCTGCCAAAGCAGGCTGTACAATGTGCTCATCATCAACTTGTATGAGTGCAATGATAGCTCGTTGTGGTCCCCAGTGGTTCCTACCACCTCTCACGCCATCTATCATTCCATCACCGTACTCAGTCTCACCCGTTATTCGTCTCACTTCTGCCTTCTCCAAACACTGCCATTACCTCATTCTACACACAAGGTAATGGTACACATTACAGGTAGAGATCATATAACATTACGAACAGAAGGATTGTATAATCTTGTAAATACAAAATATGGAATGGCAAAATGGTCTAAAAGTGTCATAAGCAAACCAAAATAGAACCAATATATTTATTCAATTAAAGGAATTGATAAAGGATGTTAAGAAATGCGAAAAATAAATAAGGAATTCTGTTTGAATTTCCAATTTGTATGAATCCACGAATAAGAAAGCCTTACCCTGAGTTACGCTCTGATTTACTAAACTTTACCAATGGAAGGAATCATGTCAATTACGTACTTATTCAATATTCGCTTCGTTTTTGTTGTCGACTTCTTGTTAGACTGACTTTCCTCGTCAGGAAGGATCAGGTTTTTACTGCTGTGTGTAGTATAACGTAGCTGCTTACTCACTCTTTGCGAATCATTTACTGTACTTCCCTCTCTCGCTGTCTTCAAACTGGAAGAGATGGAACATGCTTCACCCAACGTATTGCTAACAGCATTGATATTTGATAACGAGACAAAATTGTAAAACAAAAATTATGTCATCTAGGATCATCATAGTTAGACCTCTAAAAACAACTTGTTTCTCATCACCAAGCCACGTAAAATAGGACAGGGCAATATAATCTTATATTACCAATTTATTTTATAAAACCTTTGGGGATGCCATGGCGACAATGGACGATTCCCCTTGCAATTACGAGTGACGATCTTCAATCGTTGCTTGAAAAATGTGTTACAAGTACTGTGACAAGTACCATAGTTTGCATAGGTGGCATAGGTGGCAACACAGAACTATTGGTTGTGTAGGCAGTCTGAAGATAGATATGAATACTATATATATATATATATATATATATATATATATATATATATATATATATATATATGTATATATATATTGGTTTGGGAATACCTAGATACACATAATACCACGTTGAATGCATCCCTGACATCAGGAGCATACCTTTCTTAATTTCTAATTTATAGAAAAGAAAAAAGTTCTAGAAAAATGTTTGCGCGCGGTGATAAGAAACATTTATTTTAGTGGCCTTGCAGTCCCACTTTCAAATAGCATTGGCCCTTACGTAGGAATTAACTTAGTGATATACTGTGATGCACATGATGGAATTCTCTCAAACCTAGAAACAAATCTATTGTTATCAATTATCATTCTTTGGGAAAAAGGTCAATCATATTAATCTATTAATATAGCATTATTCTGTATTGAGACTTGCATCTTCGTAGACCGTACCGTATTAATTATGATATTGGAAAATATTATCACAGGAACCTACTAAAAACAGGGTATAACAGTCATAATAAACGCCTCAGAACAAAGTTTAATATAAAAATGAATTCTCAATAATAATTTGTAAGTAGATAACTTACCATATTTCATTAGAAGTAGAGGCGACTGGGGCGACCTTATTACTTTTAAGTATGGATTCAAGGTTTTCATGTTGCTCCTGTGCTGCCAGTCTATTGGCTTGTCTAAAGACAAATACGATGAACATACTTGGGAGCAGGCATATGAGCCCACTGACCTGAGAAAAGAGCATTAAGAGACTACAATCATGGACACGATAGCGACATTGTAATTTCATCATATCTTTACATCAGCAGTTGCTAAAAGATATCGCCAAGCAATCTGTTGACGGGCCTCTAATATTGATGAATCTTTAAAAACATGGAACCACTCATATCTAACAGTTGATTTATAATCTTCATGATATTTGGTGTAATGGTGATCCCCATCGTCGTATTTCGTTTTAGCATTACCCACATAATTTTCGATCGTCTTCTATGAATTTGTCTCTACCTAGCAATGCCAGGGGCTCTTGTATATATGTATGCAGCAGCTATTGTAATAATAAAAAAAGATTGCTTGGCAAGAGGTACATTAAACATAACCTTCTTTAAATCCTAGAAAGAACTTCTTACCACACTGACGAATAGATCGTGTACGGAGAATGTGAAGGGCCCGAGTTTGACCTGCGTCGGCCTCTGCACGTTATCCTCTGTCTGATAGAACATGGCGCTCGTGATCATCAGCAGGAAGAGGACAGCCATGGCCGCCGTCAGCCTCTGGGCGTGCGTGAATGTATTGCGTGACGGCCGGAAGAAGGCTGCAGTCATGAGGTACCAGCTAGCTGCCTCCTCGCTGAAACTATCCTTGTAGGTGTCTCTGAAGCGCGTTTGAGGGTTGTTGGAGGTGACCTTGAAGGTTCGCCTGATGCGGCCGTCTTCTGAGTCCACTGCTAGCCAGGCATCACATTTGAAGAGTGATCTGAAAAAGGACAAATGAATTGTTAGTACCAGAAGAGACCTTCGTACGGGAAGGATATTGTATCTATGGCATTTTGTGAAGGAGTGAACTGCTTGACCAATCGAGGAAATAAGATCAGCAAAACAGAATTAACGCTAATTGAATGTTAAATTACATGTATATAATTAAATCTTATCATAGTATTGTCCTACAACTATACTAGATTCCCACCTGCAAAGTTTGACCTCTTGAAATGATAACGATATGAATGACACTAAATAGTTCAAGGTTTGTCCAATATTCCACTGGAAATGTTGGTCTATAGAAGCATTACAGAAACCATGTGTTTTACCTATATATAACGTGTGGGTAATATAGGAATACAATTAAGAGAATCGCGGTTATGATACATGCACCCTACTTAAAATAGCTAGAATTTTGCCTGCATTCTATCCATCTGTATGATGAGTTGCACAGCCATATGATTAAATTGTTATCTCTGTAAGACTAAGTACAAATGAATATATTGGTAACACTTAACATGAAGCATTCTTTTAAAATATCTTTGCTTTCTCTTTTCCTCTTTGTTGTTATACAGAAGTACAATCATTGACCTATTATCATAAGTAACCTATCATTTTGACCTATTGAAGTAGTCGACTCACGTTTCATCATTCTGCTTGTCGTCAACGGTGACCTTGGAGACGTACCATGACCTTCCTCTGCCCCATCCGCTGTCGTCATGCCACAAACGTAGTGCCCGGATGCGGCCGAGATGAAATGGTGTCCTCACCAGGAAGGTCAAGGTCGAGCCAGTGGTGAATGTCTGACCCTTGATGTAATTTATGCAAATCAATTAAAAGTGATGGGTAAGCCTGTACTCTCATACCAGACTAGTATTGATTAAAAAGGTTCGATTGGTCGTAAGCAAGTTCGATAATGTCCAATCGAAGTTATTTTGTTCCTTTAGAAAAGGTGGTACAATTAAGAGATTGTTGTAATGCAGTACTGGAGCTGGGACCGATCTTATTCCTAAGGCAGAGGCAGGGGCCTGTTTTATTTTTAACTCTCGTTGGGGAGGAAAGTCCCCACGAAGCAGAACTCCACAGGGCCCCGTTGCTCCAGGTTTACGACAGGGTTGCGGATCGCAGAATAGCGATCCGAGGGGCTAAATGTTGCTCCTGAAATTGTGCGGATCGTGTCGTAATTGCATCACCGCGTAAAATACGGCTTTTAGCGATACTTTTTATGTGGACCCTCACACCAGTGCGGATGGTCTGTGGATCGCATTACTTTGGTTAGAGATGGCCTTGTCTGAAATTCTGAATAACGATACATGGTGGCACTACCATGCCCCGCCCCTTGTTCTTCTACCTATAGAAAATGGCGATGCACACCAACAGGTGTCAGATCAGTTCTAACTCTGGTGCCATCTGTATTTAATTAAAAAACTAATGAATCGTCCCCTGTCTCATTCAATATGTGCCCCTGAATTGTTGTATCGCTATCGCATCGCAAAAAATAGCGATACCGCGGGAATATAGGGATACGATCCGATATTACAGGAGCAACGCTTTTTTAGTCGGATCGTTAAAGTAATCGTAAAAATAAAATTGCGATCCGATTATAGCTAGCGATACCACAAAAACAGGAGCAACGGGGCCCAGACGACCTATTGGGCGAGAGCTCGTCAATCGCGATTTAAAACCCCTATCATCCATAGGGAGAGAAATCCTCGTTCATTCTCTCGTTTGAGGAATCCCAATGATAAAATAGGCATGGCAGATATTTTGGAGGACACTTGAATTAGGGTTTCTAAAGGCTGAAAGTGATGCCACATAATGGTATCTTTTCGAACTAATTTCATCATGTATAAGTATATGAATCTGTCTAAATATTTCAAATATCTTCAAACACTACAAGTTTGTATTCGAGTCAAGACAAACATATTTCCGTTAGTTTAAATGGGTAAATTGTATCTATTATCATGAATCACCCAACATATCCCTAGGGGTGTCGCCTGCTAGGGAGGTGAAGGAGGCTGTGGACGAGATATCTCGGCCCGACGATGAAAAATAAAACGTGCATAGACGATACCTCGTGGATCGTCGGCTACAACTGTACTTCCGCACGATAATATGAGTAATCAAACCCAAATCCTCGTACGACCTCTCCTCGGGCCTTATACTAGACACGCCCGGATGGAAAAACATGGCTTGAGAAAGACACCTCACACCCATGTTAGCGAAGCATTCCCTCCAGGACGCAGAGGTAAAAGGTTCTTTCCGCTTGTTCTCAAAGTTTGCTAAGCATCTATCACCATCGGGCCAACAAAACCCTTCTCTACACATTGAGAGCCATAATGAGCGAGTCCATAGTGTTATATTGTGGTGGGATGCCTATTTATTACCCACCTAGTACGGGGTCTCCATGCTAAGCTCATGGAGCTTAAAGATCACTACTGAGTAGAATACGGACCTCCGGAATCTCCTAGGAGAATACGGCTTTTTCAGCAACCTCACGGTCGTTATAGGAACTAATTCATATAAACAAACCATGGCGCTAAGGTCGAATTTCTAATGATATACTAGATTTTCTTCCTAATTATTAGTCGAAAGGTGAGTAAAAATACAACATTACCATGATTTCGATCTGTGTGGCCGTATTCTCCTTGAAGTTGACACCACGTAATACTCCTCGCTATCGCCCGGAGTATTTCTACGCGTCAACTACGCGGAGAATACGGCCATTCAGATCGAAATATATATGGTAATATTGTGTGTATATATATCCTATAACTATCTACGAATCATATTTCTGCTGCCTATTATCCAAGGGGAATGCTTTGGGCTCATTCATTGTGGCAATATGGTGATCAAAGCTTTTGCACTTTTATTTCCCATATTGTCATCATCCGCGTGACCGCTAATAAGCATACGTACATTTTTGGCGTCCGGATCCAAGCACCTCACACCCGTGTCAGCCTTATCACCTATCAGGGTGAACCAGACCTCAGACGTGGTGCCGGCACCCCAACGCAGTCCCGTCTCCACTGATACCAGGTACATGATACCGTCTTCGGGCTGATTATCTGGTAGTCTTTTTACAGCTATCTGGAGGCGAAAAGCAAAATAGAAATGTTATTAAAGTCTATAAAAGAACATTGATGTGCTGATATTATCCAATCCGATTCTGAACCGATTTTATACCCCTATGGACGGCCAACAGCCATTATTCGCCTGTGGGAAAGGACTGATTCTGCCTGCTGCTAAGCCTGGGTCATCCATAATAGATAAACGACTACCATATTGTATAAGATGCGAAAAAGTTAGATTTATTAAATGTTTTGTCTACAAGAAATGAATAACAAAATATTGAAAGAGGGAAATTAAAGGCGGCGTAATAAAATAGCAAAATATCTATTGACCGTAACACGCTCACCTTTTTCTTGTCCCTCTGGTCTGCCCAAACAGCCCAGATAAGGAGCAGCAAGTAGAGCGAGGTGATTGTGACGACAACGGAAATGATAACAGTGTTGTTCTTGAGGGTAGAGGTCTTCAGGAAGACTGTGGAGAAGTCGATCAAATTGGGTGGTGCGATGAAGGCACTGCCAAAGGCGGAAATACCGGCCGTAGGGGTTGAGGTGCAGGTCGTGGTGCCGACTGATGTCCCTGTGCTCACCTGACAGGTAAGAAGCGTACTTATAACGAGCATTATCTATTCAGTGGAGTGGAGAACATGAAAATCGTGCAAATAAGTCTAATTGAACAAATTGGATGTTAAACTATCAATACAAACTTTTAAACGAAATATTGTGCAATAAATCGTGATACGAAAAGACACAATTTTGTAGTGATTCTCTTCGATATTCAGAGCAATTCTACCAGAAAAGCCACTTGAAAATCTAAGATGACGGCCATTTAACAGGATGTCTGCTATTGGAACCTACCGAGTATGAAGATCCTTAGATGAATGCAACAACCTGGCCGATTTCGATGCATATATATACAATTTGCACGAATTCCATACGAATAGGGTTTCATCCGCTCCACAATAAAGTGACTAGAACTATGAATCTATCGTAGTAGCCAGCATCTATGAATTGACAGGCTAAAGGATATAGCCGGTCCACACAAAGATTCTGTTGCACCATATGTAACATGATGAAAATGGTGGGCATAGTTCTGATCGAGATCAACTCATTATAGTCGTTAATTTTCATATACAGCGAAAGGCAAGACTAATCAAGAGCAAATTTTAACTTCCATCATGTTTGCATTGTTCTGGTTGCTTGATACTAGAATATCCCTTGGTGGACATGAAATAGAAAGAGTACTACTGCCTATAAACAGATTTAATACCAGCTCTCCTGTGTTGACCCAATCGTTGATGCTGCTGTCCCAGGCTCGACATCCGGTTGTAGCAATCTTCACACTGTAACCATCGTTACTAGCACTGGTGGAACGCTTCCTTCGAGAGCTCCCTTGGTAGAAACGAGTAATATGCTCACGATATTGGCTTTACATTCAGAAAGATTACTAGACCACTATTTCTAACCTTTAATATAAGCAGTTACAGTAGCGAGCACATCGTACAGAGCCGCTTAAAATCTGCACTGCATGAAAACCACCAGTTATTTCATGCATACGCCACTGCGTAAATGCATGTATCTGATGTCCATTGACATTATATATATATATATATATATATATATATATATATATATATATATATATATATATATACGCCCACATTTCACGCCAGCGTATACAATACAGTTTATGTGTATATATGGAAGCGTAATGGCTGCTAAGCGTATATGAAAAGAAATATCATGTGCATGACATATATATACGCCGGGCGTAAATTACGAAAGAATGCTGGGTTTGTTATATGTAATTAATGAAATGATTTTCATTAGGGCTTTAAGATTTTATAATCAAAATTGGTCATTATAACATTGGATTTTTTTTGTATACCACAGACTTCAATGCCTGATGCCAAATGAAATAAAATAACAGTGGTGTCCCCTAGATGCAGAGATCGGAATTATTGAACAGTGGCGTGAATATAACAGAATCAGGCGTATATATGACGGCAACATGGGCACATGTATAGGTCTAGAGATAAAGCATATACAGAATGACAAGAAGGACTTACTAATTTATGCAAATGATAGATATACACCTTACGTATATATGTAAATCACGGTTTGTCATACTGTGCTGTACACTATGTTGCATTAACGTTCTTTTGCAGGAACACTGCTTTATCAATACCGGTTCAGAGCAATACAATTGTAATATTTAATCTATAAGGTCAGGATGACATGAAAGTAGGAAACACAGCGGCGCGGTCGAGCATTGAAATCTCGGTGTGAATAGGCAATAATAGTCGCTTTTTTGTTATTGAAACTGAATAATGTGGTGTGCCCCGTTAGCTCAGTTAGTTAGAGCATCCTGTTGAAAACTGAATAATATCGTTGAAATATAGATATCCGCTCTCCGTATTGTATTGAATTATATAAATTTGAAAGTTTATAGAATGTTTGAGTTCCTTCTAGTAATAATAAAACTTCAGCATTTAGATTGTCATCTAAAAAAATCTGTGAAATACCTGAAGAGCTCATAGGACGCAGGCCTATATAGTAAATGCCGATGTCAATGACAACACTTCCCGGAATGAACACTGTAACGGTTGCCCCCGTTGTATTTACGGTTGTCCTGTAGGTATAAGTAGTGTTGTCAGGTGCCACCAGTGGACGCACAAATACTTCAAAATCGGATTGACTACCAGGTGCCGCCAGTTCCATAACAACGGCGGAGTTGGATGCCGTCACGTTCACTTTGTGGTAGATCATCTTCGTCTCTGCATTGGCCGCTTCGGTCATGTTTACCTAAAACAGAAACATCGTCGATAAATTTCATGTCATAGCCGAATATGCTTCATTGGAATCTTTAAATTCGGGACCGAATCATGATATAAAGCTTGCGGATTTCCTGCTCTGAGCTCAGGCTCGCTTTTTCTCTCATAGTCAAACATTGCTCCGTACAACGATATGTAGCAGGTCATTTTTTGATTTTTTTTTCAGATAGGATGTGATAATCTCGGATCTCAGTGCAGTGGAAATTTCGATTTGCATATGGCTGAAGTTAGTATGTACCATAGGGATTTCCAACAAAAACTATGAAAAGATTTTTAAAGAATGCTAGTCATTTTTAAATCATTGGTTTTACTTTAATGGATTCGAGGTTTTTTTAAACCCTCCCTTAATATACTTGTAGAACCCATACTCCCTATGGGGTGTTGGGGGGAGGAAATATATTTAGACCAAGATCATTTGGGATGAAAATCATATATCCAAAATTTTGCCAAATGAAATCAATCATTCAGATGAATATTTCCAAACTTTTGGGCCACTGATTACAGATGGAGATCCGTTTGCAGTGTATCTAAAAATATTTTGTGTGCAGTCATACTCGGTCTCTCAGCACGCATCGTCACCCGATTTCCAATTATTCAGGTGAAAACAATTTTTTCCAAACGGAATGATGACCTAAAACCCCAACACCCTTATCAGGGAAAGGTGGTAGATGGTTACCGTGCAGAAAGGTTTTTTTCGCTACACCATTTGAAGCTCATCGCACAAGGGGGGCGAGTATGACCAGTAGACCTAGATGCCCACTTCCCACAAATTAGTTCGGGACTGAGAGATGTAAACTCTTTTATCCACTCCCCCTCCCCCATTCCACAGCCATTACTAGCCTAAGCAGATCATATGATCGAAACAGCTGATGTAGAGCTCCCCAAAAATCATAAAGGGGAGACTCATAAAATAAGAGAACAAACCCACAAAAACATCAAGGGGACACAACTTCCTGAGGTGCCTGCACAGTTCCCTGGACATCAGGCAGGGCACTAGTCAACACAACTTCACAGAAAGAGGGCAACAGTGTATGAACCCTGCCACTGACATGGAACCAGTGCATGGCCGCATGATCCTCTAAGAAGTAAGGCTATTGGCCAACCGTGGTCGCTTGCTCACGATAGCCAATAGGTGTGGAGCTTATCACACTGGGCTGTGCTCTGCGCTGCCTCAGATTTAGATTGGCCACCACCTCTGTCTACACTATGTTCCAACTAAGAGGTTGGTAACGTTTACCCATGGACGTGTCCACGGATTCTCACTCTCAGACCAGGTAGCTTTCTTTATCAATGGACTCTGAGAGCCGAAATACTCATTAAGAAATAGTCATAGCTCACAAAATTCATAATAGAGTATACCTTTATGGTTATTTGATTTAAAAAACACACAGAATGAAATATGAACATGGAAAAATAGCTTCAAGAGTGAGAATTCAATAAATTCTCCAACCATAGGTCCAGGTCACATAAAACATCTGCTGGGAGAATAAGAGACAGAAACAGGTAGTGGGTCAAGGCGGCCACGGATTTAACGTAACCAGAGCTAACATAGTGTAGCTCTGGCCGCCAGTGTACCTCAGATTCAGAGAATGTCTTGGTCATACATCAGCGGTCGCTAAAGCTGTGTGCCTTGTTACTCAAATTATTCAGATGACTCCTACCTCAATAATATAAATTTTGTCCTATCCCATCACATGGTTTGACTTCATATGCGACTCGTAGTATACAAATGTTTCATGGCATAACCGTGGCATACGGTTTTTTATGATGAGGAGGACAATAATTATTGAATCTTGCCTTCATTTGTTTATTAACCAACCAGTTAAGCGAAATGATAGATTTCTTAAAATGAATGACCCCTGAACCACAGCATGATACCGCCTGACATTACCAGGTGAAATGCGGCATATTGCCTCCATGCATCATTGATAATAGTACATACACAGTTCTATCGAAAAAGAAAAACTTTATGTTTGACAATCTTTGTTAAAGTGTCAGAGGCATATGGGTCTTTGATTTGGAATAACAACATACGATTATCTCTCATGGTAAAGTACTGAAATTGCTGTTTCGGGGTTTAAAATACCAGGGGAGTTGCTACTGCAGGGACTACAGGGAATTGGCTGCTGCGGGGAAAGGGTTAATGACTCATTATGTTTTACGTATTTTACACGGGACGAGCTTTTGAGTTTACGTGTGCATAATGTGTAGATGCGTCACCTCGGGCGTAGATAAGGTCAACCTATGTGGCATCATATCTGCGCCTGCTTCTGTACACGTAGATTGTAAACTCTTATCTATATTTGTACATTCCTGACTACATCACTATCTAAAGGGTGTGCTCCACGAGGCCGATTTTTCACCCGATCAATTGTTCCTGGGCCCTGTAGAGGAAGCTCACGTATTGTAATTTATGTAATTCTGATAATAATAGTTTAATAAATGACCATTTTCAAAGATTTGAGAAATTCTAGGGCATCCGATAATGATCGGCGATTGTCTGGCTACAGAATCGGCTACCGTCGGGCCAGTGGAACACCCCCTTAACTATTTCTCTCTGCACATAGGGGGTACCACTGTTGTATCTTTTTATCATGTGTATGTGTATATATATATATATATATATATATATATATATATATATATATATACGCCGGACACTCAATACAGCAATTTCGTGTACATAGATACACGTCAGATATATCCTCTATGCTATCTACAACAGCGTCCAATATGGGCGTATTTATATTAAAACATTAGTAGACCCAGACTATATACGAGTCTCTACGAGATGGTATGAATATTAGTAAACATTAATTTCCGTCCTGTGTTACTTAGGTACAAAGTGAGTAATTAATAGCAATGGTGTTACAATAACAGACTTATATCTATCCGTGTTTTGAGATGAATATAAATGGTAGAGACCTACGTTGAGTGTGGGAGGCACGACCTGGCTGGTCAGCTCAATGGTTATGGCACTCTGAATGATGAGAGCTGCTCCTGTCTCGTCTGTGAAGGACATGTTGGCCATAGCGCTGCCGATGTCGCCCGAGGAGCTGCCCCACGTATACGGGTTTTCCTTGAAGGACGATGCCTGGGTACGGTACCGAAGAGATTATCAGGTCTGCGATTGTCGCTTCCATAATTTGTAACAAGTATTGTCATACCTATGCACAGACTCAGTGAAATACGTGGTGCTCCGAGTCATTGCAGTCCTACTGCATACTACGCTGTGTAGCTTATTATTATATACCTATGCACTAACTCAGTGTAAATACTTACTGTTATTAGGGTTAGAGTAAGTCGTTACATATTGCACGACACGCCGTGTAGCTTTGACCTGACGTACATATTGTGTGGTTTGAAATACATATTGCGCGCTTTGACGTACATATTGCGCACTTTGAACGTCATGTAGCATGGTTTGAAAAAAAATGCAATCTGATTGGCCGAGAGGTCGACAACATGAATCTTGGCAGAAAAATTCCAAATAGCGGATCCCTTCACTTCGCGTGTTCCGATGCATCTTACACACGCAACGCAACAAGTTATCATGTGTATTGACCAAATATTGAGGCAACAAATGTGTAGAATTCACCTGGTACCGTTTAAATCTGCATATTTGATCGATATCAACATAGACCCTTGCCAAGCGGGTGTCAACAAAGGCGACCATATTTGTGTGACATCACTATCAGGGGTTCCCTAGGCTCTGGCAAATCCTGATGATGACGTCATCGGCGGCCGCACTGCCAGTCGGCGTAACTTCATGGCGAGTGTTTTTAGCATTCGGTCTCGATCTCAGCAATCTAAACAGTATCAGGTTAAAGCTACACCTTAGTTGCTTCAATATTTGGTCAATATGCGTGATAACTCATTGCGTTGCACGTGTCAAACGCATCGCAACTCACGAATTGAGGCACTACAAACCAAGGCGCCATGGTAACTGGATAATGTTAACCTCACTCTCTGAAGCCGATATTCCGCTCCGTTTAATCAAATAAACAATCAGTAGATATATGATTGGTGATGTAAAAAGTGAATCTTAGTAACTTCACATTCTCCAAGCATAGTTCAGGTTCGTTAACGCTATCTATTCGAACCAAAGATCTGTACAGAGATCAAATGTAACCCGCGTAGGCGCAATCAACTTCTGGATGAGTATGGTGATGTACTTGCCACGCTGGTGGACAGTGATAGTGTCAACAGAGTCGATTTCGGAGGATTATAACCAAAATAAGGTATATAATAATAAAAAACATGGTGATGACGCCAATACGATGATACTTATTCTCTTCGAACTCGTTCGGAACGAATTCTGTCATACACCTGGAATAAGTATCATCGTATAGGCATCATAACCATGTTTTTATATAGTACTGGTCACCTTGGATACTGACAGACTGCACCCTTTTGGGCGACAGACTGTATCCTTTGAACTTAACCTGCACGCTTTGGGAGACAGACTGCACGCTTTGAACAAGTAACGCAACATGATTGTTTGAGACGTCAAACCCTTGTCTTGCAGGAAAATTTGAAAATGGTGGACCGCTACTGCTTCATGTGTTCCGAGACGTTTTAAAAACACCCAACGATGACTAAAAGTGCGTGATCATTAGATAACGAAGTATCTAACGAGAGGAATTCACGTAATACAGTTTAGGTCACTTGGACATGCGAAATAAAGTGATAACAATAACATTCCTCGCGTAAATCCGCAGGAGATAACACACAAGACAGACTTAGCCAGTCTCTTCCAAAGATACCTAGGAGGCGCAAGAGGCAGCCATCTGATGATAGTTGACCGTACTTCGGCCTGTACATACGGGTTTATACGAGTCATATTCAGACGCAAGACGCAAGAAATATACATTTTAAACTCACAATGACATGGCAGGAAGATATTTGCCTAATAATATATTACCGAAAACAGGAGCGTATGATGGAGGCTGCGATGAATGTGTGAATACCTTAATAACCCAGTTCTAACGTGATAGTAGCCATGGCAATGCAGCATACCCACAAGCTTAGCCAAGATCTGGTTCAAACAATTGCAGAGTAGAGAAGTGTTTAACAGAGACTGCGATTGGAGAGCCAGACTAACCTTGTACGTGATGCCTTTGATTGCAGTGACAACCGACCTTGATGTCAAATCAAGATCAAGTTGGATAATCACGAACATTTCAAGGTATATGATAAGATGAAACCACGGTATTGATGCCAATATAGAATAGTTTTTCTCGTTGTATGCGATGAATTCGTTCAAAAAATAGCTCTAGACTTGTTTCGAACGAATACATCGTATACAACTCAAAAAGCTAGTCTGTATTGGTACTGTAACCATGGTTTCATATACTTAGAGACAAAACGAAATAATATTGAGCCTTTTCCGCCAGAACTTCATGTTTGAGTCTCTTGGTTGAGTGATGTGTGCTAGAGGCATGAGCCTACAAATTGGACAACCATGAAGTTTCAGATTCAATCATTGTACAAGCCAGACTGAAAAGGTATATACCTTAATTTCGGGAGTATTTCATTCTGCAAAAATCATCAAAAATACTTAGGCATTGAGGTTAATTCTGTGAGTGAGAAAATGTCAATTTTGATCCCGAGATAATGTTGCCTGAACCAGCAGTTCTGTATCAACAGAATAAGGTGAAAACCTTCCGAATTTGAAGAACTCTTCCGAATGACCGAGAAAGAGAAACGAAATGTCATACCCTACCTCGGATAACAGCGGTTAATGGTAGTGGATGATGAAATGGTTTGATCATACGTTTATTCCCGTTTTATATATTTCGAACTATGATAACAGGGGTAAAATTGCTGCATGGTTAACTAAGCGCGCCCTAACTATAAGACCATAATGTATGGTAGACCTTTGTAATACAGAGAAATGCATTCAATCAGATAAACACTGGATATCTAGGTATCCGGGGATAAAATAACGTTACCAACCTTCTATCACTTATTATCTATAAAGCATATTTATTTATATTCATCCTCTAATGTAGGAGGTGGAAGCGTATCATTACCTGCATGACTGCAACAGTGTCTGCCGAAGCGGAGAAATTGAATGTCTGAGGAAGCTTAATTTTGCCGTTGACCGACTCCACAGAAATGTTGGCAAACCCGCTGGCTCTGTTCTTGGAGACTACCAAGGTTGCTTTGCTGGAGTTCACTGTGGTAGGAGGCTCTCCTGTAACCATTGTTTTTGTAAGCGCTGTCACCATTGAATCGAGCACATTTGCAAGCGATGCTGTCACAACCTTTGCCTATTTTAGAAAGGAGAATATGTTATTTATAACCGACTTAGATACATAGGACTTTGAATAACCGTCTTTTGTGGGGAGAAATGAAAAGAAATTTCGGTGGCCTATCTTGGTCATTTTTATGAACAAATACCACACCTTTGACCTTACTGCGGCTTACATATATGCATGATCGGAATTCTATCTTTAGGGCTTCACGAAAGTATATATGGTGTCTGGTATCAAAATATATCATTACAGTTGAAATACAGGTATTTTGCAACGGGTTGTTTAGATTATTGTAAGTCCTTATGGGAAATTTGGTGAAATTCCTGGTGGAAACATTCCAATTGGTGACCTTGACCTTGAGAAAAATCCAGATGGTGAAAAGGCTGATGAATCTATGGAGTCTCAATATATTGCCCAAGTATCTAAGAAATCAACTAAATATTTTTGGATAAATCACAAAATGGGATTCAATTTCAAAACCCTATGAAAATTGATGACCTTTGACCTCTAATAATAGGTCAAATGGACACAATTACAGAAAAATGGCTACCATATCTTGAATGGCCAAAGTCTTAGCTTTCATTTAGTACAATAAAATTGCTGCTATACTTCCATGGAACGAAACTCGTTAAATAACAGGATTTCAGGGAGCTGGCCCCCCTTACTATACATAGATATATATACAATGGTGATCCTTCACTGCATCTTTGGTTTTGATATTAGTGTCCTTTGTTCTAATATATATACTTGTAATTGGTTTAGGGTCTTCAGCAGAGAATGAATGACAGGTGACAGGAATCTATCAATGTCATGAATTGTTCTCGAACCTGTTAATACCTGCAGTCTATATGTATGAGTGGTTACATATAGACTTCTAGCGTACTGCAAATAATACCCCGTAACAAGTACTAATGGCCTACCATCAGACCTGATTAATTGATATTTTTACCGTTGGTGCATGAGTTTTTATCAACTAGAGCAGGTTAAATTGGGGTTTCCATGCTGTATTCATTGGTTTTATATCAATTCAACAAACTTGATTCCGAATATAGTTCAGAGCAATACAGAAGTGCGAATATATATAAATAAATGTGTTAATACCTTATGTTACATAATCGTAATAAGTAACTATACAATAAGGACGCTTAAAGAAGGGTGAATTGAGTAACATGATTACATGTCTAATTCATCTCGTGGCTAGTTTCTAATTTCCCAATTTCCTACTCTGCGGCTGTGTGCTACAGCTTATAAATAATTGCACAATGGGCTTGAGCAGTGGGTCGCCCCGCCAACCGCTTCTTGCAAGGTAAGGCCGCGTAGAGGAGATTACTGTCAGCATTTAATTATATATGGCGCAGTCGCATAGACTACACCAAATGGAACACTTTAGTGGTCACGTCACGCATAGAGATTTCGCAAACACCACGTGTTTCTGATCGGTCGGACCCAAGTCTAACCCTATGGGCATTCTGGTATCATTCCAAATCGAGAAGTAGCCACTCAAGGCAGCATTTCCAATGATTATTGCAACAGTTCATGGCCCGTAGCGTTATATTCCGTCCTTCACTACTAGCTTAATTGAAAATGAATCATGATATGGGTTCAATTACCATAAAAAAATCTAAAAGAATTTCATGATGAGAAGAGTGATGGGATGTTAAAGCCATAGCCTATTGCTTTATGATCAATACTTTACTGCAGCTAGATGTAAGCTTGTCTCAGTTGTTTACTCCTCTTCATTAGGGCAATTATTTCACAGGGACCGACTTAGGACAGAGCAATCTTATCCTGGTACTGTTACGATTCCCGCCTCATCCGTGTCTACTCAGCTGGGGCTAGATGTACATATGCATTAACAAAAGGAGTTTCCGCTGTCGATGTGGCCAGAGTGGATCTAGGTGGCTCATCTGAGCGTTAGAGAAAATAAGGCCACTAAAAAAAAAAGTTGTTTCTCATCACCAAGCCATGACAAATAGGACGAGGGCGCGTGGTGATGAGACACAAGTTTGTTTTTTTAGTGGCCTAAAAATGTACTTTCGTAATTTAAGGTGATTTAAGGCCACCGGCACATGAAACCTTACTTCAATACTAGGTCTACTTCCCTCAATCTATGATTATAAGGAACTACTGCATAATCAAAAAAAGGTAATATCCTCAGAAGACATGCTCTAATTTTCCAGGTACATACCCACACCCACCCATCCACCCCGATTAGTGTAGCTATTCAGACCAAATTCTTTGAACCGATTTTTAAATACCATGCAGTGGGACAGGCCAGGTCAGTTGGAGTGTAGATTATCACCCTTATTTCACAAATTAATGTAAAGTATATTTTATGTTGAATTACTTTCTGTGAATGATTAATACCGGGAAACTTGAATATGCATTTTAAGCCGAAAAAAGGTACATACTTTCTCCGCTTCTGCCTTGCGTTGTGCTGCCTTCTCATTCTTCTGTTGCCGCTCTATGCGGGCCTGCTCCTGGGGAGACAACGCCGACAACTCAGTAGCCTCTTCCTGTTCAGCCACCAATTCCGGTGTAAGTAGTTTTGGTGCAGTGTTGACATCCTCCGTCTTGAGTTTGGCACAAAAGAGGACGTTCCAGCTGGCAGTCAAGACGGCTGACAGAGAGATTTATAAGAGCAAATTCTAAAAAAAGGCCTTGCATCGAGATTCCTATAGCTACTCGAAAATACGCCGTGAGTTATGGTTCCGAGTAATCTTATGAGGCAAAGCCAATTGAGATTACGTAGCAGACCAAAATTAATGCCATATTTTCAGTGGTCAATGATAGAGTGCAGTTCATATTTTATCTCACCCCTATTACTGGCTATTTGGCTTATGTCTGTGGATTCATCACCCGTTGAGTATTTCAATATTATGATGGATTCAAAGTCACAAAAACCAGAAGCGGACAAATTCTTGTTCAAGCTATTATTATTCGAACCGTGGAGTACATCCTGAGTCTATGGGGAAGAATTACCAGGGGTGATATACATATATATGACATCGGCAGGTTAGATAGTGTATAACGTGTTTAATTCGCTGTACGTTGGTTCTTTTGTGGTTACAGTAAACAATGATGATGGCGAGAGGTAGTCTTTACATGGGAGGTTTTGGGTTTCTGTCCTTTTCTGTTCTTTTCAGTTCAATTTCCCTTTTTCTTATTTATGTGGTTTTCAGTTCATATGTATTGAGCATGTCGTCAGTCGTGACTACTCGCCCTATGACTCTATTTTCTCTCTATTGCTAATTTCGAATTACAGGTATGGTGATTTGTCCATTATCAATTAACCATGGAATCCGTCTTGATTAGACAGGAATGGTTTTATTTTAATATTGTTGAAAATATCTTAAAACATCAACGAACCTTCGACCACGCGTTGTGTGGATTGCGGGCTAGCCTCCAGCATCTCGAGGACCGTGTCCCTCATGTTGGCCATCACATCCGTCGCAACTGTCTAAAGTACAGGCAGTGCATTATTTATCATTGACCTTCAGGAAAACACATATTCACTTAGTTATAAGACATAACAGCAGAGCTAATTCAATGTGAACATGTTGATGCAAAGGTATACAACAATTGGAGACAAAACGAAGGGAAAAAGATTGAGCCAAAACCATAGATATCCATCAAACGATGACTGATTAATGAGGAGAATGCGGTTTGAAGCTCATATTGAGCAACCAGTGCCAAAAACGAAAGGGAAACCCGACAGTTAAACCGAGTTTGACCTTCCTGCTTATCTGGCATTATTCAATTGGATCAATATTGACAAAAATATTACAACATACACATTGTTTCCATATTTGTGATTTGTGTGACCATATTCTCCGCGTAGGTGAGGAGCGATAGAGAGGAGTATCGCTGCACGATAACCACCATTTTATGTATATATATATATATACGCCATCAATTGGCGTATATACGTGTCCATGTTGCGGTCATAAATACGTCATATATACGCCTGATTCTGTTGTCTTTACACCACTATCTAATAATTCCAACATCTGTCACTTGGGGACACCACTGTAGTATATTTCATTCGCCATTAGTCATTCATTTCTTGGTATATGGAAAATCTAATGTTTTATTATCAATTTTGATTATGAAATTGTTCTAAAACCTTATTTATTATCTTTTCATTAAATACATATCATAAACCAAGATTCTTTGGTGGTTTTTTTTACCGTTTTTAAAATAGATTTTACTTTGAAAACACCATTTCTATGTGTGGTCAGTCTATGTTTGTATATAATGGCCCTGTTCAAGCTTATAGTTGACTCCTGAAATCAACTAACCCCTGCCTATTCCCCGCCTATCACCCGCCTAACCCCTGCCTAACCCGGCTGTCCCTGGCTGCCCCCTGCGTCTCCCCCTGCCCGCCGCCTATTTGTGTTGGTAGAGGTATAGGTGGTCTCAGTGGTGATTATAGTTGGAGAAGTCCACCCGGCCACCACAACACTGAAGTCCTTGCTCACGATCCGCCCCCCCCCCCCGCTCCTACTCCGCTAGAAGTTGTGGTGGGGGTTAGGCAGGGGTTAGGCAGGGGACACAGGGGGCAGATGGGACTAGGACTTCTCCAGCTATAAGCCTTGGGATACATCATAGGGGGCAACAGGGGGTCGCAATTCTTTTTTTATCAGTATACATATAAGCCAAACGTATACGACATGTATACAACCAGCGTATACATGTTCCACAGTGGTTATTTCCTCACATACATGCCTGGTGTGAAATACAGCCAAGACGCATCCATATACAAGAGAAAACAGTCTTGTATATGCCTCAAACGCTGGTGTGAAATATGGGCATATATATATGAAAACGAGTCAATACATGCACTTCCGCGATGGCATATATATGAATGAAATGGTGGTTTTCGCGCAGTGTATTGTTCGAGGAGAATGCAAACATGCAGATCCAAGTCAAGGTAATGTAGTATTTATTATCCACCTTTCGAGAAAGGTTAGATAAATATCAGATATAGTTACTGCCATGTATGTGACGTTTTGGTACTATTTTCTAGTAAAAGGGCCGTGTCCTACTGAGTAGTGATCTATAGGCTCTATATGTTTATCATAGATATTACGTATGTGGTGGGTAATGAATATGAATACAAGACACTACACTTTATAACTGCTATACTGTGGATGCTACACTCTCAAAATTGGACAGTTACACTACCGTTTACCATGATATCGCAGCGACATCCTGAGACAGGCGCTGTGGTTTTTATAACAGAACACATAGAAAAACTTTTTTAAAAAGGTATCTGTAATATACATGGAAGGTTTGCATTAGTTTATTTTGTACGAGTTCGGACTTCAGTACGGTCTCAGTGGTTGAGACAGCCAGATAACTCTGGTTGGTAGGGCCAGCTCCCCAATTTCTTACACTTAGTGTTCGCCTACTGCGATAGAAATTTAGACCTCCCGATATGGCTCCGATACAAAAAGCCAAAATCGTAGAATTATCGGGAGGGTTCATACCGTAGAAAAATGTCTAGATAAGCCACTTCCCCACACATCGTAATGGGTTTCAGGTTTTAAAAAAGTTTTTTTTTTCTTTTTTTTTTCTTTTTTATTAACAAACTTCGCCAGTGTTGGCGGTTTTACAGCTTGCTGGGTTACACAGCTCCATCCTTGCGATATACACTGTAAGCGACCATGTGTGTTATGGCACACTTTCACAAATAACCGGCATGTGTAGCTTGTGTGTTCCAGCATACACTTCAAACTTCTTCAAAGCTTTAAGCTTATTTTTGGGGGCATACCAACAGAGTTTTCCCTTATTTGTGTTGATTGTTAGTAGATTTTCAACACACCATCTATAGAAACCATCCATTGATTCTTGCAATTTCCCTACCACTTCAACAAGATCAGTACTCGAGCCGTAGACAACCAAATCATCAGCATAAAGAAGGTGTGATACATCATTGAAAAGATCAGAGACATCGTTAATATAGTAAATAAACAACAAAGGCCCAAGTACTGATCATACGCCATGATTTAATCGGACAATAGTATTCTAAATAATCTGTTAATGTTTTCCTCAAAAACTCCCATTGCTCATTAGAGTCATCAAGTTCCCAAAACCCATCCCAGTGTGTGTGCAACACCCAATCCTCTAAATTTTGATTAAGGTGTGATCTGTATGATCTTCCCTTTACTTCAATTACTCTTTTCTTCAATTTAACTGCATGCCTGATCGCGTACACAGGCAGGTGATCTCTTACTAAATAATTAATCACACCTCGCTTTTCAACTACAGCACAATCACTCATTATGTTATCTATACAAGAGCCAGCCTCATTGAAGGGTCTTGTACATTGATTCACTAATCTTTTTAAACCATGTTCCTGACAAAACTCAAGAAGTTTATCATACTCTTCGTATTCAAAAAATTAACATTGAAATCCCCGATGATCCATTTCTCATGACTACGGAATGCTTCCATGGATAGTATACTGGATAATTGCTGGCGAGCCATATCTAAAGATCCCTTGTGCGGGAAATAAACTGTGCAAAGTAATATCGGTTTAGAATAAGGCCTCCTAATTGAAATCACCAAACACTCTAAATCGATGGACATTTTGCACACATTCTCCTCTAACATTGCACTTCGGGCTATATCTGATTTAATATAGCAAGCTAAGCCCCCCCCCCCCCCCCAATGCGTGTGGGCCTGTCGATTCGATAATGCTGATGTCCTGTCCAATGCACCTGGCTATCACTGGTGATCACGGTCCCGGTATAGACCACGGCAGACTAATGCAGATCTTGAGGTAGCAATTATATTTTTATATAGTGCATTATAATTCAGGAAATACTGCATGATTGTGATAATATTTGACAGCATGTATAGACCAACATTGTATTCTTTTCAGATACTAAAAACCTTGTTTTCAAGTGAAATTATAAATGATTTATTTGAGGCACTTAGATTTAGGCGAGAAATGTGCCTACTTCATTCCAAAATCTTCTTTCGAGAATCTCATCACACGTTGTAGTGATTCTCCCGGCAGAATACTCAACGATATTCCCGATTAGCCACCGACATTTAATCGTGATTAAATGTCGTAGACAGCCTACAGTTTCTTTATCAGTCACAAATTGTAGACCCCCATTTTGCATCAGAGCCTAATGGCAAAGAGGTGAGCAACTTCCGCTATTATAGGTGACCTACCAACGCTATTTTGATACTTTTAACGGGAGGTGCATCGTAGGGCATATCGGAACGCATCGGGAACTCAGTGGACAACGGGCCTTATACATACCTGATGCACCTGTACAAACGGTCTCATCAGGGAGTCACATTGTACTGTATCGTGATCATCTGAGCTCGAGCCAAGCTTGAGCCCCATTTGCCTCACAATAGTGTGTGTTGGGTTTGATAGAAAATGTCTTTATCAGAACTACCACCTTCGCTTGTTTGTGGATAAGGGTTAAGTGTTAAGTCCAAGCTGACCGAAGTCAGTATCTTACCCATGAGGTGACAAGTAGCTCGCTATATTTCTAAATCTAAAGTCGAAATAAGCTGACAACTGCTACATTTGCTGATTATAACCTTGAAAATGACGTTGGAAGACAACCAATTCTCTATATGTAGAGAACAGTTCAATGGCAAAAAGACTTACAGTCGAAAGCAGTGGCTATGCCAGGTTAATACAAAGATACATATATTTAAAAAAAAACAAAAAAAACTTACCAACATATCACTATCCACTTCATCCGGGATCTCTGTCGTCGTCGCCATAGCATCTGACACTTGCCTCACAGTTTCCAGAGAAATAATGCGCATGACTGAAATTTTTGTAACCATGGTTTTCCTCACCTACAAATAATTAGTACAGAAATTTGTCATTGAAATTACATGTTGCTCATTCCGTGTAGATTCGGACGTACAGAAATACCCTCTCTTCAGGTATATTACCAGGTCATTTATAAATGAAACCTCGATATCACCCATTCCATATAAATGTTTTAAAAGCGTCTTCCTAGGTTCAGTTTAAAGGTGCCACAAATCACACGGTAAACGCCTATCCGTGAAATATAAGAATGGTTATTTTATCTGCAACTCTGAGTTTGCAATGACGTTTAGCGATATGTTTTAGGGTTCATAAGGACGTATGGAGCATTACACAGCTACGAATGTACAGCAAAGATGAAGTGTACATATTTGGACAATGACTATGATGTATGACCCATTCTGAAATTTGCTCATTGCCTTTTGAAAGCACTTACCTCCACCATAACTTACTTTAATAAGTTTATTATTGACTTAGTCCAGATGAAATCTAACATATATTTCTTTAATATACAGTACTCTCATTTAAATATATATGCGTGAGGACAAAAACTCGGAACATTAAAGACTGATGATATCTAGCCTTGGCTGAGGTTTAACTGGTAGTATCTATGTCATGCTGCCGTGCAAAACGCAATTGATTTTTACTAAATAACTGTTATTATGTCAACTATAGTTCGCTAAATCTAACTTATGAACATGAACAACGACTGGCACTACCAAAGTAGTGTAGAGAAAAGGAATGGCAACGCTTACTTGGCCAATATCTATGTCTCCCTATTGTTCTCATGATGTGGGTGGTTGGGCGTGTACGACGGCCCGTGACGGCTGCGATCACGGCCGTCACGCTCCAGTGATCACACCTTTGCTCCCTTGGTGGGGGTCTTACAACAGTCTTGTATCAATCTTACAATTAGAAGCCAAAAGAGACATATTTTTGCTTCAAAATGACCGAAAAGTGCGCTAACCACAACCCATTCACCGGCCTGTCCAACGTCATTTACTAACCACTTTTTTTTCTTGACACTCACACTGCTCTCGCTGGCAACATTGTGTGCCCTTCTTTTGCCCTGCTCACCTTCAGCACCCCCAGATCGTCTTAAGAATGATGGCGCTCAAAGGATATCTCTGAAATAAGTGGACTTCCATCTCCACAAGCCCTTTCAAGACTGGTGTGAGCACAATTCATGTGGCATAAATCTCTACTAGCAACTCAGCAGGTAAACCAGGCTCCATTCTAATGTTCTAGGTGGAAAAAGGACTCTAAACTGCCACCTGACTTGTGCGCCTGACTCATAGCACATTAGTGTGAGCCAGCAACACCCCCTTGAAGAGTAAATAAGCCATCTGGGTCCATGGACAGTTCAGAGACAGTTCCATGTAAAGGTACATGTGCAGCTCCATGATGTCTAGTGAAACCAACCTGGGCACCCATTAGCAGCTTGTGCACCAAGTGTCAGGTGCTGCCCAGCTGGCTCAACTGAAAAGAGAGTAGAGTAGGGCCTCGTTCGGCCAGATACAGCCCCAAAAACGGACTGTAGAGTTCCAGTTCAATTTATCTGACTATACAGAAACACAGGGTTATAAGATCCATCATTTAAAGGGAAACTTTCCCAAACATAGCTCCTCAGGAGAGACAAGACTGATGTGTCTAACCTTGCTGAGCTGCGAGAGCGAACTTAATGTATACCGCTTGCGATGAGCCTCTAAGCCCCTGGGTTTGATTTCTCCTCATAAAGTGGGCATCGTTAATTAGAGCTCCCTCAGAGCTCTAAGGAAGACTTTTAGTAATCTGAACGAACAAGTTGTAAAAGAGTTCCTAGTTAGTTGGAAGTATTTTTTCACATGTCTCTAACACCACCCACAAATGTTGCCGGATAGTAGGAAGGAAATTACACTTGAACATATAAGGAAATTTGATTTGGACACACAAATCATACATGTATATTCCAAACGCTTTGAACTGTTAACGTCCTTTAACACAGTTTAGTAGTCATTGGTACTATATGACTATTTCGTACCGCTATATGGAACTTTAGTGAATGCATGCTTGATCCATTCCCTATACTTTAATAATCATTAGATATTATGTGATTAAATTACAGTTACCCAGGAACTTATCAACTTATCACTAGATGATTTTACTTTCATCATGTTACCTGGGTAGCTTCCTCGCGAGGCATGGACATCTGCGGAAATGAAAGTAACATACAACAATTACTTTTAATATGAAAATAGGCTCATATGAAATTATACCGTTCTTATATTCTTTGCGGTTCCTGCCTAGTATTAATCAATGTACTACGCACACAAGTCTCAGTATTTTGATAGCAATCTGATATACGGAAGTGTACTCAATATAACAATTAAAAGCAAGATTAAAGAAAAACAAGATTAAAAAGAAAGAGAAGAAATTGTCCTGTCTTGGACAAGTGATGAGATAAGCACAAGAAGCACATGTACACCTTTTTCAAATCTATCATAGAAATACAAGTTGTTCTATATCTTGAAGTACTTCCTTGTCTTTATAAGTGTCAAGCGGAAGCCACTTTTACCTACCCCCAAGTTCATTATAGATCCAACAGACTGGATAGTCTGTGAGAGCTCTTTATCAGACTGACCATCGACGTTCAGAATTGCAGATTGCAACAGTGTACCAACTGTGGCATTTCCAGTTGTCTGTGGTAGGATGACCTACAAGAGACATTTGTAAACGTCAATATTCTTAATGGTCTTCATGTAGTTTTTATTCACAATACAATCATGGTGTAAAGAATAATGTGTAAATGTTCAGATCTTGTTCTCTTCAGGATGTTCATGAAGAGGTATGAAAACCAGTGGGTCTTTTTTTATTGGAGTCCTATAAAGTTAACAAAGTGAGGAAGAGACTTGACCAGAGTGGCATAGACACTGACATGTCTAACTCGAGTTTGGTTTCGTATTTATCCTACACCGTCTCCACGATTTTATGATATTAGGAAAGTCTAACTTGATTCCGTCCATGTTTGTCAGCTGTCAGAAATTCTGCTCAGCAGCTGGAACTATTTACACAGGTGAATAATTCCTGATCGCTGATTGGTCAATTTTTTGTATTTCTCTAGGTACATAAATTTTCCTTTATGTCATGGCATACCACATAAAATATGCCTATGTTAAATCAATGACAGTTTTTATTAGGGGTAGGATAATCCTTGGTACATCATTTTCAGTTTATATTCTCTTTATACTTTGTTGTGTAATAAGATAAACAGTTTCAATAAAGAAGGCATTTTCATTAGTCATTTTTTGTTGACTGGTATTCTTGTCAATTGCCTTAAAGAAGACCCATTGGTTGAATTTCTATATAGTGCGCTCGTTCCTCTGTCACGCATCGAGTCCACGATCCCACCAAGGGATTCATTACTACAAAGTAAGATTGAGAGGTTTTTTTTCAAAGTATTGTACATTCATTTCATCTTCCTTCATATGGCCTTCCCTATTCATCACAGCTCATATTATTGTATTTCTGTTTTCCTGACTATGGAGGGTAGCCCATTCCAGATGTCAGGACCACAATGAAGCAGAGATTTTTATTTCATTTTATTTTTTTTATTTTTTTTTTTGGGGGGGGGACATTTATCTATCCTGGCACGTGCTCTGTCTTGTTTTCAATGCACGCCCAGCGATGATGATTACAGTGTTGAGTTCTTGATTTGTTTTTATAATGAAAGAGCCGTGGCAACAAATATGCATAGTTTACATAATAGTAAATATTAATGCGTATAGGTACAAGTGAGGTTACTGGAACCAAGAGGGGTTAGAGCCCTACTCTAAAAATAGCTCCAACAAAGTGAGTTCAGATAAATAGAGCAAAATGAATGTACGCATATATAGTGACACAGAGAAAAGATGGTGGAGATGATGGATACTTCTAGGTAAAATTGTTTTAGGTAATTATTAACGATAAAAGGAGATTCAAGGTACTTTGGAGCTTAAATAGTTTTTTTTGCATTTCCTTACAAATGTTCAGTGAGTTTATGGTCCTTGACGAAGAAACCACCCTGTCTGGAAATACCTTCAATAGAAAAAACTGCAGATATTGCTGTAAAATCAAATTGAGGGGGTAGGTAACCTCCCATACAACAAAATGCAAACACGAAACAATATGGAATGTATCATGCAATAGCTCCAACATGCAAGATGGCAGATAGATCTGTTGTCAGGTGAATATGCATAATTTGGAGGGTATTTTGAACCGGAAGTCACCAGCCGGCTTGGCGAATAGATATCATGCAACCCCTGCCGCCACCGCTGCCGCCGCTGCCGCTGCCGTCATCAGAGACGTCCGCCAACACCCGTCAGCCCACACCTGTCTGCCCAAACCCGTCTGCCCCATTCTTTCTTCCATACACAATGCACTGATAAGGTGAGGAGGCTACAGGAGCCTGTGTGTACACACTTTTTATCTTTTATCTATGTGTGTATTCACGCTATGTTTACTATATATTTAACACATATACGCCAGACCTCGCATTAAATAGCGTGACATGTATACGACCAGTGTATACATGCCACACACCGGATATTTCTCCTCGTATTCGCCTGGCGGCAAATACAGCCATTACGCTTCCGTATACAAGAGGAAACAGTATTGTATAAGCCGCATACGCTGGCGTGAAATGTCGACATATATATATATGAAAACATGTCAATATACCTCAGATACATGCATTTACACAATAGCGTATATATGAAAAAAGTGGGGGTTTTCACACAGTGTATGTAATATGTAAACAAAACGAAAACTGAGAGACCAGATGTACGAACACCTCCAAAATATCCCCAGAACCGCAACTCAGAATGAGGTGCCCATCCACTTCAAGTTCAAGTAGTGTGATCAAAATGGTGCGGACGATGTTGAATTCCATGTACCGCACTTCATCTATCACCACCTAAAAGCAAATGGAGTTCAACTGGATACAGCGCCTGAAGAGTCAATCCCCTTGGGGACCGAAAACAATGGACAACCGGTATGGCTAGCGAGTATCCAATATGCCACGTCAAACAATTTTGGTTATAAAATCAGGGCCCCAATTTCTGACGAAAAGTTTCAGCCATTTTCAAGCCAATATCTCGCTATTCTGGCCAACCATGTTCCATCAAGTCAGAGTAAGGAAAAACGGTCAAGGCATTATGCAGTGACACAGCCACAGCACATTGGTCAAGCCATGGGCAGACACACATCAACACCCACCTCGACCCCCCCCCCCCCCCCCCCCAACTCAGAGGGTGAGAGCAGGCGCAAGTATGTTTAGGGGTTTCCATAGGAGCAGGTACGCCTCTGTGGGTGGCCGCAGTGCTATCGAATCGTAGGATCAGACACACCATGCACTACCCAATGAATTGAAGGTTTACAACTCGCACAGAGGCTGGCTTTGGTGTTAAAGTAAAAGCAGGAGAACTACTCATGGTCGCATTCCCAAACGCCTTTGTCACACACACACCTATCCGGAAAAATGGTTTCCCTAATCAAGGCCTGGCGTCATACCCTCGCCGGTAATGAGGATGCTCAGTTCGCTGATGCTATAGAGTATGGCTGACCGTCGGCCTTCACAGCTTATTCCCCTGGAGGCCGTTGCTCCACGTTTATGATGCTTTTACGGTTCGCAGAAAAACTATCCGAGGGCCTAAATATTACTCCAGAAAATTAGCGGATCTGGATTTTAAGAATTATGGATTTTAGCGATATTTTTTACGCGGACCCTCACACCAGGGCGGATCGTCTACGGACCCATTAATTTGGTTAGGAATGGCCTTGTCTGATATTTTCAATAACGATCCATGGTTGCCCTTTCACCCTCTGCCCCTTGTTCTTCTACCTATAGAAAATAGGGATCCACACCACTAGGTGTCAGATCAGTTTTAACTATGATGTTAATTAATTAAAAAAAAAAAGAATCTTCCCCTGTCTCATTCAATATGTGTCCCTGAATTGTTGTACTGCTATCGTATCATAAAAATTGGCAATACTGCGTGAATAAAAGGATTGCGATCATATTGGTAGCCCATGGCCGTAGGGTCAGGGGCGGTCATTGCTCCACCTGGTGCACTCCCCCTACTACCAGCGCTCCCTGCGCGCCACCTTGTGTATGCCACGTGAACCACACGGTTACGTGGCGTGGCACTGCACTCGCATCTGTCTCATTCTGCTCCTGATCTTCAACACGTACTCACATACTCTAAAGTTTCTCCTTTTGGCCTACTTCGCTCGCCGTCGTGTACACTCCACGAGTAACAGGCCGAGCACCGCTGGGGCTAAATACGGGTGATTTAATTGAGGATAACGAGTAGGAGAGATGCCGAAGACACGGGCAACGCCGAGTACCTCTCAGGTGCAGGAGGGAGACCAGTCTTCGGATTGGACCATTAAACCCAGCGAGGACCACGTGGAGTCGGTCTCGCAGGCTGGGAGCATGAGATCCTCGCGGCTGGTGGCCGTAGAGACGGGCCTCGCAGCAATGAAGACCCAGATCGACGGGGTGGTACAAGCAATCAACAATCTTGCAAGACAACGGTCGCCAGACAGAGGATCGAGGCCAGCCACAGTACAGTCGGCAGCTGAGCGGAGAACCGAGGACTGGGCCGAGGATCAAGTCTCCCGCGTACTCCCTCACCCAAGACAACTACGGGACCGCTACGCTGCCGACTCGTACATACAGCGCGAACTTGACCATGAGGCCATCAAGCACGACCACACGGCTGGTAAGCTGCACTCAGATATAAACATTGCTCGTCTTACTTCTAAATCGTATATGTTTGTTGACTGAGAGGGAGTGTACACTCTCTCTCAGAAACTGGAGGTGAGCGGGAGTTTGGGACCGATGGAGTATGTGAGTGCCTTCATTGGCCTACTGAGTGACCACCAAGCCGTGGACCCGGTGGACCGGGACCACATGTTCAAACACCTTCATCAAGTGTCTGTGGACGCCCAGTCCCGGCCGTGGGCCGGAGTCCGTAGATGGTCTCAGTTTGTCTTTGACCAGATTGAGGCAGGAAGGCTAGCATGGAGCGACTACAGCCTCATACAGGAGGAGCGAGTGAGGCTAACCATGACCAGTTCGGCCCCCCAGAGCGGACCCGACGTGGGAAAGGGACGGTCGAGGGAGCTGCCATGCCGGCAGTTTAACTCAGACAGGGGGTGCCGCCACAGGAGTGGCCACGAGGACGGCCCAGTTAAATGGCTACACATATGCTCGTATTGTGATTCCGTTGGGAAACTGTGCAGGCACTCACTCCATGCATGCAACCGTAAGCTGGGATACACCATGGGGTACGAGTCACAACCGGCCCCCACTCCGGCCCCCCGGTGTGTGGCGCTGGCCAGTTACACCCCACAGGCCGGACACACGCTCCGGGTGATAGACCCAAGGCCAGATATGCTGCAACAACACGCGCCGCCACCGCCAGCAAAAACGGTTATGGTGCGCCCCCCGAGTGATCGGAGCGCACCCGGTAACAAGATACACACGTGCACGCACCAGATGCACGCGCGGGCCCCCAGCCTAGCGTAACGCGGCCCAGGACTTGGGCGCAGGTGATCAGAGGGATCCCCCGGTTACAGGCCAAACGCATGCACCCGCCCGGGGTACGGTGGCCGGAGGGGTCAAGTCACGTGACGTCATCTCCCACGTGGCCGACCGTCCACGTGGAGGTGGGGCGGCCGTAAACAATAACAATAACACCAATACATCGGGGCACTCGTCCACGCCGGTGGGCGTTGCCCTTCAGCCCGATGACGGTGTTAGTGTTACCGCGCCACACATCAAGGATATACCTAACACTTCGGACTTACGGTCCCCGGCTTCCGGACGGACCCGGGAACACTTATGTTACATCGCTGTATATGTATATGAAGCAGTTGGGGCCTCGGGGCTGCCGAACGCGATGTGTACGAAGATCACCCTGCCGACCGATCTAAACCTACAGGCGTGGGAGGCCTACCTCACGGCTTCGTGCGGTACAGGTTCCCCCTCGGCTACCTCGGGCCGGCGAGCGACACTTGAGGGATCCCAAACCACCCCAGCACCACTGCATATCCAGGTGAGGTAAGCAAGTTTGTAGAAAAGGAACTTACTTTCTCCAACCTCCTCAGGCCGTTCGCGGAGGCCCCATTCGGGCTGTGGTGCCAGGTGTCCCCACTCATGTCCAGGGAGAAGCGAGGCTCCGAGGCCCGGCGAGTTATCACAGACATGACATTCCCCCGAGAGTGGAGCGTTAACGCTTATATTATAGCCTCCCCACGGTCGACGGCTTCGTCTCCCGCCTCGTGGCCTCGGGGACCGCGAGCTACATGGCGACCATTGACATCTCGAGGGCGTACAAGAATTTCCGGTGCAACCCCCTCGACTGGCCCCTTCTCTGCTTCATGTGGGACGGCGGGTACTACTGCGACATGGCGATGCCGTTCGGTGCCCGCGCATCGTTGTACCACATGCAGTGTGTCGCCGACACGATCGTGGAGATACTGGGGAAAAAGGGGGTCGAGGCCATCATGTACCTCGATGACTTGGCTAGGCATCCACATCGATGCTGCCAACATGACGCTGTCCAGCCCCGAGGACAAGCTGGAGGACGTGAGACAGCATGTCTCTGCTGTGGCCCGAAAGCAGTCCCTCACCAAGAGACAACTCCAGTCGGTCCTTGGGAAAATCCTGCACGTCTCCAAGTGTGTCCGCCCCGCGAGGGCATTCGTGAGTAAGCTCCTCGAGGCCCTGCGGGGAATGGACGGATACTACAACGTTTCGTCGGAGATGCGGCAGGACCTGGACTGGTTTTCAAGATTCGCTGAGGGCTGGAACGGACGGACCCTCATCCCTCGGGGACTGCCCACACAGTGTATTACGGTGGATGCGTGCCTCACCGGTGTCGGGGGCACGGACAGTCGAAGTGCCTACTCCGGCCAGGTCTGCCCTATCTACGATCCGGTGGACTGCATCTCGGAATTAGAGGCATTAAATACCATCTATGCACTGAATACATTCCTCACCGACCGCGACCGAGGCACACGGGTCGAGGTGTTTTGCGACAACATGGGCACCGTCCAGGCACTGACATCGGGGCGGGCACGGAACAAAGTCCTGGCCGAGTGCGCCCGCCAGGCCTGGATGGTACAAGCTAAACTCCAGGTCGAGCTCGTATATACCCACTTGCCAGGGGTTCTCAACTCGGTCGCAGACGCTCTCAGTTGGTCACACCTCACTCCGAGAGACTACCAAAATGCCGCGTATTACATGTCATTCGATAATCTTGTTTCTATAATACCGTGCAACCACGCCTCATTTGTCCCTTTTCTCAGGCTTTCCTGCAGATCCAGTGCTACGCTATCTCCAGCAGAGGGCATCTGTTCGACAAACCGCGGCTCGTGCCCCAGGCACGGTCGCCAACCAGCGGAGCGCTGTATTGACATACCTCGCGTTCTGCCGGAGGATGGGGACCGTCCGTGAGTTTTGTAATGGCTTACCTGGAATACGTCGCGGACCACGCCCCGTCGCCCGCGACCGTAGCGAACCACTTATTGCACCTACGGTCGCACCTATGGCTCTCCGGGGGAAATGTGTCGGCCACGGAGGATATACGGGTGAAGAGGGCACTCGATGCCATGAAGAGGGACAAAACCTACCAGCCGAACATCAAGCCTCCGATCCCCATGGAGACACTGAAGAGCGTCCTCGCCGGACTCACGGGCACGCCCCTCGACCGGACACTGAGGGCGGCGTTCCTGCTACTGTACTACGCCACGCTCCTACAAAGCGAGGTCGCACCTCCCACGGTGAAGGCTTTCAATCCGGTCCGGCACCTCTTACGTGTCGGTCACATTAAGTCACGTGCTTGTACTGATCAAAGCCACCAAAAACCTCCAGTGTGTTGGAGAAGAAAAACGGGTTACACTCCAGGCTTCACCGGATCCGGACACGTGCCCCATCACAGCCGTTAGGGAAATGACTGCGACCGTACCCACGCGTACAGAGGCAGACCCCTTCCTTATGAACGAAGACAGATCACCGATAACGGCCCCATCGTTATCCAGGCACTGGGATAGACTTCTCACAGAGGCAGGACACCCCCCAAAGGCATATACCCTCCACAGCCTGAGAAAGGCCGCCACTACCCAGGCCTTCCAGGCAGGGGTGCCAGAACTTTCCATCCAACGATATGGGGGGTGGCGCTCTAACGCTCACAGGAGCTACATCCTCGAGTCGAATGCCACTGCTGTCAACAAATCACTAATCAACTCCATTGACAAGTGATTAGACACTTATCTAACCCACCCACCTCTCCCCATTTCATGGATTCTTGGGTCATTTTATACATATTATACAAATACATATACGTATTACTTAACATATGTATTTATCCATATGTATCTTCTTATCGTATATCATATTTACCAATATGTATATCCTTGTATCATATTCACCAATATGTACTACCTTATCATATCATATTTACCAATATGGATATTGTTATCCATTACAATATTATTACCTACTGTATTAATATCTCATGTCTACTCGGTTCATAAAATTAAAATAAATTTTATTTATCCCATTCTAGACTCTACTCTCTTGTGTCCAGGGATAGGGGTAATGATAGCTAGCGATACCACAAAAAGTGGAGCAACGAGGCCCAGCCCCAGTGGCTGTCAACCATGCCTCAGCCAACAGCTGCCCCGGCCACTTCCGGACTTATTTGGAGGATGCGAGGAGGTCGCTATCATCGGCCCGTTCACTACCCTCCCCTTCACCAAGTGGTGCACGATATATCCAGATATGACCCTCCCCAAGAAGGGTCATTGCTGACATGTCCTTCCCCCCCCCAGGGGGGAGGGGGGGGGGGTCATTGCTGAGGCCACATCCCTACGCTCAGGCATGCACCCTCCCAACCATAGAAGACCTGTGATCTTGAGCCGGGGATGTGGATTTGGAAAGCCGACCTCGCTTGGGCGTATCCCCAGTTATGGGTCGACACTTGAGACCTCCCCCTACAGGTCATCAAAGTGGAGGTTGTTATTACGTTGATGTGTGCTGTCCCTGAGGGGCCTCCCTCGTAGGATCGGCTTGCCAGCAGGTCACAGGACCCTTCGCTCATCTCCTCAGCACATGAGGCCACCAAGAAGTACCTCGGCTGCATTTACAATGCCCTCAGGTCTCTTGCCACTGACGTCGGCCTCGTACTCGCTCCTGGAAAGTGCCACCCTCCTGTCTAATGCCTCGAGTGGTTGGGGATTCTCATTAATATGATTCACATGGTCCTCCGCATCTCCGAGGAGCGCCTGGTGGAGGTTGTCTGGGACTGCGAGGCCTGGCGTGTCCATCGCTCTCTAAATAGGGCCCAGCTTCAGTCCCTCGTTGGCCACCTCCTCTCCGTGTCTCGATGTGTTAGAGGGTGCGTCCACCAACCACGACAAGGCTGCGACAACGGCTTTCCGACAAGGTCCACGACAGCTCTACGATTGGAAGCCTTGTCGTAGCCTTGTCGTGGTTGGTGGACCACAGTTCCCGACAAGAGGCTACGACAAGGCCACGACAGGCTGCGACATGAAGCTTGTTGGGGGCCTGTCAGGGGCCTTCCGACAAGGTTACGACAAAATCGAACATGTTCGATTTTGGAGCCGTGTCGTGGCGTGTCGTGGCGTGTCGCAGAGGTCTACGATAGAATATTTAGGTGGAGCGTGCACTTCCTGACAGGCTGTGACAAGGGCTCACGACAGCTCCCCTCCTCACGACAAGGCTGCGACAAGGCACCGATTGGAAATTTCTTGTCGGCGTGTGTCGCAGCCCTGTCGTGGTTGGTGGACGCACCCTCTTACTCGGGCTCCCAAGTTCATCTCATGTGCCCTGGCATTCATCGTCATCTCGGCCTTGGTGAAGGCTGACCTCCAGAGGTTCATATCCTACGCCAGACCTGCTATTGAAGTGGCCCTCGTCGCTCCGCACTGTGACCCCTATCTGATCTTCACCAGCTATAGGGGGCTGGCGGGGTAACAATTCAGGAATTTGATGTAAAGGTATGACTCAATAAAGAAATGTTTCCAAAAACCCCACAGCCGACTGCGACTGGGACAATGACCACCTGATGGAAATGAGGACACCTCAAGAACTGAGCTTCCCTCTGCGCTTACCAGAGGGCGCATCGGCAGCTTCCAGACGCAGCTTCAGGAAATTTGTACACACCGGTCCCACACCGAATACTGTTGTTCCTATTTCATAGGCCTTTATATCAATTCCCTCGGCATAATTCATCATACTTCTCTCTATCTGATAGCAATTCGTTAGAAATAAAATAAAATTTAAACTATTTCTCTCCATATTGTCCTCAGAGTCTAATTAACAGCACTCTACCTGAACAGTGGTTTGCTGAATTGTCGTGGCTCCATACACGTCGATAATCTCTATGAACAGTTGTCGATCATAGTTTGAGGTTTGGTCGCCAGGACTCAGAACTAGGGATCGAACCTCGGGCTGGGTTCCATAATGTAGCAGCTGTCAAACAAACATATAATACATAGACATGAGACCATTGTCTAGTAAAAGAGAACGAAAATCAGTGGTACAGATTCTCATGTTATAAGCATCTTTATACAATAGTAAAAGATATTTCAGAAACTTCAGGATATATCGAACAGAACTCATTGTTTTAATGACACCTTTGCAATTCGTATTTTCTACTTATTTTATCGATTGAGTGTAATGAAAAGAAAAGATACACACAATCTTTTTAATTTCTCCCGTGGCGAATTCTGTGTACATGTAGTTGAAATCGCGACTTTTCAAAAATTTTAAAACTACACCAGTATTTTATATAGCACAACGACAAAGATCGAAAGATCGATTTTAACGGAGGGAAAGCTATAGATAAAACTACGATAATTGAAGTATTATGAAATACATTTGATACATAGATAAGGTTACCTTCATATTATCTCCCGACTTTGTTTCGAACCTATAGTTGAGCGGACTGCTAGATGGCGAGGACCAACCTTCACAGATGACCTTGAAGTGTGTGGTGAGAGCGACTCCTGGTAATAAGCGCAGAAAGGTAATTATTACCCATAGTCCCTACACGGCTTAACCCTTTCAGGGCGAAAATGCCTGCAGGCATTATGTACATGGGGGGCGAAAATGCCTACAGGCATTATGTACACAGGGGGCGAGAATGCCTACAGGCATTCATGATATATTCAGGCATTTTCCAATAAGTAAAAAACAAATTTAAAGAGTTTGTGTAAAATGTGGAAAGATATGTGTGGAAATCAAGATATTTTGTATACTGTTTCAAAAAAATTTGAACTATGACAAAAAAGAAGCATTCTAGGTCACATGACAAGTGAACCTTTCCTGAATGCCTCAAGGCATTCTCGCCCCCCAGAGATATACAACCAGGGGCATCCTCGCCCCTGTAGCCACTGGTACCCACCAACCTGCTCGCCTGGAAAGGGTTAACTGGACCAAAGTGCTGTTTATTAATCCGGATGACACGATAACATAAACTCATGAGAAATTAAAGGAGAATGAGCACGACCTATCATAGAATTCATTTCAGAAATATTCTCGTAGGTGGTGTGTCCACTCCTTGGGGAGAAATATAGTAGATTTGACACAGATCATATATTAGGACGTATCCTAGAACATGACTCCCATGCGCCTTGCGTCAGGATGGGTTCACTGAGGTACTGAATAAACCTATGATCCTCTAGGTTATTAAGAGTGTCCCTGCTGTTATTAGAATGATGCTCGACTCTTTCTCGTACACCCACACCAGCCATTCTATCACAAACTGCTGATTACTACAATATTGATATAGTATTGTACTATTGTTACGGAGAAAGCTAAAGATCTACGGCACCCCTATGCTGTCCTTGACCTACAGAGTTTTAGATTACTCTACTGTTTGGTAGGTGTTTTGTGATGCTTGGGCTCAGTTGCAGTCTATGATCCAGTAGAGTGAGAACATTTGATATATAGCCAAGTTAAATAAGGTAATGCGATCAATCTATTCTCGGAGAAGAGATTACTTCCCAATGGTGATATAAGTCAAAGCGCTACAACACATCTACTGGATGACTGATCAGACCCATGACAGTCTCCTGTTACTTTTGGAATAGCGCGCTCTTCCATTGATAATGGAAATAATTCTTCCCCCGAGTTCAGGTGAAGGACACATCCGAAACATACCCTAACCTCTGAAAACTCCAACTCCAGGAATTAACAATACAATCTCAGATATTTGAAAAGAAATCTTGCAAGAAACAATATTTGGACGGGATATACTTTCGTCCCCATCAGCCATACCTATTATCCATA
Organism: Alentia gelatinosa; assembly: GCA_950022655.1. Lineage (NCBI taxonomy): Eukaryota > Metazoa > Annelida > Polychaeta > Phyllodocida > Polynoidae > Alentia > Alentia gelatinosa. Next base: position 56,383,568 of record OX465583.1, on the reverse strand, counting down.
GTGTTCAGAGTCTTGAGGCGGTGTATCTAGTTGAACTCAAAAAAGAAGTGGATGTATGCCCGCCTTCACAACATTGACACAACCTCTGTTATTCTTAGGACCTACCTGTGTTTGGAGATACGGAGCAGTTTCCACCCGTAGGCGGAGAAGTGGTGGAGAACACATATTCTAACACATTCTCCACACACGTAGGACATGTGACCACCAGGCGGATCCGGTATTGGACTGATTCCTGAAGACTGCCTTGCTCAATGACGAAATTCTCCTCCGTTGATCCTGTTAGGACAATGAAATGATTATGGATCATTATGTGGAGCTTGACTAATATGGATATGTAAGAACCGAAAACATTACAGAGGGTTATATTTTCAATATCAAAACGTCCCATAAATATACTCACGATATCTTGCCAAGTGCCTTCCTATGTGAACTTAATCTGCACTCTGAAGTCTTAACCCTTCAAAAGCCAAACATCCTTCACTTTGCACTTATACTATGACAGGCATAATTTGGCCAACACATCCCTTGGAGTCGCGGCCTTAGATATTCAGTTCGTCAGCAGCTATTTGCATGACGGGGATGATCTCCACAGCTATTTCCAGAACTGACAGCGACTTCCCAGAGGAGTTAGGAGACTCGGGAGCTCCAAGCTGCCCCTCTTCCAGACACAGCGGGTGCTTGCCAGCAGCAGGGTCTTTACGAGACGATGTTGGGTTGCCCCTGGGTGCACAGGGGGTCAGCTCAGAGGCGTCCGCTACCAAGGTGATGGTTTGGATGCCCAGGTACACCAACTTCAATCATCTGCACACATGCTAAAATCAATGAGGGTAAGTATATTTTACCGTGTGACTATATATTACAGGGGCCGAAGCGTGAGCAAGCACAAATGGCCTCACTCACTCTTCATAAGCAATTTGGGGGTATGAGATTGTGCTCTCCGGCCCAAGTAGGTGGCCGCCGTCCTCAAGGGTTCATTTAACCGGACAGGATACATTAAGAGAAGGGCACCTATAGGATACATTAAGAGAAGGGCTCTAACCACGCGCAGGGCGGACGTCCTCTCCATGAGTCTGCTCATCAGGGCCGTGACCCTGATCACCTTCATTTTGCTCCTTGGTTTGCTCCTCAAAAATCTTTTCTGCCGGGTCGGGGCTGTAGCGCCTCAAAGTCAAGGCACGCTGGGATCCACATCTCTGCCCCATGAGGATGTAGGAATCTAATGTACCGCCTGCCCCAGAACAGCCGTTACACCCTGTGTTCCTCTTATGACAGGTTGAGCCTCTCTTGGCTCACCAATTCAACTCGGCCGTGAACCCCCCTCCTACATAGGGAGGGCGTCCAGAAAGCTTGTTCTTTCACAGCAGCACCCACAGTAGCTCTCACAGTAACAGTTCTGACTGTTCATTGTCATGACTGAATAACAGCCACTCGCGCGTTTATCCGATCATTATTTGGAGTTCCCAGCAATGCAATGCCAAAAATGCAATAACATCAGAAAATCACGCTCTTAGTGTTCTTTGGACTATTTGTCAACTGTCATCTTACTCCATTACCTCAGAAAATATCTATTACAGCCTGTCAATAAAGGTAACATTTACATGCCTTAAAATACCTACGAAAAAAGGAACTTTATTTCTATATGTCACCGTGCTAGATTTTTCATCGAATCACTGTGAAAACAGGAAGGTAACATATTTTGGTGTTTTTAACTTAGCAATTCAGATGTTCAATCTTTGACAGGAAATCTTAGCCATAACACAGATATGTGATGTGTATACCTACAAATAGTCCCAAGTACCAGCTTTCTAACAATGTGTTGTCTGTAAAATTCGGCCGGTTATTCACGACGTAAGAGCGCCTAGCATTTTTCGAGGTTTTTTTTCGTTTTTTCTTTTTAACGTATTAAACGCTCAGGACTTTAGTTATATTTGTTCTTTTCGGTGGGGGGGGGGGGGGTGAAGAAAAACACTTTTTGGACATAGACACATCCTATTGTAGACAAATAGATAAATAAAACGTACCTCTTTGGTTTACTGCATCAAGTTCGACAGGTTTGTAGACAGAACTGTTCATGGCATCTAGTGTCCATTTGTACTGGAGCTTAAGGGCTTGTCGGTCACACCCTGTGCATTGCGTGATCAATGACAGTTTCCTGGTCGGCGAAACGAGGCGACGGCAGTTCATGAGACACCTGAGGTCAGTAAAATAAGACAGCAGCGCTCAGCTCTCTGATGCAGTAGAATTTAAAAGATTTTCAGAATGTCTGTAATCCCAGGGCCACGTTGCTCCAGGATTACGACAGAGCTGCGGATCGCAGAATAGCGATCCGAGGACTAAAACGTTGCTCCTGAAATTTTGCGGATCGTGTCACAATCGCATGGGTGCATCGCCGCGTAAATTACGGCTTTTAGGGATACTTTCTACGCGGACCTTCACAGCACTGCGGATCGTATCGCTGTAGGTTAAATACAGCCTAATCTGATATTTCAAATAACGATCCATGGTGGCACCACCAACCCCTGCCCCTTGTTCTTTTACCTATAGGAAATAGCGATCCACACCACCAGGGACCTGTTTCAGTAGTTTTGTGACATTAGGCCTAGACAGACATCAACAGCGGCACCAACAGTGCAAGCAACAGGGGAAATATTTTTGTCTGGTTTGATGTCAAATATCAGCGGATCAGAGCAGCCAATTTTCTTCATATTTGGAACGGTTTTAGGTTATATGTATCCCTTACTCATGTTAAAGTGTCATTGCTTGAAATTGTCTAATACTTTTGAAACCGGACACACCATGTTTGGGTCCTGTCTTGCCCTAAGTGCCGTGACTTGTGTTGATCTGTCCATATGGTGTCACAGACACCATACAGACATGTCACGAAACTACTGAAACAGGTCCCTGGTGTCAGATCAGTTTTAACTATGGTGACATCTGTATTTAATTAAAGAATTAATTAACCTTCCCTCGTCTCATTCAATGTGTGCCCCTGAATTGTTGTATCGTAATCGCATCATAAAATTTAGCGATACCGCAGAAATATAGTGATACGATCCGATATTATTGGAGCAACGCTTTTTAAGTCGGATCGTTAAAGTAACCGTAAAGATCAAATTGCGCAGCAGGGAGCAGATAGGCTTTGATATAATACTTGATTGTTTATCAAGAACAGACATTTTTAAGTTTCATAGAATTCTATTCAAGTATTGCCCCAAATTGACAGCCTTGCAGCTGTATATGATATAATTTTAGATGTGATATATTGACTTACCTGAGTTCCACATTTGGCGGATCGCCGGGGACGACGTTGATGGTCTGGCTATAAAAGGCGCTTCTGGTATCTTTGGTCACCATCATCCGTATGACATAGCGTCCTATGGCGAGACCAGTGGTGTCTATGCTTAGATTTCCTAAATTGTAGGTAAATAGACCAGACAGTGACCCATCACATTCATTTGTTAAGAAATGTGCAGACGCGTCACCTGTTGTTGTGTCGTCACTTCCTGTCTTACAGGACCATGAGAACTGTAGTTCTCCCGGCGCAGAATCTGGGTCACTACTCAAAGATTGGCCATCAAGCTCTACGGTCTTTCCAGATGAGACAGTTCTTGTTGTGCCACCAGCGATGACAGTTTCAAGATCAGAGCGAATGAACTCGAGGTACATATAATCCGAATCGCCAGTTTCTGTCACCACGACTTTCACCAGCACAGTACTTGCGGTTAGTTGGCTCTTTGGAATTGTGACGATTTTTGAATTTCCATCACCATAAAAGGTGGGGTTGAGGAGGTTTTGAGGTACGCTCACAGAGCTGACATTGCTGGGATCTGTATCAGTAACCTGCACCAAGTACCAGAGATAATTTGGGGTAAATGGACAGTCGGACATTGTCACTGTAGCCTCTACCTCCGCGTCTACTGTCAGGGGCATCTTCAACGCGGTTTCCTTTGTTTTGTGCTGATCGGGCAGGTACACTTCGATACATTCTACAATAAGAACAAAATACATTCAAGGAGAATATCTATGAACCATCGTGTCATTCAAATAAACAATATGTAACAAGAATAGAATTATTGAAATGGCAATGAGCAATAAAGGAATAAATTCACACTCACCTTCAATGCCAGGTTGAGGCGGAGTAGTAGTAAGAGGGCCTTCTGCTGATGAATTGCTAGGGGTGCTAAAGTATTCTGAAACGCCTTGAACTCCACTTACTGAAGTTGTAAATTCTGTAGGGACTGTTGTTTCAGATCCACTGCCGAATCCTGGGGAGGAAGTTGAGCCGGACGCACTTTCAATTGATCCACTTCCAGAGGCTGAAGTTAAAGTTGAGCCAGATCCTGTAACGTCATCTATTCCACTGATTGAAGTTGTGGATACTAAAGGCACAGCTGTTCCAGGCATTCCTGATCCACTGCTGGTTGGTCCACTTCCGGACGCCGAGAAAGAAGGCATTCCTGACTCACTATTTAATTCTCCACTGCCCGATGGCATTCCAGATCCAGGCGAGGGGTAACTGCTTCCAAAGTCTGATGAGGGGGGCGTTCCTGATCCACTGCTGACATGTCCACTTCCTGACCCTGAGAAAGGAGGCATACCAGATCCACTCCCTGGATAACCACTTCCGGAGCCTGAGGAAACAGGCAGTCCTGATCCACTATTGGTATGTCCAAATCCAGATCCAGAATAAGGAGGCATACCAGATCCATTCCCTGGATAACCACTTCCAGACCCTGACAAAGGAAGCAGTCCTGATCCGCTATTGCTATATCCACTTCCAGATCCAGAATGAGGAGGAATACCAGACCCACTTACAAAGCCAGAGGAAAGAGGCATTCCTGATCCACTGCTAGCCTGTCCACTTCCTGACCCTGATAAAGGAGGCATTCCATCTCCATTACTCCCATGTCCACTTCCGGATCCTGAATAAGGAAGAATATGAGCACCACTGCCTGATCCTGAGTAAAGAGGCAGTCCAGATCCACTGTCGCTATGTCCACTTCCAGATCCAGAATAAGAGGGAATACCCAACCCACTCCCAAAACCAGATGAAGGAGGCATTCCAGATCCACTGCTGACATGACCGCTTCCTGACCCTGATGAGGGAGGCATACCAGATCCACTCCCTGGATAAACACTTCCGGAGCCTGAGATCAGAGGCATTCCAGATCCACTGTTGCCATGCCCACTTCCAGATCCAGAATAAGAGGGAATACCCAACCCACTTCCAAAGCCAGAGGAAGGAGGCATTCCTGATCCACTGTTGACATGTCCACTTCCTGATCCTGAGAAAGGAGGCATAACAGATCCACTCTCTGGATAACCACTTCCAGAGCCTGACCAAGGAGGCATTCCAGATCCACTGTTGCCATGTCCACTTCCAGATCCAGAATAAGAGGGAATACCCAACCCACTCCCAAAACCAGATGAAGGAGGCATTCCAGATCCACTGCTGACATGTCCACTTCCTGACCCTGAGAAAGGAGGCATACCAGATCCACTCCCTGGATAACCACTTCCGGAGCCTGAGGAAACAGGCAGTCCTGATCCACTATTGCTATGTCCCAATCCAGATCCAGAATAAGGAGGCATACCAGATCCACTCCCTGGATAACCACTTCCAGACCCTGACAAAGGAAGCAGTCCTGATCCGCTATTGCTATATCCACTTCCAGATCCAGAATGAGGAGGAATACCAGACCCACTTACAAAGCCAGAGGAAAGAGGCATTCCTGATGCACTGCTGACCTGTCCACTTCCTGACCCTGATAAAGGAGGCATTCCATCTCCATTACTCCCACTTCCGGATCCTGAATAAGGAAGAATATGAGCACCACTGCCTGATCCTGAGTAAAGAGGCAGTCCAGATCCACTGTCGCTATGTCCACTTCCAGATCCAGAATAAGAGGGAATACCCGACCCACTCCCAAAACCAGATGAAGGAGGCATTCCTGATCCACTGCTGACATGACCGCTTCCTGACCCTGATGAGGAAGGCATACCAGATCCACTTCCGGGATAAATGCTTCCGGAGCCTGAGATCAGAGGCATTCCAGATCCACTGTTGCCATGTCCACTTCCAGATCCAGAATAAGAGGGAATACCCAACCCGCTTCCAAAGCCAGAGGAAAGAGGCATTCCTGATCCACTGTTAACATATCCACTTCCTGATCCTGAGAAAGGAGGCATAACAGATCCACTCTCTGGATAACCACTTCCAGAGCCTGAGGAAACAGGCAGTACTGGTCCACTAATGCTATGTCCACTTCCAGATCCAGAATAAGGAGGAATACCAGACCCACTTCCAAAGCCAGAGGAAAGAGGCATTTCTGATCCACTGCTGACGTGTCCACTTCCTGATCCTGAGAAAGGAGGCATACCAGATCCACTCCCTGTATGACCACTTCCGGACCCTGACAAAGGAGGCATTCGAGATCCACTGTTGCCATATCCACTTCCAGATCCAGAATAAGAGGGAATACCCAACCCACTCCCAGAACCAGATGAAGGAGGTATTCCAGATCCACTGCTGACATGTCCACTTCCTGACCCTGATGAAGGAGGCACACCAGATCCACTCCCTGGATAACCACTTCCGGAGCCTGAGATCAGAGGCATTCCAGATCCACTGTTGCCATGTCCACTTCCAGATCCAGAATAAGAGGGAATACCCAACCCACTTCCAAAGCCAGAGGAAGGAGGCATTCCTGATCCACTGTTGATATGTCCACTTCCTGATCCTGAGAAAGGAGGCATTCCAGATCCACTGTTGCCATGTCCACTTCCAGATCCAGAATAAGAGGGAATACCCAACCCACTTCCAAAGCCAGAGGAAGGAGGCATTCCTGATCCACTGTTGACATGTCCACTTCCTGATCCTGAGAAAGGAGGCATAACAGATCCACTCTCTGGATAACCACTTCCAGAGCCTGACCAAGGAGGCATTCCAGATCCACTGTTGCCATGTCCACTTCCAGATCCAGAATAAGAGGGAATACCCAACCCACTCCCAAAACCAGATGAAGGAGGCATTCCAGATCCACTGCTGACATGTCCACTTCCTGACCCTGAGAAAGGAGGCATACCAGATCCACTCCCTGGATAACCACTTCCGTAGCCTGAGGAAACAGGCAGTCCTGATCCACTATTGCTATGTCCCAATCCAGATCCAGAATAAGGAGGCATACCAGATCCACTCCCTGGATAACCACTTCCAGACCCTGACAAAGGAAGCAGTCCTGATCCGCTATTGCTATATCCACTTCCAGATCCAGAATGAGGAGGAATACCAGACCCACTTACAAAGCCAGAGGAAAGAGGCATTCCTGATGCACTGCTGACCTGTTCACTTCCTGACCCTGATAAAGGAGGCATTCCATCTCCATAACTCCCACTTCCGGATCCTAAATAAGGAAGAATATGAGCACCACTGCCTGATCCTGAGTAAAGAGGCAGTCCAGATCCACTGTCGCTATGTCCACTTCCAGATCCAGAATAAGAGGGAATACCCGACCCACTCCCAAAACCAGATGAAGGAGGCATTCCTGATCCACTGCTGACATGACCGCTTCCTGACCCTGATGAGGAAGGCATACCAGATCCACTTCCGGGATAAATGCTTCCGGAGCCTGAGATCAGAGGCATTCCAGATCCACTGTTGCCATGTCCACTTCCAGATCCAGAATAAGAGGGAATACCCAACCCGCTTCCAAAGCCAGAGGAAGGAGGCATTCCTGATCCACTGTTAACATATCCACTTCCTGATCCTGAGAAAGGAGGCATAACAGATCCACTCTCTGGATAACCACTTCCAGAGCCTGAGGAAACAGGCAGTACTGGTCCACTAATGCTATGTCCACTTCCAGATCCAGAATAAGGAGGAATACCAGACCCACTTCCAAAGCCAGAGGAAAGAGGCATTTCTGATCCACTGCTGACGTGTCCACTTCCTGATCCTGAGAAAGGAGGCATACCAGATCCACTCCCTGTATGACCACTTCCGGACCCTGACAAAGGAGGCATTCGAGATCCACTGTTGCCATATCCACTTCCAGATCCAGAATAAGAGGGAATACCCAACCCACTCCCAGAACCAGATGAAGGAGGTATTCCAGATCCACTGCTGACATGTCCACTTCCTGACCCTGATGAAGGAGGCATACCAGATCCACTCCCTGGATAACCACTTCCGGAGCCTGAGATCAGAGGCATTCCAGATCCACTGTTGCCATGTCCACTTCCAGATCCAGAATAAGGAGGAATACCAGACCCACTTCCAAAGCCAGAGGAAGGAGGCATTCCTGATCCACTGTTGATATGTCCACTTCCTGATCCTGAGAAAGGAGGCATACCAGATCCACTCCCTGGATAACCACTTCCGGACCCTGACCAAGGAGGCATTCCAGATCCACTGTTGCCAAGTCCACTTCCAGATCCAGAATAAGAGGGAATACCCAACCCACTCCCAAAACCAGATGAAGGAGGCATTCCAGATCCACTGCTGACATGTCCACTTCCTGACCCTGACGAAGGAGGCATACCAGATCCACTCTCTGGATAACCACTTCCGGAGCCTGAGATCAGAGGCATTCCAGATCCACTGTTGCCATGTCCACTTCCAGATCCAGAATAAGAGGGAATACCCAACCCACTTCCAAATCCAGAGGAAGGAGGCATTCCTGCTCCACTGTTGATATGTCCACTTCCTGATCCTGAGAAAGGAGGCATACCAGATCCACTCCCTGGATAACCACTTCCGGACCCTGACCAAGGAGGCATTCCAGATCCACTGTTGCCAAGTCCACTTCCAGATCCAGAATAAGAGGGAATACCCAACCCACTCCCAAAACCAGATGAAGGAGGCATTCCAGATCCACTGCTGACATGTCCACTTCCTGACCCTGACGAAGGAGGCATACCAGATCCACTCTCTGGATAACCACTTCCGGAGCCTGAGGAAACAGGCAGTACTGGTCCACTAATGCTATGTCCACTTCCAGATCCAGAATAAGGAGGAATACCAGACCCACTTCCAAAGCCAGATGAAAGAGGCATTCCGGATCCACTGTTGACATGTCCACTTCCTGATCCTGAGAAAGGAGGCATAACAGATCCACTCTCTGGATAACCACTTCCCGACCCTGACCAAGGAGGCATTCCAGATCCACTGTTGCCATGTCCACTTCCAGATCCAGAATAAGAAGGAATACCCAACCCACTTCCAAAACCAGATGAAGGAGTTATTCCAGATCCACTGCTGACATGTCCACTTCCTGACCCTGAGAAAGGAGGCATACTAGATCCACTCCCTGGATAACCACTTCCGTAGCCTGAGGAAACAGGCAGTCCTGATCCACTATTGCTATGTCCAAAACCAGATCCAGAATAAGAGGGAATACCCAACCCACTCCCAAAACCAGATGAAGGAGGCATTCCAGATCCACTGCTGACATGTCCACTTCCTGACCCTGACGAAGGAGGCATACCAGATCCACTCACTGGATAACCACTTCCGGAGCCTGAGATCAGAGGCATTCCAGATCCACTGTTGCCATGTCCACTTCCAGATCCAGAATAAGAAGGAATACCCAACCCACTTCCAAAGCCAGAGGAAGGAGGCATTCCTGATCCACTGTTGATATGTCCACTTCCTGATCCTGAGAAAGGAGGCATACCAGATCCACTCCCTGGATAACCACTTCCAGACCCTGACCAAGGAGGCATTCCAGATCCACTGTTGCCAAGTCCACTTCCAGATCCAGAATAAGAGGCAATACCCAACCCACTCCCAAAACCAGATGAAGGAGGCATTCCAGATCCACTGCTGACATGTCCACTTCCTGACCCTGACGAAGGAGGCATACCAGATCCACTCTCTGGATAACCACTTCCAGAGCCTGAGGTAACAGGCAGTACTGGTCCACTAATGCTATGTCCACTTCCAGATCCAGAATAAGGAGGAATACCAGACCCACTTCCAAAGCCAGAGGAAAGAGGCATTCCGGATCCACTGTTGACATGTCCACTTCCTGATCCTGAGAAAGGAGGCATAACAGATCCACTCTCTGGATAACCACTTCCCGACCCTGACCAAGGAGGCATTCCAGATCCACTGTTGCCATGTCCACCTCCAGATCCAGAATAAGAAGGAATACCCAACCCACTTCCAAAACCAGATGAAGGAGTTATTCCAGATCCACTGCTGACATGTCCACTTCCTGACCCTGAGAAAGGAGGCATACTAGATCCACTCCCTGGATAACCACTTCCGTAGCCTGAGGAAACAGGCAGTCCTGATCCACTATTGCTATGTCCAAAACCAGATCCAGAATAAGAGGGAATACCCAACCCACTCCCAAAACCAGATGAAGGAGGCATTCCAGATCCACTGCTGACATGTCCACTTCCTGACCCTGACAAAGGAGGCATACCAGATCCACTCACTGGATAACCACTTCCGGAGCCTGAGATCAGAGGCATTCCAGATCCACTGTTGCCATGTCCACTTCCAGATCCAGAATAAGAAGGAATACCCAACCCACTTCCAAAGCCAGAGGAAGGAGGCATTCCTGATCCACTGTTGATATGTCCACTTCCTGATCCTGAGAAAGGAGGCATACCAGATCCACTCCCTGGATAACCACTTCCAGACCCTGACCAAGGAGGCATTCCAGATCCACTGTTGCCAAGTCCACTTCCAGATCCAGAATAAGAGGCAATACCCAACCCACTCCCAAAACCAGATGAAGGAGGCATTCCAGATCCACTGCTGACATGTCCACTTCCTGACCCTGACGAAGGAGGCATACCAGATCCACTCTCTGGATAACCACTTCCAGAGCCTGAGGTAACAGGCAGTACTGGTCCACTAATGCTATGTCCACTTCCAGATCCAGAATAAGGAGGAATACCAGACCCACTTCCAAAGCCAGAGGAAAGAGGCATTCCGGATCCACTGTTGACATGTCCACTTCCTGATCCTGAGAAAGGAGGCATAACAGATCCACTCTCTGGATAACCACTTCCGGACCCTGACCACGGAGGCATTCCAGATCCACTGTTGCCATGTCCACTTCCAGATCCAGAATAAGAAGAAATACCCAACCCACTTCCAAAACCAGATGAAGGAGTTATTTCAGATCCACTGCTGACATGTCCACTTCCTGACCCTGAGAAAGGAGGCATACCAGATCCACTCCCTGGATAACCACTTCCGGAGCCTGAGGAAACAGGCAGTCCTGATCCACTATTGCTATGTCCAAATCCAGATCCAGAATAAGGAGGCACACCAGATCCACTCCCTGGATAACCACTTCCAGACCCTGACAAAGGAAGCAGTCCTGATCCGCTATTGCTATATCCACTTCCAGATCCAGAATGAGGAGGAATACCAGACCCACTTACAAACCCAGAGGAAAGAGGCATTCCTGATCCACTGCTGACCTGTCCACTTCCTGACCCTGATAAAGGAGGCATTCCATCTCCATTACTCCCATGTCCACTTCCGGATCCTGAATAAGGAAGAATATCAGCACCACTGCCTGATCCTGAGTAAAGAGGCAGTCCAGATCCACTGTCGCTATGTCCACTTCCAGATCCAGAATAAGAGGGAATACCCAACCCACTCCCAAAACCAGATGAAGGAGGCATTCCAGATCCACTGCTGACATGTCCACTTCCTGACCCTGATGAAGGAGGCATACCAGATCCACTCCCTGGATAAACACTTCCGGAGCCTAAGATCAGAGGCATTCCAGATCCACTGTTGCCATGTCCACTTCCAGATCCAGAATATGAGGGAATACCCAACCCACTTCCAAAGCCAGAGGAAGGAGGCATTCCTGATCCACTTCTGACATGTCCACTTCCTGATCCTGAGTAAGGAGGCATACCAGATCCCCTTTCTGGATAACCACTTCCGGAGCCTGAGGAAAGAGGCATTCCAGATCCACTGTTGCCATGTCCACTTCCAGATCCAGAATAAGGAGGAATACCAGACCCACTTCCAAAGCCAGAGGAAAGAGGCATTCCTGATCCACTGTTGACATGTCCACTTCCTGATCCTGAGAAAGGAGGCATACCAGATCCACTCTCTGGATAACCACTTCCAGAGCCTGAGGAGACAGGCAGTACTGGTCCACTAATGCTATGTCCACTTCCAGAACCAGAATAAGGAGGAATACCAGACCCACTTCCAAAGCCAGAAGAAAGAGGCATTTCTGATCCACTGCTGACGTGTCCACTTCCTAATCCTGAGAAAGGAGGCATACCAGATCCACTCCCTGTATAACCACTTCCGGACCCTGACAAAGGAGGCATTCCAGATCCACTGTTGCCATATCCACTTCCAGATCCAGAATAAGAGGGAATATCCAACCCACTCCCAAAACCAGATGAAGGAGGTATTCCAGATCCACTTCTGACATGTCCACTTCCTGATCCTGAGAAAGGAGGCATACCAGATCCACTTTCTGGATAACCACTTCCGGAGCCTGAGGAAAGAGGCAATCCTGATCCACTGTTGCCATGTCCACTTCCAGATTCAGAATAAGAGGGAATACCAGACCCACTTCCAAAACCAGATGAAAGAGGCATTCCAGATCCACTGCTGACATGTCCACTTCCTGACCCTGATGAAGGAGGCATATCAGATCCACTCCCTGGATAACCACTTCTGGAGCCTGAGGAAACAGGCAGTCCTGATCCACTATTGGTATGTCCACTTCCAGATCCAGAATAAGAGGGAATATATGACCCACTTCCAAAGCCAGATGAAAGAGGCATTCCTGATCCAGTACTGACATGTCCACTTCCTGACCCTGAAGAAGGGGGCATGCCAGATCCACTCCCTGAAAAACCACCTCCAGACACTGACATCAGAGGCAGTCCAGATCCACTGTTGTCATGTCCACTTCCAGATCCAGAAAAAGAGGGAATACCAGACCCACTTCCAAAACCAGAGGAAAGAGGCATTCCTGATCCACTGCTGACATGTCCACTTCCTGACCCTGACGAAGGAGATATATCAGATCCACTCCCTAGATAACCACTTCCAGAGCCTGAGGAAACAGGCTGTCCTGATCCACTATTTCTCTGTCCACTTCCAGATCCAGAATAAGAGGGAATATCTGACCCACTTCCAAAGCCAGATGATGGTGGCATTCCTGATCCAGTACTGACATGTCCACTTCCTGACCCTGAAGAAGGAGGCATGCCAGATCCATTCCCTGGATAACCACCTCCGGACACTGACAAAGGAGGCAGTCCAGATCCACTGTTGCCATGTCCAAATCCAGATCCAGAATAAGAGGGAATACCAGACCCACTTCCAAAACCAGAGGAAGGAGGCATTCCTGATCCACTGCTGACATGTCCACTTCCTGACCCTGATAAAGGAGATATTCCATCTCCACTTCTCCCATCTCCACTTCCGGATCTAGAATCAGGAAGAATATAAGAACCACTGCCCGATCCTGAGTAAGAAGGCAGTCCAGATCCGCTGTTGCTATGTCCACTTCCAGATCCAGAATAAGAGGGAATAACCAACCCACTTCCAAAGCCAGATGAAGGATGCAATTCTGATCCACTGTTGACGTGTCCGCTTCCGGATCCAGAGAAAATAGCCATACCAGATCCACTCCCTGGATAACTGCTTCCAGACCCTGACAAAGGAGGCAGTCCAGATCCACTATTGTCATGTCCACTTCCAGATCCAGAATAAAGTGGAATACCCAACCCACTTCCAAAGCCAGATGAAGGAGGCATTCCTGATCCACTGCTGACATGTCCACTTCCTGACCCTAGCAAAGGAGGCATACCAGATCCACTCCCTGTATAACCACTTCCGGACCCTGACAAAGGAGGCAGTCCAGATCCACTGTTGCCATGTCCACTTCCAGATCCAGAATAAGAGGGAATACCAGCCCCACTTCCAGAGCCAGATGGAGGAGGCATTCCTGATCCACTGCTGATGTGTCCACTTCCTGACCCTGAAGAGGGAGGCATACCAGATCCACTCCCTGGATAACCACTTCCGGACCCTGAGATCAGAGGCATTCCAGATCCACTGTTGCCATGTCCACTTCCAGATCCAGAATATGAGGGAATACCCAACCCACTTCCAAAGCCAGAGGAAGGAGGCATTCCTGATCCACTTCTGACATGTCCACTTCCTGATCCAGAGAAAGGAGGCATACCAGATCCACTTTCTGGATAACCACTTCCGGAGCCTGAGGAAAGAGGCAGTCCTGATCCACTGTTGCCATGTCCACTTCCAGATCCAGAATAAGAGGGAATACCAGACCCACTTCCAAAACCAGAGGAAAGAGGCATTCTTGATCCACTGCTGACATGTCCACTTCCTGACCCAGACGAAGGAGGCATACCAGATCCACTCCCTGGATAACTACTTCCGGAGCCTGAGGAAACAGGCAGTCCTGATCCACCGTTGCTGTGTCCACTTTCAGATCCAGAATAAGAGGGAATATCTGACCCACTTCCAAAGCCAGATGAAGGAGGCAATCCTGATCCACTGCTGACATGTCCGCTTCCCGATCCAGAGAAAAGAGGTATTCCAGATCCACTCCCTGGATAACTGCTTCCAGACCCTGACAAAGGAGGCCTTCCAGATCCACTATTGTCATGTCCACTTCCAGATCCAGAATAAGAGGGAATACCAGACCCACTTCCAAGACCAGAGGAAAGAGGCATTCCTGATCCACTGCTGACATGTCCACTTCCTGACCCTGACGAAGGAGGCATATCAGATCCACTCTCTGGATAACCACTTCCGGAGCCTGATGAAACAGGCAGTCCTGACCCACTATTGGAATGTCCACTTCTAGATCCAGAATAAGAGGGAATACCAGACCCACTTCCAAAGCCAGAGGAAGGAGGCATTCCTGATCCAGTACTGACATGTCCACTTCCTGACCCTGAAGAAGGAGGCATGCCAGATCCACTCCCTGAAAAACCACCTCTGGACTCTGACATCAGAGGCAGTCCAGATCCACTGTTGTCATGTCCACTTCCAGATCCAGAGTAAGAGGGAATACCAGACCCACTTCCAAAACCAGAGGAAAGAGGCATTCCTGATCCACTGCTAACATGTCCACTTCCTGACCCTGACGAAGGAGATATATCAGATCCACTCCCTGGATAACCACTTCCGGACCCTGAGGAAACAGGCAGTCCTGATCCACTGTTGGTATGTCCACTTCCAGATCCAGAATAAGAGGGAATACCCAACCCACTTCCAAAGCCAGATGAAGGAGGCATTCCTGATCCACTGCTGATATGTCCGATTCCTGACCCTGATGAAGGGGACATACCAGATCCACTCCCTGGATAACCACTTCCGGAGCTTGATATTGGAGGCAGTCCAGATCCACTATTGTCATGTGCACTATCTGATCCAGAATAAAAGGGAATAGCCGACCCACTTCCAAAACCAGATGAAGGAGGCCTTCCTGATCCACTACTGACATGTCCACTTTCTGACCCTGAAGAAGGAGGCATATCAGATCCACTCACTGGATAACCACTTTCGGAGCCTGACAAAGGAGGCATTCCAGATCCACTGTTGCCATGTCCATTTCGAGATCCAGAATAAGAGGGACTACCAGACCCACTTCCAAAGGCAGAGAAAGGATGCGTTCCTGATCCACTGCTGACATGACCACTTCCTGACCCTGAAGAAGGAAGCATACCATATCCACTCTCTGGATAACCACTTCCAGAGCCTGAGGAAAGAGGCAGTCCAGATCCGCTGTTGCTATGTCCACTTCCAGATCCAGAAAAAGGGGGAATACCAGACCCACTTCCAAAGTCAGAGGAAGGAGGCATTCCTGATCCACTGCTGACATGTCCATTTCCTGACCCTGACAGAAGAGGCAGTCCAGATCCACTGTTGCCATGTCCACTTCCAGATCCAGAATGAGAGGGAATACCAGACTCACTTCCAAAGCCAGATGAAGGAGGCATTCCGGATCCACTGCTGACATGTCCTGGCTCTGTGGAAGGAGACATTCCAGATCCACCCCCTGGATAACCACTTCCAAGCCCTTGAGAACGAGACAGTCCAGATTCGCTGTTGCTAAGTCCACTTCCAGATCCAGAATCAAGAGGAATTACAGATCCACTTTCAATGCCTGATCCACTGTTCATGTGTCCATTTTCTGAGTGTGGCATGCCAGATCCACTCCAGTGGTTACTACTTTCAAAACCTGAAAAAAAAGGCTTGCCTGATCCACTCTCTGGGTTTGGTGCATCTCCAGAGGAAGAAGATATGCCTGATCCATTTTTTTGGTTTGTAGTATTTCCAGACAAAGAAGGGATGCCCGATCCACTCTCCAGGTTTGGTGTATCCCCAGAAAAATAAGACGTGTCAGGTTCATTTTGTTCAGTTGCCTGAAAGTGTAAAACAATACAGGAAACTGGTAAGTTTGCTATGGAAAATTGTGTACCAAGGCTTTTAAGATGTATTCCATTTAGTTCATATGACGATCATATTGTGATTTAAACTTGTTTTTATCTTTATTATGTGCTTTAAATTATGTGCGATTAGTCGTGTTTATAATTATGACTCGACAGGTGAATTGACTGTTGTTTATTAAAACCTATCAATCTTTCACATCATGAAACCTCATTTTCCGTTAGATAAAACATTACATAAAAATGATCTACTTCTTTTCACAGGTTTGATAATATTAGACTATAAAATAGATTAATATTCATTTAAGAGGGGGTTGCTAGGCTGGGAAACATAGCAGTGTAAATGGTGCAGCAATTATGAATAGGTGAGAGAATGAGACAATCATAGCCTATATACTGTGAACGCATATTAGGCCGGGTATATTGGCAACCATTTTGTCTGAATCAGGCTGTTTATTTTTGCAGGTGCGCTATGTGTGTATTCCGGTTTATTTTATTAAAACACTGGCATTAGGTCGACATTACTCTGATTACCTTGATTTATTACTGATTTGATACGTTATTTGGGGGATTTAGTCAGACGGAGAAAGGTACATGATTTACAAAGTTCGATAACGTGAGCAATAACCGTCACTGGTCATGATATGTATTTATTCATTCTTACGGATATTCAGTCTCGAAATATACCCGTGTCTGTTGGTATTTATCGCTGGCATGGTATGCAGGCTACTAGCAACCACGGAATTGTATTTATATAAAAGGATGTTTCTGTGATAACAGGCTGGAGAAAACGGGGTATATTATTCTGATTAAACCGCTTGATGCCAGTGTGAATGAGTACGAGTAAATCTGTTTATGATTATTCTACAATTGATAAATATAATGGCGTTGAACTGACAAGAGGTCGCAGTGGGGTTGCGGGGAGAGGAATTCACCCTAACTTACCTGTAGGTTGCAAAGAGTCACACAAAACGGACAATACAAGTAGGTGTTATCATTAAGTGTGTATACGCTGATTCTGAGAGTAGGATGACGAAATCCCTAGGAGATATCGGTGGATTTAAATACTAAAGTTGTGTGCATTGCAAAACCAAAGCGGCCATCAAATGAATGCACTGTTTATCGCCCACCGCGGTGAGGTATGACTGATTCCGAAAGCACAGCACGCAAAAGACATTGGTTAAGTTCTTCTAGCCCTAACGCTGAGTTGAATTGCCAAACAGACTCTTTAAAACAAAGGCTAACCAAACGCAGTAAAATAGATTCTGTGTTAAACATAGATTATTCACTCCGAGAGGACTCTGAGATCACTGGTGTGGATGAGCAGCAGGGTATAGGCATGGACACTCGGCTGGCTGACAGCCCCCCATCGGCCCCGGGGGTGCAGCCAAGTAAAATTGACTCGCTTGAAAAAAGCATACAACAGATGTATAACCTAATGCAAAAGATCCCGGATAAGGAAGACTTTGACACACGTATCTCGCAAGCTGAAAACTTTCAACGCATCGCAGGTATCGCAGTTGTCTAAAAAGATGTTCAGTCACTAAAAAGTGAGGTAGAATCGACGTTCATAGCATTACAAAATACCTGTAAAGCTCTAGAAGGTAAACACACAGCATTAGAAGATAGAGTAGATACTGTAGAGAGTAATCTAATTGTATTAACTGCTAGAGTCAATAGTATGAATTCTCTCTTTCATACTACAGCCGCACAAGTATGGGGTTCAGCTAGCACAATCTCACAGGTCACTAGCTCAGATGACAACGCGGTCTATCAATACCCTGCTAGGGAGCGTAACGTAGTTCTCTTTGGCATCCCTGAAGAACCTGATGATGACCTACACAATATCGTACCTCAAATCTATGTTATCAGAATGGACAGGCTCAACAAAAACAAATCGCGAGTGGTGCAAACTAAAAACGACAGGCCTGCACCTATAATGGTTTGTTTCACTAACACAAACACAAGACGATTATTCCTGGCTTCTGCCCCACGCTTAAATAGGTCACAACTGGCTCATGTGACAATTGCCCCAGACGAACCAGTCGAGAACCGTAGGCGTCGGGGAATCTTCAAAATGGTACGGGGGTACTTAAAACGACCACCATGGAGTTGTCCCATTACCTTAATTCCATATAAGGAATACAGTAGACCGAGTAGCCAATGACTGCATTCGCAGCAAACACCGACCTTCACCCTGACCTCCTTACATAATATTTTCTCGTGCCTTGGGACGGCTCTGCAGTCAAGAGTTGACCTCGAATCTTAGGGGCCACAACCACTCTCCGATTGGGGAAAGAGGCAATTATCGACAATGACTGGCTAATTGTCAACAACTCAGTCTATCTACTGTCCCAAGCTGACACTCTACCTGACATTCTCCTGCCTCCGGATTACCTACACCGAAGATCGCAGGAACATATAAAGGTATCAGTGGCCCTAGATCAGAGCAGTGATAACAAGAATGACAGCCAAGCTCCACCCCCCTCGAAGAAGCCGATGAAGATCAAAGCAATGCTATGCTGGTAGAGACTGAAGAGGGCTGACCAGCACAGCCAACTGTACCCCCGAAACAGTTTGGGAGAGACATTGACAAAATGCTAAACGGCCCTCGAGTGGAACAGAATTGTGCCCTAGTTGACGAAACCACCGGCAACCCGGTTCCGCAGACAGATGTGGCTAACTATATTAACACCTACTTTGCCGAAATCAGCGGGAAACTATTTGGAGCTTTTGATGCCAAGGCTTATAAAAATAAAGGAACCAAAACTGATAGTAAAGCAACTAGAAATGAAAGTGACCTCATTAGACTGGATAAAGATGAGATTATGAAACTAGTCAAAGATATCTCACCAAGTAAATCGTCTGGACTGGACCATATATCTGGAAGGACCATCAAAGACACCATGATAATCTTAATAGACTTAGTTTGTTGAAAAAGTTCCACATAAAACTTAGTTTGTTGAAAAAGTTCCACATAAAACCAGACTAAGCTAATTCAAAGTAAAATTGATTTATTGGGGATAAAGATACATCAAGATAGGGGACATTTAATTTGTTGAAAAAGTTCCACATAAAACCAGACAAGCTGAAAATCTTAATAGACATATACGTACACTTATTTGAAACCTCCATCAATATAGGATCCGTACCAGAAGACTGGAAAGTGGGGACGATCGTGTCCATTCCAAAAAGTGGCGAAACGACAGGTGTCACAAACTGGAGACCAATCTCTCTTCTGCCCGTACCCTCAAAAATCCTTGAAAAATTTGTTTATAAAATGACAAAAAATCTGCTAGAAAGCGAGAACATGCTGGTCTGTACACAATATGGTTTTAGTGAAAAATTAGGGACTGCTGATGCGATTTATAAATACACTAATGACCTGTATGAAAAAAGGGATGACGGAAAGCTCACAGCGGCTTGTTATGTCGACCTACGTAAAGCCTTCGACTCGGTCCCGCACGAATTGATGATGTCGTACATAAGGAGCATCTCGGGCATCCCAAACAATATTGTTGCATGGTTTGACAGTTATCTCTCAGGGCGTAGACAGCGAGTAACGGTAAACAATTGTATGTCCAATACTGCAGATGTCAAATTTGGTGTGCCCCAGGGCTCTGTACTGGGGCCAATCATGTTCATACTGTACGTCAACAGTATGTGTGAGAAAGTGACTGAGGCAAAAACAATCCAATACGCAGACGATCTGGTCATTTATGCATAGGATCTGCATGGTGCGACTGCAAGACTTAAACTGCAAAACTCCCTAGACATAGGGGTCGATTGGTGTACCTCCCATTGTATGACCATCAACAGTGATAAAACGAAGACATGCTGGGTTGCCTCGAACAAGAGACTGCCATACCTACCCGACCTGAATATACTGTGCGAGGGAAAACAATTACAAGAAGTAACCCATTACACATATCTTGGAGTTGTGATAGACAGGGACCTGAATTTCACTAAACACATAAAACAGATGAACAAAAATTGCAACTCCTGAATC
Organism: Alentia gelatinosa; assembly: GCA_950022655.1. Lineage (NCBI taxonomy): Eukaryota > Metazoa > Annelida > Polychaeta > Phyllodocida > Polynoidae > Alentia > Alentia gelatinosa. Next base: position 56,363,128 of record OX465583.1, on the reverse strand, counting down.
TATAAGCTCAACAAAATCTGTAGATGTATGTCTTTAAATGTAGCCCTGAGAATATACAAAGTGGTCATAAGACCAATACTAGAATATTGCAGTTACCTAATAAATGGCGGAAATAAAAAGGACATTGAAGCACTACAAGTCACCCAAAACAGAGCTCTGCGGGTGATTTTACAACATCCCAGATGGATGAGGCACCACTCCGCAGATCTACACAGCAGATTGAAACTTGACTACTTGGACATGCGTAGGCAACTACAACACTGCACGAAAAGTACTGCTTTACATATGTATCCGAAACGTGTCTAACAGTAGGATTTTGCGTCTAGAAGTTGGACCTGTTATCCGTCTCGTAGACGCCTTATCTAGTGGCGTATATACATGTCCATGGTGCGGTCTTATATATGTCATATATACGCCTGGTTCCGTTTAATACACCAACATCCAAAGGTTCTGATCTTTGCAACTTGGGGACACTACTGGTAGCATATTTCATTTGCCATTAACCATCCAAGTCTGTTTTATATGAAAAATGCAATCTTATATTACCAATTTATTTTATAAAACCTTTATAAAACCTGATTGAGTATAAACTGATTAATTACACATAAAAAAACCTGCATTAAGTAGTTTTTTTACCGTTTTTCTGATATTTTATTTAACTTTAGAACACCATTTCAATGTGTGGACAGTCAGCCTTACTATATAATCGCCTCCCCCCAGTGTCTCTGGTTGACAGAGTCCTCCTCCCGACTCCGACTCCGACTCCGCCCCCGCCTTGTTAGAAGTAGTGTGAATGCGGCCGCCACCCTCACAGCCACCCGCCCAGCCGCCCGCCCTCAGGACTGAAATCATCTTACACAAGGCGAGCGGCCGCTAATCCGACACCATAACACCTTGCGGCGGGCAGCGGCGGATGGCTGGGGGTGGCGTGGGGTGGTGGGGGGGCAGTAGAGGGTGGGGTTGGGAGGTCGCGGGTGGCAGGTCAGTCTTGGTGTATGCTCTACCAACACCCACAGGCCCGGGCGGGCCGTGGGTCGCAATTTCTTTTTTGGTATCATATATACGCCTGGCGTATATATATGTTGCGCAGAGTATATTTTATCTTAAATACGCCAGGCTTGAAAGACAGCCAAGTCGCGCGCGTCTACATATGGAAACTGTCTTGTAGACGCCCGAAACCTAGACGCGTATAAGAGGTGTAAACAAGTATAAACAAGCCACGATACAGCCGATACGTGCGTTATCGCAATGGCGCATATATATGTAAAATGGTGGCTTTCGTGCAGTGCAAATACTGACAATGGTTTTTAAACTGTCAAAGAATCCAAATAACGTACATGGAAGTGGCAGAGTGACACACAGTTCTTCTAAAGTTAAACTCAAAATTAAATGCCCAAAGACTAGCCGATTTAAAAAATCACCACTCTACAGGGGAATACAACTGTGGGACAGGTTAACCTAATCAACGCAACGATTGAATACTGTGAAGGAATTTAAATGTGGCATCAAAAGGCAAATGTCGGTCTATGAATGGTAAATGCGCACTGCGCCGGGTCCACACTCACGCATATCTCCCATCCATGTCATACTTGTAAATATGTATACTACTTTGTTGATCCACTACTGCAGATTACATATGTACTATCTTGATGTATGCGAAACAGTCATAGTGGAAGACCTACCAATGAGTAGAACTGTACTGTGTTATTTCCTGAAAATTAAGAAAATAAAATAAATAAAGGATAGCTGCTTATAAAAAGCAGTAGGTTTACACAGACTAGAGGAATTATGTGTTGGGGAGTAAAATATTGTAGGAACGACGGGAGGAAGATTTGAGTTTATCAGAATATACTCGCTGTATATATACGTTGCCGAAAGGTTAGAATAGTCCCATATATAGACTTACAGCGTGCTGCCCAAAAAACTATCCCTTCACTATCTGCATGCTATCCACTGTGATATTGGGAAAGAGTCAGGGTGCCAGTGTCTAAGGGTCTTACAAGCATGCCCAGCTGGGTATGACCAATCACTCAAAACTGAAACACCAACTGCCACTTGATATTTTTGGATCCTAAACTCAGCCAGTTGCAGAATTGGCAAGTTGACTGAGTGCAAGTGGGTTCCAGTAAACTATCCACAGGCTGAATGTAACACAAACCTTTTAATTGTTAACCCTTTATAATTGCATGCTCATTCATCAATGATGAACATACCATTTGCTCCTAGTTTATATCTACACCGTAGCTTAGACACTAGTACAGGTTGTGTTTATTGATGTATATATTATAGAGGAAACCCATGAAAGTTTAGGGTCTGAGCTCGTATCCCATCGAGTTTGAATCACATAGTAATTCACAAGGCGAAGCCGCGTGAATTGCTATGTGATTCAAATGAGATGGGATCGAGCTCTGACCCTAAACTTGAATGGGTTTCTGAATTTATCTCACCCTTAATATTGACTAATGGGCTAACATTTGTGACATTATCCCCCATTGGATATTTTTCCTAAATATCTAATGGGTGTTAGATACGAGTTTCCAATGTTAAGTCTATGGAGAAAAAATATCTGGGGTGAGATAAATGCTGGTATGTAGATGACATGTTTGTCGCGTATCTATGAGCACGTAATGGCTGTATTGGGCGTCTGGTGTAGACAGCACACCAATGTGATGTCTGTGTTGACATAGACAATACAACAATATGATATATACGAAATAAAAAGGTTCACCCGCTGTCCACCATGTTATCAGATAAAAGACTCCTTATACCAAAATTTACCTTGACTTGTATTTTCGGTCCGCTCCGCCCCCCCCCCCCCCCCGCCCTCGCGACTCCCGACTCCCACAAAACAACATGGTTTTGAAAGTAAATTCCATTTCTTTTTAAAAACTGAATGATGGGTCTATTATAAGTTAATGATCAAATTGTATCCAGTATAGCTTTAGAAGGATCTTGTAGTCAACATTTTTGGCATATTTTTCTTACGGCAAAAGTCATAAATACAATAGTTGTGCCTCTTTTTTCTTTTTTCTTTTCATCGTACATTTCATATGATTTGTTTGTCTTTCACATACAGTTGTTTGACATTGACCAATAAAATGACATCCCGTCAGCCAGGCTATAGTGCCAGTGGCTGGTTTTCATCGGCCTGCTATGTGTAGAAATGGCAATAATCGGACAGTGACATATATTTTCGTCATGTGCACCGTGAATAGCAAACAGTTTTTGGTTCAAAATATAGGGGTATAATGAAGATTTACTCTTTGAATCTTTACCTTTGTTTCTGTAGTTCAATAGAAATAAGTATCGAATCTTTCCATCAATTCCATATTATTATCAATGGGACTTTTCTCTATAGGGTAGACTTACATGTCATCGTTGTGTACGCTAAGGAGCTATTTAGCTGTTCGGCATTGTATGCTCTCTGCACTATGAAGCTTATTTACCAACTTCATTCTAGATATTTGCATTGGCTGGAAAAAGTACGTTACCTAACTTTTTAATTCATGCCGACGTAGCCAACGGATACATTTTGGACTGAAAGAGACCTTACACCATGCATGAATGCATGCACATTTCAATAGACTTATCGAGTCAGATACCAATCAACTGTTGAAAATAACTTTCATAAGATTTCCTACTTTCGATTCTGTAGCAATGGCGTCGGAAGGTAGCTAACGGTAGAGGTACAAGAGATGTCCTCCTCGACTCCAACAGTAATACTGGAGAACCAATACCGAAATGACCGTATTGTATATCAACCATGTGCGATGTATCTGACTGGTCTTTTTTCTGCTGCACCATTGGAACCAGAAATTGTTAATGTTGCCTGCTCCAGTTAAAATACACGGTCACCCGGACTGAATTACTCTACGAATTCTCCTGTATGGTGGAGTTCTCCTTTGCATTGTGGGACGACTCAGCTTTACAACAGTTTTACAACTGTCGTAATACAGTCTCACCGCAGTATCGCAGTAGTCCCACAACAGTCCCACAACAGTCTCACAACAGTCGCACAAGTCTTCACAACAATCCCAGAAAACAGACTCACAATAGTTTTACTACAGTCTAACAACAATTTTACTTATCTCACAACAGTTCATAAAAAGGTCCCAAAAGGTCTCACAGCAGTCTCACAACAGACCCACCACAGCTTTATAACAGTCTCACAATAGTTTTACTACAGTCTCACACCATTTCACAACAACAGTCTCACAACAGTCAAACAACAATCTCACAGCAATTCCACAACTGTCATAATAGTCTCACAGCAATCACAACATTTTTTACTGCACTCTTAGTTTCACAACAATAGTCTTATGATAGTCTCACAATAGTCTCACAACAGTAAAAAAAACAGTCGGCATTCAGTGGGGAGGTCGTGGGGGGAGGCGGCGGCGGTTGTGCAAGAACAGTCTCACAACAGTTTCACAACATGGTGAAAGTCAACACTCTTCCAGCAGATCTAAATAACCAATTAAAGTATAGGTCTAGGGAACAAATTAAAACTTGTTTTATTAAGTGACGTCACCAAGAGGATTACCTCAAATATCACCGCCTTTGGTCTCAACGGAAAGATAGTATCCCTGTGATATTTTGATGACACCACGATGTGTTATGTAAGGTAACGCGGAAGTCTATATCTTGCAAACCTATATCGCCTTCACGACCATTCCGATTAAGAGAATTCTTTTCCCTAATAATCAAGATCTCTTGTGAAAACAAAAGGACGCCAATGAAAAAGGAATTTTGTTTACACACCACGATGTGTTACTGTAGAAGTCACTCTACTTGTTATGAACCGTGTGTTTTATTAGTAATTATATAGAACGTCCTGACCATACTGTACAATTCACAGAACGAGATGGCAATTTACAGTTTGTACGGACCGAGGCGTTTACGCCGAGTTCCGTACAGAATGTTTACGTTATATGGCGAAACGGTGCGTATTTACAGTATATACGGCATGGGTATATGGTAAATATCATAAATGTACATATAATATCCGCCTTCTTTGACATAACATATCATATCCTCTTTGAATCTCCTAACCAACGGTGCAAATCCAAAGTTGTGCTGTTAAAAGGAACGACAGTCTAGCGTGCGCTTATAAATTGATGTCATAACAGTAGGCACGCTTATTGATCTGGTAAAAGATACCGATTCATTACGCGGTCGCTGATTTAGTTGATATTCAATCAAAAACATCAAGTCTACAGATTCCTATCGACCACAGTAAATCTTCAGAAAGCATGAACTCGCAAATATATTGCTTATTGATACACGAACAAACAACAGGTCTGGTTAAGTGCATTTGGATATTTGCAGCCAACGTGCTGGCAGTAATGTGCGCGGGAAAGGGTTTTAATCGTCTACCACTACTCCAATCCTCCCGTGACCACCAAATAACAAGTCCCTAGTGACTGTCTCTCACAGACCGACTTCAATGGCCTCTCACGGGAAAACAGTTCCCCCCATCCACACTACAAAAACATTTTTCTTACTCATTCCGTCACTCATTTGTAGGGCTCACTTCTCACTCACACAGGCAACATACTACTCTTTCATCTGTTTCAATCCTTGTCCATTCTACAATAGTCTCAATAAATCTCAACTATTTCCCCACCCTCTCTCTCTCTCTCTGCGTTAGTCATTACGTATAATTTCTATATAATTAGGACGGGCACGTAACCTCAGGTAGTGCCGAAGCTCGGGTTTCATGTGTATATATTTAGACAAAGTCTTTAAACTATCCACCCAAGTGGCTGGTTATCTCAGTTGACCAAAGCGTCGTATTGATCAACCATAACTCTGTTTTAACAGTGAAGTGTCTAGATCACAATTCTACTGCATAAGATTTTCTATGACAATTATTGACAGCTTCACTACTTTACATTATGGCGCAGTAGTGTAGGAGGGAGGCCCGCACCCTGATTATTCTCTGCTCATACCAGTGATATCTAAGAATGTAGATTTTGTTACCTAAAGAGTAAACAGAAAGGGCAATTGCCAAACACCTAAATAAACCTAACACATGATCAAGGGTGGTAAAAACAGCAAGAGTTAAAGCTAGTTACCGAATAGCCAGAATTCCGTCTTTTCATTCAAGGAAAAGAGGAAAGCAGACTCTCGCCTCGGCAAATTAGACCCTCTTCTTCTATGTACTAGTCCAAACAAGAGCATAACAAGAAAAACTGACACAAGTTGTCGATAAAGATTAAGTAGTATGCGAGAGGTTCATTCCTTATCCTTGTATAATTCTACCGGCATGTAAGCCTGCTTATTAATAATAGTAAATGGCTGGTTTATAGGTCCAATCCCAACGATCCCTTTTTTAGCAATGTACTCTGAAATGTATTGTCCCCTGTGTTATGTGTTTTTACTTTTCATATGTTCTTTATTTTGTCAAGAGTATCTTTTGTCCAGTCTGTAACAAAACTGAAACTAAGGTAGTCATAATAAAACTACATGAACCACAGTTTATAATTAATTACCATGTTAGCTTTCAGTGCCAAGAAAACTATGTGGCATTGTGTGGGAGCAATAAGTGTGACCATGATTAATGTAAGATATGTATGTAAAAACGTGTTCAATCAACACTGTAACGACTAATACAGAAAAAAGCTGTTTTAAAATATAAATTCATATCAGATATTTAAACAAGCACACTCATCTAAATTATCATTATTATATACTGATCGACCTCTACCATATAATCAAGCATATCAACCAACCCATGGGATGGGTCATGGAGGAAGAACTTCACAGACAAGGCATCTTTAAATAGAATATTAACTTATATCAAAAACCTAAATCATATTAATAACTATACATTCGAATTTATACATGTATACGAAAATTTTTTTTAGTCAACTTATATAAATTATCTAGTTATAATCTTTAATGTTCACAGTTATCTTTATCAAAATTGAAGTCAGAATTATACAACACGATGTAAAATATATTCAACACAGGAGAGGAAATGAATGGACCATCAACTCGTTTATTCAATTAAATCACCATAGTTGTTATGTAACTATGGAAACCATATATTAAAATGCTCTATAATCACACCTCATCACTCTAAAGAGCCATGTAGTCACACCTGATGAAGGCAAATTCGCCGAAACGTTGTGTCATACCTATTACTTTACTGTATTCCTACTAAGAAGTAATTCAATTAAAATGAAAAAAAAAAACGGTGTTTGTTGGTTATGTGATATATACTATCTAATTTATTATTATTATTATTATTATTATTATCATCATCTTCATCATCATAATTAGTGCTAGTATCAATACTATTTGGAAAAAAAACAGTTATCATTGCCACACACGTAATCAAAGGGTGTTATTATATACCTATGTCCGAATGTCTATCAAATACTGCCCGCTGCTAGGGGTGCAGTAATAATAATGTTCGTGCCTGATGTGACTGCGACTTTGTATATCATTTAAATGGCGTTTTTTCACCCATTAAAGGTATAAAATAATAAGCAAACCTCCTTACTGTAGACGAAATGGCTCTCGTTCTCGGCCAGTCGTCCATTTTATACTGCCTTCTGCCTGTGGCGTCAGACAGTATGAAATCGACGACTGACCTCGAACAGGAGCCGTTTCGTCCACAGTAAGGACGTTTCCTAATATTATTGCATGTTGTCCTCACCTTTACTGCATGGATGACGGCAAGGAGGCACAAAAGACTTAACAGAGGTATGTTCATCATTTTCCCCATGGTCACTACTTCAGTCACGAAAGCATTCCAAAAAATGTTGCGCGCTCGGGTCCTCTCGTTACTTCTACAGCTCCTGCTGCTGTAGTCTCTGGTTGGATCCCGGCGCCCTGGCAAGGCACGACTGAGTCGGTGGCATCAAGTGGCACCTTTTAAAGCCCACGCTCAAGCCACAGGGCGAACTTATAATATATCGCTTGAGTTGTTGTTTGCTGGTCTGGAGTAACAGGCATTGGACTGGCGCTTCGAGTCACCTAGTAAAGGGACACTGTGGCCTGTAGTCAATGCAAACTAAGCGCACTCGCTGCACAGGGTTCACTCAAAGACCCACGTCAACATACTCCACTAGCATTATTATAACCTTCAATAGGAAAGGGGTGCTTGTGCCAATTCCCAAGAGGTGATTTTAGTAAATCTATTTGAACAGAACTATTAGACAGAGTACGGTGTTGTAGAATCCCAACTAGTGTGGTACAACACAGAGTAATCCATCAATAATTTATAGGCAGTTCTCAGATATGATGGTGCAACTCGTTAGAATTAACTGTCTGACATGGGCACATCTTACCACAGATAGTTTAACAGTAAAAGAATGCTAAATAAATAGAAAAAGGATAAATTAAGTTAATAATACCTAAAAAGTGCACAACAGGCATTTTCATTTTACAAATTCTGATTACACAATGATCTGAAATTTGTCTATACAACACCACGATCCCATTAATGATCGATGGAACACCGCATATTATCATGTGATAATGTTAGGTGTTTATCTATGCAGAATTTAAGCGTTGAATTCAAAGTACTTTTGATATTTCTCCACTGTTCCTCGACCCGATAGCTATAGTTAAGGAACGAAGAGAACGAAATCTTTTATTCATCACAACATAATAAGTGAACTGAAAACTTTTATGTGAGACGACAGCTTATGAAAAATGAATCTGTTTGTGATCTTCGCTATGAATAGTCAGGCACATACAATGAAAAAACAACACAGCGCCACAGGGCACGCTCACACTGTGTTATCGCCCCAAAGAACAGGTAAATGCTAAAACTGGTAGAGTTTATTAAGCCAAAGAGTTTCAATTCTTACTAATTGCCACTGCAGTGTTGGGCCATATGGTTTAAAAAGTTTGCGAGCTTAATTTTTATATGCGCCGTTTGCTTAAGTAAGACGAAAGGCGTGGCGGCAGTTTATGAAATTTAACATGTAAAAGGTGAAACATGTTATAGGTAAACGAGTGTTTACTGCAGTTTACAAACATTTAATGTTAAGTAAGGCCCGGCGTCCACCTACTACGATATGGCTCCGATATGGTCTACGATGCACCTCCCGATAAAAAATAAAAATCGCGTCGGAAGGTTACCTAATATCGGGCAGTTGACAACGTTTCTGCGATTAGACACCGATAAAAACCCCATACAATGCATGGTGGATTGGCATGTCTAGACATATGTCTACGATTTTGCACCTTCCCGATATGGCACCGATTTTGACATTTTGTATCGGTACCATATCGGGAGGTCTACGATTCTATCATAGTAGGTGGACGCCGGGCCTAACTAGTACCAGAACAGTGGTCAAACGCCGATGCTAATGCATCTTGTACTGAAGAGGAAGCAAGGCGGTGCTCCACCCCAATCGAGCCTGTGGCGATTGCGTAGAGAATGAGGGGCGATCATTTTGTCGCGGGTCGTTCGGTGCTCAATCTCAAGTATTGGAGCTGTAGTGGCCACGATCATCAGCATCCGGTCGCTGTAGGATCTCCACGGATTTTTGATTTGTTCTTGACTAGTTCTTTCACTGATCGAGCTACCATCACCCCATTCAGAGGCAATTTCCATGTTTTTAGCACCGAAACACAAAACCCACTTCCACGATAGAGCCGTTCCTTCCGACACAAATTTCATTTTTTCATCAAAACGCTTGTCGTAAGGCTATCGTAGTGTGTCGGAGGCTCAAATCGTGATAGTGGGATACCCTTTTAAGGCTCAGCGTCTACCTACTACGATATGGCACCGATATGCCCTACGATGCACCACCCGATGCAAAATCAAAATCGCGTCGGAAGGTGACCTAATCTCGGGGCAGTTGACTACGTTTTTGCAAATAGACACCGATAAAAACCCCATTCAATGCGTGGTGGATTGGCATGTCTAGACATATATGTCTACGATTTTGCACCTTCCCGATATGGCACCGATTTTTATATTTTGTATCGGTGCCATATCGGGAGGTCTACGATTCTATCGTAGTAGGTGGACGTCGGGCCTAAGGATACGACTGGTGGGGCATGAGTGCATTGCCGACTCGGTCCATGAAAGCAGGGTCGTTGAGAGCCATGGTGAAGACGTCGGTGTAAATGCTTCCCATAAGGCGACGGCTCCAGTGTGGTCGTGAAGCCACGCCCGAGCCCCAGAGATGAAATTATGTGCTTCTGCTCGAATCAATGTGTTGGGCAGGGCCTGCACATACAGACAAGCCTCCAGTGGCAAGATAGCCCGGGGGCGATGCACGGTATTGTGTATAGCCTGGCATGGCTAGTTCAGTCAAGTCAAATGACCGGATTGTCCTGATGTGCAGGGGTCAGGGAACCTCTACTGCAACATTTGCTGAGCACAAGAGCTTCTTTGACCATTTTCCTTTGATTATGTAGTTTCAGTGATGCGGAGATGTATTTTTTGTGTATTAGTCATTTGGTATCGATCGGTTGTTATTGTCCACTCCTTTGCTTTCATGCACGGGTAGCGTAGGATGATCGTATGACGAAGCGACGATTAGTGTGTGCTACCTTGTGGGGATTATTTGAACATTACTGTATCTATGATCTTCAGGGTGTTCCCATTATTAATGCCTGAATGAAAATTCCTGAAATACCGGAAACCATTTGCCATTTACTATACAGACCACTAACGTATCTGAGTCTAGCAGCAGTAGCAGTAACAACTCGTCCTCCTCCTCTTCATCCTACTCATCTAACACTAGGGTGGGAAGAGAAGACATCACCACCAGACCCACAAATGGACTTAGAGAGAAGTCTAATCAGGGAAGGCATAATCCGCCCAGACTAAATCATACTAGTATGCCTGTTGTATATAAATATATCCCTATGAGACATGACTGTACATATATATATATATATAATATCATGGAACCAAATAGTGGTAGAATTATGTATGGAATAATATGAACAATAATTGACACAAAGGCGTGGATGGCGGAATAATTAAAACAGGGTTTATTGAAACAGGGTTTATTGAAAGGTAACATTGGGACCTTCCCCTGCCTATACATCAAGAATTACAGGTAAGCTAAAGCTTGAAGCCTGAAAAGTAAGATTAAAAAACGAACTGCTCGGTTGAGCAAATCACAGCGGAATGAGTATTTGAAACCACGGGCGTCACCAAGTAACCTCCGGTTACCGCATCAGTAACCGGGATCCCTAGAAGAGTGGGTGTGACGCCCAAACAACAACAACAACAACAACAGCAAGACCGCAGTGAATATTTGCGGGAGTTATATTGGTTGATAATTTATATTTATATAAGCATGGTTATATAGTAATATATATTCTATTTATATTTACATAGTTATTATTCTACTGTCACGTACCTCGGAGTTAAAAGTTATAAAATTGAATTAGCACATTATATATACCAGTGTCTAGGTATGATCATAACCACCATACCACTAAGAAATCCCTGAGTAAAATGGTTGTCATGACTACAGTATGGGACTCATATGCTCATTCTTGTACTTAATAAAACCCACATGACTAGCAAATTACTTGATAAAGGCACCTTACTGCTGAAACGTTGTAACACTGCTGTTGAAATAAAAGCCACCATCAAACCAACATTGGACAGCTGTCGAGTTGTACTTGTCTACATCATTTTGATTCTACATTAACTTTACAAACCATTTTGAATGCAAAGCTAACATTAGGATGCAGCTTCATATATTTTTAAAGTTGTTTATTGACGACCACCATCACCGTTTACAGGTGTTTTACAAAGAGATAGTCATACGACTATGTAATAGTTAGTTAAGTAAACATATGTACATCCGCACATAATATCTTCTAGTCCTTTCAATAGACATGTCCATTTATTTATGATTTTAGTCATATGACACTATTTCTTGATAGTGTCATTTACATCATTATAGTTCCATTTTAGTATTAGAACTCTTCAAATATATACCATAACTCGTCGGGGATCAGAACAACATTCATGGTAAAACACAACATTTACAAATACAATTACAAACAACTGTAGCATTGAATTGGCGCGCTCATACACTATGAATGCTAACCAGTGGTAACAATACATTTATAGCTAGTTTTATATCAACCTTTTTGTTCGTTTTCTTTCTTTTGTATACATGTATATGTATCTCACACCACTTGTATAGTTCCCTTGACAATTTTTGTTAAGAAGATTCTTTAAATGGTCTCTGTTACTAATACTTGTCATTCGGTTTGGTAAACCATTTTAGGTTACACTTCCCCTATAAAGTGGGATCTTTTTGTAAAAATCCTTTTTGGGTCGCTCGACCTTTGGTTTTACTTTCACGACTTCTCAAGTTATATACACTGTGTTTCTATCTTCTGTATTACCCTGTCCATAGATCCACCAGTGTATAAACGGAAGGATATGTATTTGCCTACAAATATTTGATGGCATCAATTTTGCTCTATTTTATTGGACCCGAATGAGTTAGAGGTTGTTAGATTATAATCATATAAGACTTGTGTGAACAGATGGGTCTCTTTTTCAAAACCTGCATTTTTGGTAAAATTTCCTTTTTCAGGGATACTGCCCTTAATATCCATCTTACAGCTATAATTCTCTTATCAATAGATGTGTCTTAACGAGATCTATCATTCCAATAGAGGTTTTTCCTATGTACGCAATGATTTTGTTGATGAAAATTGAGAAAAACTACTTTTTCCCCCTAGTTTTTACATTTTTAATCAATATTGATAATGAACAAAGTCTTCCCATATATTTATAAAGAAATGGAATAGAAAAACAGATTTAGCAAAATATCCTATAGCATCAAGGTTTGGGGAAATGTTATAAAAAAATATTGAAATATTTCTGAGAATATTATGATTGGGAAATTTTCCTTATGAAATATGTTACGTCCATGACCCCTTTGTTGAAATATCTGAAACAATACTAATTAAAAGATCAAGTACATCTTTTTTGCCCTTAAATGGTGTGGTAGCATGTTTCTTAACATTGACTAAAGTTTAAACTTGATTTCACTAAATTAAGTGTGTGATATCCATGATTTGGTTATCCAAACTGAAATTCCAAAAAAAGAGGGGTCGTGGACGCAACAGTCACATAAAGCATGATTATAATTCCTGTAACTATTTCTTCAAAAAGAAAACCTCATTTATATGTTACCACTATATGTGGGCTTTAAGGCACAATAGCATTTTGTTTGAAAATTCTTTTGATAACACCTGAGGACACAAAAGTGCATTTGTTACGTCCGACACCCTATGTTACGTCCGATACCCCAATATAGGGTAGAAAGCAAGAATATTTCTTTAGAGAGGTCATACTATTTGCCTAAGATGTTTATATATCTATTACATTAACTAGATATGTGTAGAGGGAATACTAAATCTTTTTGGTGGAATTCTACTACACCATTATCATGAAGCCTTACGTCTGATACCCCTTTTAAGGAATTACCAGCATTCTTGAAAAAAACAGCATTCATGGAAGTCTTATAATGCTTAGGATATATCCACATGAAATTTTAAAGCAGATAACAATGACCTTATGGCTGTAAGCCTCTTTTGGTGATACTGTAATGAAGGGATCTAATGTTATGTCCGACACCCCTGTTTCATAATTTAAAAATATTGTTACATAGAGACCAATATTTGTTAAAACTTGTCCACATAACACAAAGAAATCGAGAGAATATGCAGATGTTTACCTGTTATCATTTTGTGTCCATACAAACAACATATTTATGTGTTCGGTTGCATTACCAAACCATATCAAGAAAAAAAGGTTTTGATATTATTTCTATTATAAGCATACATTTATTTTGGATTTGACTCATTGTTTTAATGTGGAAATAATGTGTATAACATAGAATAGTGATATCAATAGGTTTTAAAGTCTAGATATGATAAAATATTCTATATCTGACATTATATGTGACATTGTGAATGTGTTATGTCCGACACCCCTAAAATAAGCCTGTCTTTTCCTGACATATACAACTGAAATAAATGTTGTTCATGTAAAAGCTCATTATTTTCTCAAGAACAATGTCTAAGGTAGTGAAATATCACAATTGGAAGTTTTTGAAACAATCAAGTAATGAGTGAAGTCATATGTATCTAAATAGTTGTATTAAAAAGCACACAACAGTTAGGGATTTGGTAACTTGGACAAAATTCTAAATGTTGTCTAGAAATTTCTGTCAGGTACACATGTTTGGCTTTTGGAGGTCATAATGGTGTAAGCATAAGCTTTCCTTTTAAAAATTTTGGTATTGGTTTGGCCAGTTTGTTTTGTAGACTAAGAAATTCCAAAAACCTCTGTCTTTTCAGGGGTGTCGGACGTAACACATGTAGTTTGGGTTACCTTAAACCTGTATAAAATTAGCAAATCTACTCAGAAGTTGTTGGAATAAATTGCCTGTGATAGGTAGTTATCTATAGTACATAGAAATATATGAATTAAGTATCGATTTTCAAGTTTATATTTTGGTGACCTTAGGTAGAGAAAATGCAGGTTTTGAAAAATAGACCCACATGGTGTGATGAGAGACCTCTTTGGAAATTTTTCACTCAGTGTGGTATATATTTTGGTTTGAAACACTATTGGACAAACAAATGAGTATAGTCGTATCTCTATCCATTGTCTGTGTTGTATTGTTGACTGTTTACAAATTGATGTATTGTGAATCTCTAAATTTGCTTTGGGCTCCTCCAACTGCGCACTATGCATGTCTCTACACCCAAATCAGTTATTGGATTGCCAGGGAACATCACATTGCATAAATGACAACAAAAGCGCACACTCACACACGCCACATCACTTCTACAAGGAAAAGAACAGACAAGATTCTTCCTTCTAGGCACTGGCCTGCCTGGGAACCCCACGTAAGTGTCACTCTTTGCACACACACATACATACACACACACACGCACCCACACACCTTCTGCACCAGCACAACACTGTTTATACACACCTGCACATATCTTGGACAATAAAACATGGGGCTAATTAAATTTGGACATATTAATGCACGTATTCTGTACCCAGTAATTGACCAGGTAAGACTCTTATTAAAAGATTTAGATTTTTTTGGTGTAACAGAAACCTGGCTAAAACCAGCCATGTAACACAGTACGCCATTACAATGTGTAATATGTGTGGAGAGTGTGACTACAACTGGAGATTGTGGAATCCGCATCCCTTATCCAAAGGGGGAGTCGAACACCAGCCGGCCACGGGAGAGGAGCAGGCAGGGCACTGACAGCTGCCCTGTGCTGCCTCTCACAGAACATACTACAATGTAACACAACGAAGAAGTACAACTATTAAACATCTATATCAAACCTGGAACTTGTGTATGTACTTTGTTACATACATTATGGTGCCGTGACCAGGATTTATGACAGATTTCTCTATAAATCTGCTAATTGACTCTAGTGAAAAGGACTCACTCTACAACAAGCTGGAAACTGAAAGCTGAGGATCCCCTACACCTCTGTGTGGCAGCAAACTCCATAAGATGATCTCCAGATGACCATCAGATGATCTCCAGCTGACCACTAGATGACCATCAAGATGTTACACCAAGTACTGTGAGTAGTGGGCTTTACTGAGCACCTTTTAAACACCTGAGCACTTTAACACCAAAAGTTTTGAGCACTGAGAAACCATCTATAACATTCATGGAGCATAGAGCTATGTTTTCTGAGTAATTTGGTTTTTGAATTGTGTTAATCCGCCTGTTATTAAAAAAGATATGAGGGTTTGGAGATTCCTATGGAGGTTTCACTGTATTCCTATGTACCCCGTGTGGTAGGGCAAGCAGACACCGACCTCAACCTGGTTTTTATGAGTAAAACGGCGCCGGGTAGCGAGTGCCGGCCGCGGCAGTGAGCCCGATTCTGAGAAGGGACTGAGGATGCCTACTACTGGTACTCCTCATGAGTTTTCTCTTTCATAAAATCTGGGATTTAGACTTGATATTGGGATAGTGAATCCCACTTCCGGGCAGGCCCAGGACGTCATGAAATTCGCTAGCTGGAATTGATGCAGGATTTAACCCTTTGGTTTTAAAGTTCAAGAATGTGTACTAAAAGGTATGAAAACATACCCTATTTATAAGCATATGCATGTGAAACGCGTCTAGCAGTAGGATTTTGCGTCTAGAAGTTCGACCTGTAATCCGTCTCATAGACGCCTTATCTAGTGGCGTACATACATGTCCATGGTGCGGTCTCATATACGTCATATATACGCCTGATTCCGTTGTATATACACCAACATCCAATAGTTCCGATCTTTGCAACTTGGGAACACTACTGGTAGCATATTTCATCTTCCATTAATCATCCAAATCTGTATTATATAAAAAATACAATCTTATATTACCAATTTTTTTATAAAACCTTTATAAAACCCGATTAAATATGAACTGTTTAATTACACATAATAAACCCTGCATTCTTTGGTTTTCTTAAACGTTTTTTTAATAGATTTTACCCTGAAAACACCACTCTTCTGTACTGTTCTGGGTATTCCCATTTATAAGCCTTTAACAAGTTAACACTATAGAGATGGAGTCCCTAAGAATGGGCGGCGGGCATCGGCGGGCATCGGGGGGCGGTGGGGGGCAGGGTAGGGTATCCCACTGAGTCAACCTGTACAAACGCGGCTGGCGGCGGGCGGTGGGCGGTGGGCAGTGGGCAGCGGGGGGCTTCTCACTGAGGCTGGCTTGGGGTGGCGTGGGGTGGTGGGGGGGAGTCAGGGGGTGACTTGGGGTGGTGGGAGTGACAGGGGGTGGTGTGGGGGCATCTCACACACACCGAGCGGCCGCTAATCCGTCCACACACACTGCAGGGAGGCGGGGGTCGTGTACCAGGGCTTCACTGTGGGTAGAATGAGTGTAGGGTGGTGGGGTGGTGGGGTGTCAGGGGGGCGGTAGGGGGTGGGGTTGGGAGGTAGCGGGTGGCGGGTCAGTGTTGGTGCATCCTCTACCAACACCCACAGGACGGGGTGGGCCGCGGGTCGAATTTTTTTTTCTTTTTTGGTATCATATATACGCCTGGCGTATATATATCGCACAGAGCATGTTTTATCTTGGATGCGCCAGGCGTGAAAGACAGCCAAGTCGCGCGCGTCTACATATGGAAACTGTCTCATAGACGCCCGAAACGCAGACGCGTATAACAGGCGTATATAAATATAAACAAGCCACTATACAGCCGATACATGCGCTATTGCGATGGCGTATATATATGTAAAATAGTGGTTTTCGTGCAGTGTCACCATTGAAGTGTAATGTGTTATAAATCTGAAATTTGGTTTGGAATCATTTTGAAAATTGTTGAAATAAGACATGATAATTGCATTAACTGATTAACATTAAGATGTTATAGAGAAAATAAAGACTGAGAGGCAAATACTACAGTATTTTTGAAAAGTAATGGCTGAGACTGTGGAATTAAGGTAGTGAACCCCCTAAAACGTGAGGGAGGTTATTAACTGGATGGTTCTGTGTATGGGAATGCTGTCTTTCTCATGAAAGGAAGAAACTTAAAGTAAAGGTTGGAATTCAACAAGTATAAGTATCAAGTACGGACAGAATAATCAAGTATTATTTAAAATAATCTGAAATAAGTATTCTAAGTATATTGAATTAAAATATGTCTTAGGGAGACTGAGACATAGTCACAGAAGAGTTAAAAGTCGGCTGCTGGAACTAAATCTAACCCTATTGTGTTGGTATTGAGTTGGAAAGTGTATGACTTAAAGCTATAGTATTGAAATATAAAGTATCAATGCTATTATGAACATACATCTATCCATGTTGTATAGCCAAATGTACATGTTTTGTGTTATTTTGTTTGAAATGGTATTTACATCCCAGAAAGACTACAGTATAATATAAAGTATTGGCTGAAAGGGTTAAGCTGGCCTAAAGCTGAAACGAGAGAGAATCCTGTAAATTCACTGCCAGCTGGTGAGGTTTAATTGTCAGCCTCTAACAGACAAAACTGGTAACCGGAAATACTTCTCAGTGCACCATTTAGTTTGTTAGCACTGATGACGCACAGGGGAAAGTGATTTGAGATTGAGAATCATGATACCTTTTAGTGAGAACATGTGAACAAGTCCCCTACATGTCTATACAAATTGGTCTTACTGATAGAGGGCATACTGGTGTCTAAGTAATGGCTCTGTTTGTGTCAGTGAACAAGCTCCACATCCGGATGAGTGTCCGATAAGTGTCTGATGACGCCATAGCAAATTAATAGCTCTTAATGTTAAAAACTATTGGATACACTAACAGTGAGGAACTTTATACTTAGAACAAAACTTTTGGCTGTACTTTCAGACTTTACAAATCAAGACATTTTGATTTTGTTAATGAAATAGTCCAATTAAAATAGAAAGTTGTTATAATAAATATAGGAACAGTTTTCAGAGATTGAATTAAAAGGAGGTATGGAAATGATTTTAATTATAGGTTATAATCATTGACATTTTATAAATTAAAGGCAAGTTTATGTATTCAAAGCCAATTAAGCAAAGACTCATTAAAGAAATAGAATCTTATATGACCCTATGGCAGGCCAAGTGTGTAATAAAGAACTGATGAACATCTAGAAGGGAAAGATAGAAAAATACAAGATTATTATAGAATCAATGATTTGTTAAAAGAAGTCATAGCACATGACTTTAAAGGCTGCTTTGTGTAAGTGGAATATATGTAAGATTCTAATAGTTTTCAAGCTCTTAAAGGTTCACACTAAAACACTCTGAGGAGAAGTATATTCATGAGGCCTGGTCAGCACGGGATACATTAAGCTGAGTAGGATCCAGTGGCGAGGAATATATGTATATTAATTACACCTGTGGGGCTAGGTGGGATCCTGGTAAAATATATGTATATTAATTAACCTGTGGAATTTGGTAGGATCCAGGAATGCCGTGGTGTAGGGGACAGAGAAAGCATTGTGGGTGTAACATGAATAATGTGCAAATGTACCACACGTATAGAAACAGGTCGTGTCCTGTTATGTGTGGCCGGCAGCCTCCATGTGATGTTAATTTTATGTAAATGAATGACGTCAAACGAGTGTCGTGTGTAGCCAAAAGCCTCCACACGTGATCCTCGCATGTTAATATATGCAAATGTACTATGTTAAGAATGAAATAATGGACGGGAGCAAGCTGCTCTCGGTTGGTTCAGATTTGGTATCATGCTGTCAACAACTGGAGTCATGTGATACTTTTCGGTACAACCTTATTAACATCAGCAGAGCTCGACTCCCGGACCTACTGGCGTGGCCTAGCAAACCACCGAATGGCTCGTAGGTTGACGGTGAGAAATGAGAGTTGAAACGGGCTCGGGGAGGCACTACATCAAACAAGCCTGAAGAGTTTAATTAAGGTAACTAAAAGTAACAAGTTAAAATCTATTCAAAATTACGGCTTGGCCTCACCCACTCTCGGGCCTGCGCTACCCTGCTGGTTAGCGGCTAGGTCTTTTACATATACAGCTATGGACTTGGAACAAGACCTGAGTTGGTAAAGAATCGAGACAATCATGATAAAGAATTAATGAAGTTGACTTCAGAGAAGAAGATTCAGCGTGTTTGTTCAATAATCACAGAATAAACAAATTAGTTATCAAGTGGTGGAGCAAGTCACACCTGTCGATCATGTCATATGGAATATCATGACAGGTGCACAGCAAAAGGTGCACATGACGCACCTTCACAAAACAAAAACAAAGATGAAATAGAATTAAGATGTTGAATGGGAGCTACCCATTCAATGAGAATTAACGTTCGGTTCGTTTAATGGAACTAGCAGGACCACCTCCTAGTTGTAACAGTATGGGAGACATGCTCTCCTCAGATGAGTCCTTTAAATGTGAAGACGAATTCTCTTGCTAGGCTGCAAGAGCGTCTGAGAGATCAGTATGAACCTCCTCTAGAATAATCAGAGCTTTAACTGGCTACTGGTCAAGTGAAGCAGTGGAGTAGGCAGAACAGAACCTACTATAGATTTAGGGCAAGTTGATGGGACAGAAAACAGGGTAGATGAGCAACAAAACAGAAGAAAAACAGAGCAGGGCAGAGAGCTTAGAGATAGATAGCTCATAATGAATAATTGGCAAAGCTAAAGTAAACCAATTATAGGGAATGAACAAAATGAAATCTGTAAGGTCAGAAAAACAAGGCAAGGTTGAAGAACTATCGACTGTTTTGGCATCATTGATATGTTAAAGGCTGCAAGTATCATTTTACTCATGTTAATAATTGTGTTGTTCTGGAAAAGGAATACTGTATTTGGTTTTCCATTAGAAACAGTGCCTCACATTTTAAGTTTTATAGGTCTGGACATCAGGTTGTATTTCAGACCATCGTCAACATCTCCTGCAATAACCACAAATCTACCATGCAAAGAAACAACGAAATAGCCAGCCTTTTACGTCAGCGGAAATGGTGATTTTAATAATGGTGACATTGGTTTTGGTGCTCAAATAAAAACTGGTGCTCAGAGGGTGTTAAGTGCTCATACTACTGTTGGAAGTGAACTCAAAAGCCCTACTCACTCACCGAGTGAAATTTTTGTGGAGGTTGGACTCGAAGTACTTCAACCTCGGGACTATGAGTTAGACTCTAGTCTATAATGAAACCTCAACCTGGACTACTATGAAACTATCTCGGAGAGATAAGTAGTCTGAGGAAGTACATGGACATATGTGCTATCGGAGGCTATAACAGCTATGAACTGGATGGTTCATGAGTTGTGTGACTTTGAGGATATTACAACTATGAACTGAATTGTTCATGAGTTGTGTGACTTTGGGGACACTACAATACAAACGATGGTTTGTGCAGTGTTACTCTAAGGTGCAGTCATGACAATGTTATGTGAATAAGAGTTTGCATGGTGTTCCTAAAATGCGCATTTTATATTCTTGCATGTTTACCTGTATTTATCTATATTCATCACATGTACTATATATATTCAATGTGTTTTCAAAGTTTGTAGCATTTGTTAAAAGATTTTGTCGTTATATATAAGTCAAAATCTTTTAAGGGGCGTGACACTGTAACACAGTATGCCATTACAATGTGTAATACGTGTGGAGAGTGTGACTACGACTGGAGATTGTGGAATGTGCCTCCTATAAAGAGAGCCGCATCCCTTATCCAAAGGGGGAGTCGAATACCAGCCGGCCACGGGAGAGGAGCAGGCAGGGCACTGACAGCTGCCCTGTGCTGCCTCTCACAGAACATACTACAATGTAACACAACGAAGAAGTACAACTATTAAACATCTATATCAAACCTGGAACTTGTGTATGTACTTTGTTACAGCCATTACTGATGGTATGATACAAATTGGGGAGTCTCAAGTGTATAGACTGGATAGAGAGGGAAGAATGGGAGGGGGGGTTTTATGTTATGTATCCAAGAAATGGTACCCATATGTTAATAAGGTGGAAAGATATTGTGTTATTAGTAAGGACATAGAATGTATCTGTCTCAAGTGTCAAAGCCAAATAACAAGTTGATGGTTGTGACTGTTTGTTACCGGACCCGATTGGGAGAGGTAGATAAATTCCTGGGACACTTGCAGCAGGTACTGGAGGATACTGAACTGAATGCAGCCGAGCATTGGCTCATGGGCGATTTCAATGCCAACTTGTATAATAGGAGTGATCATATTGTGACGAAATTACTATTACTTGCGAAAGACTACAATCTTAAGCAGCTGGTGGATGGAGTTACCAGACCTGAAAGTGGATCGCTTCTTAACCATATCTACACGAACTCACCTTATGTTAAAGATAGTGGTGTCTCGGATGTCTTATTGAGGGACCATCTGATGATCTTCTCAACTCGCAAAAAGGATAGGACACCAAAGGAACCTGTAGCGTTTGCAGGCAGGAACTATAAATATTATTCATTTGATTCTCTAGCTATTCATTTGTCCAAAATGAATTGGGATAAATTGTGGCGGAGCACCAACCCTGGGAAACAATGGAATATGATTATAGAAGCAATAGAGGACTACTTAGATGAAAATTGCCCAGTAGTAGAGATGTCATTTAAGAAAAAAAGGGATCCTTGGGTCACTGATCTGCTTATGTCAAAAATTCATAATCGCTCAAATCATATCAGTTTATATAGGAAAAACAAAGATATCGTTGATCTATCGATGGCTAAGAGATTGAATCAGGAGATAAGAGATGGGCTAAGAAAGGCCAAGGATGAGTTCTGTAGGGATGCCATTGAACAATCTCGATCTGCACCCAGGGACTTTTGGAGACTTATTAGTGAACTAACGGAGGGTAAGCGTGTTGAAAGCAGCTGCAAGTTGACCGATACTGAAACGAAGGAATCTGTGCCTATTGACAAAACTGTGGGTAGAAAAAAGGAAAGGACTTGATAGAAACATGAAAATTGCCATGGGAGAAGATAGATAAATTAAGTGCTGTAGAAAATTACAAATATTTAGGAATTATAATGGATAATAAATTAAATTTCAATGCACAATTAGATCAAGTTAGTAAAAATGGAAATGGAATTTTTTTAGATTAGTGAAAATTAGATATCTTCTGACGACTGAGGCAGCAATAAACGTCGCTAAACAGATGATAATGCCAATATTGGAATACTCGGATTTTATTTATTATTGAACAAGCCAGAGAAATAGAGACAGACTACAAATATTATTAAACAGATCGTTGAGAGTAGCCCTAGGGATAAAAAAGGTGAGAGACTTGAAGACAAAAAATATACATGAACGATGTAAGGTAAGACAACTCAAAGTAAGACGAGCAGGACATTTGTTAAATTTGATCAAAAGGTGGACAACAGACTCAAACAATATTTTTGAAGGGAATCGAAATAGAACTAGGGGAGATGTTAAAATCAAAATTAAGACTTGAAAAATACAGACATTCACCGATATATGTAAGGAATTGTTTATGGGATAAATTAAATAGGGATATGCAAAGGATAGACACACCAGATCAATTTAAAATGCGAATAAAAGAAGTATTGCATGATATATTAGATGAGGGAACTCAAAATGATAAAATAGACTGAGTAGTAAATTGTATTAGAGTAAGAAGACATAAAACCCCGGGTATGCATGTGTGAGTGAGTGAACTTGTGTCCTGTCCTGTATATGTATATATAATGTTTTTTCTGTCTGATATATATGACACATACATGGAAGATCGCTTGTTGCACAAGTAAATGTAATGCTTGTCGTTTATAAACATTGATTTAAGAAATATATACAATCTTTTACAATTTCCAGACGATTTTTCGATGTACACCACATAGCTTTAGATTTTTGGTAGTTCATGGTTAATCTCATAGCTTTGCTCCATTGGGTAAAGCTTTCCAAGTTACTATTTAAGTAATCAATTATAACATTAGGGTCTACCCCTTTCATCATGATAACCATATCATCTGCGTATAACTTTTTGTTAACCATGTTTATGTACATTATAAACAAAATCGGTCCAAGGACTGATCCTTGAGGCACTCCACAGGATATTCCTAATAAACCGGAAATGACTGAGTTAAATTTTACAGATTGCATGCGGTCGGGCAAATAATTTTCAAGAATTTGTATGAATTCCTAGCTAAAAGATTCACCCTATTTGATAATATTTAACAAAATTTCATGAGACACACAATCAAATGCCTTACGTATGTCAATAAAGACCAGCAAGACATAGACTTCAGAGTTTCTAGTTAAGCACACAAAATTTAAAACTTCAAATATTGCTTGGCCAGTAGACCGTTTGGGGAGAAATTCATTTCGTTCCTGCATGAAATAATCATAATCTATTAATTTAGGCACAAATTGTTCATGTAATTCTTTTTCAATTAATTTGGAGACCAATGGCAATACACTTATCGGCCTCCAATTATTCATTTCTTCCAAGTTTCCTTCTTTTGGTAATGGCGAAACTAATGTTTCTTTCCATATTTTTGGAAGCACAACCAATGTCATTACAGAATTAATTATTATTTTCAGAACTTCCGGTTTTGCCATTAATTCCATCTATATGAGGTATTCCAGTAGACTTAGTCGCATCAATGGTTGCACGACCGATAATAATTAATTTAGGTTCCAATATATCCATGTTATTATTTCTAATTTCCATATTACTTGTTACCAAGGAATTATCCATGCCACTCTCAGAAAGAAGTTCCAATGATTCATTCATAATTTTCTTATTTAACGTTTTACCTAGGGTTCTGATAATCTGTAATTTATCCGGGCTTTTTACAATCATCTTTCTATATTCCCTAAATAATCTTGTCGAAGCATGTGCCGGCTATCTTTTACTACACTCTCCCGTGCAAATATCTTGCAAAATACCTAAAGGGCACAAGAGATTTCAGATTGGAGAGCCCATACACTGTAATACTGTAATACTGGTCAGCCCTACTCACCAGGTGACACAGTTACTATCGTTTTTTAGTTCACAGAATGGTGTGCATTGTAGTCCAGGGGAGGGTAGGGTGTTTGTCAGTGTCAAATATCTTTACATGTATACACCCGGTGTATATAGGTATCATTTTGCGTATACAAGGTAGTCCTATTTTCCGTAATGTATACGCCTCGTCTATAGACGCATACAAGCATTCATGTTGCAGACATATATATATGTCTTTTTTTTCTTTTTTTTTATTTGTTTATTGCTACTCTCATATACATGAGTTTTTCAGTAACAGTACATCCAGGTTTACATATATCATGGTTCCATGTACATCACATCTCGACAATAATATTTAAATAACATTATAAAAATACTAGAAGAAAGAAATATTAGTATATGATGATGTAATGATGGGTTCTGCTCCTTTCTTATGTACTATTCTTTTTCACACATATTACACTATTTCAGTCATTTTCCCAGTTTGTTCTTGAATATTTGGAGATTCTCACTATCTTGAACTTATAGCATTATAAATATTTAAGTATCTACTTGGATGAGACGGTTTTTTTTGAGAATATATAGTGAGACCACTAATATTGAATATATCTATCAATTGTCTGCCAAAGCTCATACGCCCCAAAAAAAGAAATTAATTATATCCATTATTGGCCAACAAACTTAGCTGCAAACCGTGTGTTGGTGACAAAAGACCAAATACATCCAGAACAAATCGGAGAGTAAGGATTTCTTATGGTGTTGGGGAATTCAGTCCAAACAATTTAGAGTAGAAGAGATTGAAAAACAAGGTTTACCCGAAGAAATTCGATTTCGAGCTTGGGCAAAGTGTTGCGCTGGCTTGTCTCTCTCCTCTCCCGTAAGTACGGTTGCATCCATAAACTGTGCTGACGTCTCCTGTGGTTCCTAGCATGCCTGTACCCCAGGATGAGAGAGTTATGTAGACCCACCAAGGCCACAAGTAGTGTACCTACGGCTAAAAACTCTAAGACCTCCATGGTGTGTTCCTCCATCTTGACCACATGCTTCGAGCAGGCACAATGACCTACTCTGAAAACTGAGTGCTACTGCATGTGATTGACCCAATTTACAACAAGGTGCATCGACCACATCGGGGGTGTGACTGGAGGAGGGTTTGACCTACATCAGGTGGAAGTTTGTGAGCATGAGCTGGAGGGAGTTGGAAGGGGGTTGGTTGTTACACAGTGGAAGTGCATCCCTACTAGTGGATGAGCACACCAGTCTATTCACCCGATGCCCTACTTCTTATGAGCGGATGGATGAAGGTATTAAGGAGTACAGTTAGATAACCTAGTACCACATTGAATGCATCCCTGATATCAGGAGCTTTAATTTGATACCAAACACACATACCTTTCATGATTTCTATCGATGTTCATCTTATAAAGAAAATAGATACAAAATTTAAAAAAAACAAACTTCTAAAAATGTTTTTGCTGATGCGCGCGGTGATGAGAAACAAGTCTTTCTTTATGATTAGCCATACTTATAGCCCATGTCAAGGTGAGTGCCGATAATATTTACGCTAATTCTTTAATTTCTCGAGATATTTACATATTTCATGTACAGTAGAACCCGCCTAATGGACAGCCCACGTCTATCTCTTTGGCTGGTGAATCCGCCATTTCTTTCATCAAATACTGACCAATGACCGTGCCGTGCTAGAATTGATTTCACATAAGAGTACCTAGCTTTTACGCTGTTCCTCACGAATGGAGTGTTCTACATGATTCATGCCGAAATAACCCATCTACTGCGTGGTGCGTGTTCGTATTTCTCTCTAATTTATATATATATGTATATATATATATATGTGTGTGTGTGTGTGTGTGTGTGTGTGTGTGTGTGTGTGTGTGTGTGTGTGTGTGTGTGTGTGTGTGTGTGTGTGTGTGTGTGTGTGTGTGTGTGTATGTGTGTGTGTGTGTATTTACAGTTCTCCAGTTCTATTGTTGTATGTTAGATGACTATCTTCACGAGAAGACCATGGCCATGCTTCACTGCTTATTTTTGGCTTATAAACCCGCTCTATAGGTTCTCAATCAATCACTTATTTGTTATTAGTATAATATAGGTGGCAATATTCCAAATAATCTCTGTAGTATATTGGCAGCGACGTTTGCTGACATCGAGATCTGCCAGTGACGATTCCCCTTGTATGGTCTAACCCTATACCACAGCCTAGAAAAGAGACGAGGTCAAGCTGTTGCACAACGCGTAACGTGTTTTACACATGGATCCATCTTGCGTATATATATCTATGGACGTACAATGTATATAAGTGTCCATGTTGCGGTCATGTAAATGTAATATATGGTGTGGAATCTGAATGGAGAATGAGGAGAAGAGATCGGAACCAGAAACCAGGTGGAGAGTGTGGTGCAGAGTTGAGACACGGGGAGGGTGGGGGGAGGGGGGCAAGGACCACCCCTGACCATAGGACATGAGTAACCAATGTTATGAGGACTTTATATGATATATACAAATGGTTGGAGAAAAACAAACCTGCAATAATGAAAAGTGCTCCCTGATGAATAAATGGATGTCAAGTTTGTACAATCAAGCATTTGTAGCAAAAGGAATAGCAACGATGACTTGGAGCGACCATATGAGCCAATATCTATGTCTCCCTATTGTTCTCCTAATGTAGGTGGTGCGGCATGTGCGACGGCCCGTGACGGCCGCAATCACGGCCGTCGCGCTCCAGTGATCACACCTTTGCTCCCTTGGTGTCGCTGCCAATGTCCCTACCTCCCTCCTTTTTTCTTTTTTTCATTCTATTCTTTAGACTTCATGGACATCGGTCAATAGAGGCTGGTTTTAATGTCCATGCAGTGGACAATGTAAATTAACAGTTTCGATTACATTTTGTTTCTAGTCCCTGGGTGCCAGTAGTGTAACCAGTGGTCCCTGCCTCTCTGCCTGCCTCCCTGCCTGCCTCCCTGCCTGCCTCCCTGCCTGTCTGCCTCCCTGCCTGCCTGCCTGCCTGCCTGCCTGCCTGTCTTTCTCCCTTCCTGCCTGCCTGCCTCCCTGCCTCCCTGCCTCCTTGCCTCCCTGCCTGCTTGCCTCCCTGCCTGCCTGCCTCCCTCCCTGCCTGCTTGCCTCCCTGCCTCCTTGCCTGCTTGCCTGCCTGTCTCATTGCCTCCCTCCCTGCCTCCCTGCCTGCCTGCCTGTCTGCCTCACTGCTTGCCTCCCTCCCTGCCTGCCTCCCTGCCTCCTTGCCTGCCTGTCTGCCTGCCTCCCTGCCTCCCTACCTACCTGCCTCGCTCCCTGCCTGCCTCCTTGCCTGCTTGCCTCACTACCTGTATGTCATTTAAGTGAGAAAATATAGAATTAAAAGAATTTCTATGGAAAATGGATGTGGAGGGGAAGGGCTGGAGACGTTAGTGAGAATTTGGCCTAACAAACGACATACGTTTGACCTATCGGTTGAGAACTAATGAAACAATCTATCCAAATGATCTAAAATGTTTTGTATAGTACAGTTTCAGGCCTTTCCAATGGTATATGGCAAATGTATGTAGGGTGTGTAGTTGTCTCAAAACAATTCACTCCTGTTTGTGTCAGGTGGGTGGCTGACGGAGGCTCAGCAACCGGCATTGACAATGCACACAAACTTTGAAATGTGGAGACTGGGTCAATTCAGGTCACTTAACCCTTTCAGGGCGGATAATGCCTAGAGGCATTCCCCCGCATAGACCTGAGAATGCCTTGAGGCATTCCCAAGCGTAGACCTGAGAATGCCTTGAGGCATTATTTATGAAATTTAGTAATATTTACAATTTTCAATTATTCATGAAGAAATAATCGAACAATGAATATGAAACTTTCAGAGAATATACCTATGATATAGTATTTAATGATATTTGGTTAAACAAATAATATAAATAAGGTGATGTGTAATATCACGTGATCAAATAATAGAAATTTGATTTAGACAAAAATGGGCCCGTCCCCTGGCGTTATACCAGTCCCAAGTACCCACCACGACCAACAGGGCTCTGCCACAGACCCCCGTCTTTAAAGGGTTAAGAGTATAAACCACTAACTTGGGAGTTATATTGTATGTCATTTATATGAGAAAATATAGAATTAAAACAATTTTTATGGAAAATGGGTGTGGAGAGGAAGGGTCGGAGACGTTCGGGTAGAATTTGGCTTAACATACTGGGTCACTCTAGAACAGCCAACATCCGGAAAGTACATCAAAACTCACCGATTCACGTAATTGTGGTGAAAGTATGAATATTAATGGTGATAGGAATCGCCGCAAGCGCGGGAGACAACGGCATTACACCATGATATCTCGCTGCAGATATACTTATTTGGATATCTGACTTCACTTCAAACAAGCTGCCTCCCGTGAATAGACATAAAAGCTACAACTTAGAAGGGGGTCATTTCATCAGTCCCATAATCATTTGAGCCTACCGATTTCTGAATTTGTTTTTAAGCACAGTTTTTTTCTACAGTTCTTCCAATAAAGTCCCATTGACCAATTGTCCCATCGACCGATCGTCCCATTGACCAATTGTCCAATAGACCGATCGACTCATTGACTGATTGACCCACCAACCGATCGACTCATTGACTGTTTGACCAACTGACCGATCATCCCACTGACCAATTAACCCACCGATCGATTCACTCACTGACTGATTTACCAACCAACACCTTAGCAGGCTATGGGGCATATTGACCGCTTTCAGACAATCCTTTTTGGTTTTGCCCCATACTAGAAAATCATCTAAATATACACAGACATCTGGGTAGCCTAGTGATTACATTATGCGACAAAAACATTGAGTTGGGTAGTTGAATATGTGCACCAAACATGGGGCGGGTGTCACAGAGATAATTAGTTGGCTTACCCTCCTCAAATTCCCATTGGAGCCCTGCTAAGGGGAAGTCATCTGGATGTATTTGTACACTGCGGTATACATTTAATAAATCTATTTTTGCTAGAAAGTCCCCTTGTAAAATAAAACCTGTTACCTCCTCCAGTGATTGATGCCTGAAGCCCTCATAGGTATTGAGAGCAAAACCCATTGGCCTGCTGCCATCATGAATGATTCTAATACTGCCACAAGGTTTAGGGATGGGAGGCTCGTCCTTACAGGTCACATACCTTCCATTGTCCATCTAGATCGGGATCTGCCTTTGCACTAGTATCTTTGTTTCTGGTAGGGTCGCAGACTTATGGTTGGGTTGTTCCGCACCTGCTCCTTCTGTGCATAAGTTGGATATTTTGAACCCATGACTGATGCCTGTTATGATGAGGTCCCCGTCATTATCACTATCTGGTACCAGTTGATCGCAGGCCCCTGGTATCAGTACCTCATCCTTACCCATCCTCCTCCCAGTGAATCCGACGGTGTCTTCCTCTTCTTCTTCTTCTTCTTCTTCTTCGCTATGTGGAGTTTGATGTGAACACACCATGAATTCAATGTCGTGTCAGTCCGGGATTCCTCACTGTTTTTGTCCACTATGATGAGTAGATGCCTGTGAAAGTGTGTGCTGCACGCAGGCCCTTACAGGGGTGTGGCTGGTCTCCGGGGTCAGCTAGTATACGGGGGGCCGGTGTTGACCAGAGTGAGGGCGACCACAGCGCCCTCTCCCGTTTCCCATTTAAACCTTGATATATTCTATATACCTCAAAACGAGAGTTTGGAACAATAACAAAAAAACTGAAGGAAGCAATACCTACAGGAAACTAACATGGTCTAAAGTTGCAATGTAGAACCTTATCTGTTTGATTATAATGTCTTAGTATTTTATGTCACTGTATCTTTACACAGGAATGTATCCACAATACCGCAAACCGTATACCTATCGGAGCAGCCCAGGAGCTTAAAAGCCTGAGACTACATATAACCTGTGATATACTTGGTCAACAACCTCACAA
The DNA here is from genome assembly GCA_950022655.1 of Alentia gelatinosa. Taxonomy (NCBI): domain Eukaryota; kingdom Metazoa; phylum Annelida; class Polychaeta; order Phyllodocida; family Polynoidae; genus Alentia; species Alentia gelatinosa. The sequence goes on along the minus strand of OX465583.1, from coordinate 56,332,753 downwards.
ATTTACAATGTCACACAAGCATATTGTACAATAATGACTAAAGTGACCGATAAAAGAATGGTAAAAAAACATCTGAAGTATCAGGTTTAAGGTCGTGATAGATTGAGGAATCCAGACAGTCAATACACAAATAGTTATTGTACTTATTACCCACCTTCATGGATAGTAATGACGAACATCTAACAACGAATAACGAATGGAATGAAATATGAATGGAGATATTTATCTCTGGAAACGTCGCAAAAACAGTTGCTTGTTATAATGTTTAGAACTAAGTTTAATACGAATTGGCTTAAACCCGTGGGTATCTATAATACCCGGATGAACGAAAAGGTTGTTTTCCATTCTGACCTTACCCGCTGTCAGACAGTGCTGAACTCTCCGTTCTACCTGGAGCACGCCCTTGGGCTGAGCTTCCAGTGGCCACCCAACACATAGTGGAATTATCGGACTTCAAGAAACTACTTAACGAGCTTTAAATTAATATCAACTTGAGGAGTAACCACTGTTTCCAATCCTCATCAATCATCCATCATTAATAGCCCTTTGAGGCTTAAATATTAATCTTCTTTGATCCCGATGTATACTTGGACCTTTCAATTTATATGTAGTATTCACATCAACCTTGATTGTATCTGAAAAACTCATTCTTATGAGATGATACTTCTGCTAATGATAATAAAAAAAATATATATATTTATGAGTGTCCTAGAAGTTAACCTGAAATTGCGATATCCGGCGACATCGGAAATTGGAAGTTACTTTAAATTCAGGGAGAGTGGGGAATCAAGGGAAATAGGCTAGAAATGTGCTTGGAGAATCAATCATGTTATATTCATTAACATCTTGGTAGGTAACATAAAATCAAGATATCTAGTGATATCGAAAATTGAACTTTGCTGGAGTAGTTGAGATGAATGAGGACAGAGCTAATTCTACAGCATTGGTCATAATATAGGAGAAAAATATTCTTCAGAGAAGTAATACGACTCGTTAGCATATATATGTGATTTCAGTTATTGTAGGTGAAATTTGTTCTGCCTCTTCCGTGTTACAAAAACGAAACCTCCATGAGAGTCCCCATAGATATTTGCTCTTCTTCCTCAAATTCAAAATGTCGATATTGCCTTTTTGTCACACACTCAAAGCTCAGAGGAAAAATACAAATCTGTCTGAAGTTTTTAAAGTTTTACATCATCAACTTGGCGTCATAAAATAGGTTTAAGGTTGATGAAACAATTAGTTTTGCATGCATAAAGCTGATTTCCCCTCGATTTCTGAGGAAAAAGGAGTGAAATCTCCCGTTCCATCTGACGCTGAGGATATTGGTTATGTCACTTACTGTCACTCACAGTCAGGGTGTGATACCGAAACGTGGCTGTGATGGCCAAGCTTCATTAACTAATCCCGCGGCTCCAAAACAGTCCCGAAGACGGATGCGACAATGTCTGACCAATCAGGAGCCTCTGGAGCCAAGGCGTCCACCTACTACGATAGAGATTTAGACTTACCGATATGGCACCGATACAAAAAGTCAATATAGGAGACATATCGGGAAGGTGCAAAATCGTAGCATATGTCTAGACATGCCAATCCACCACACGTTGTATGGGGTTTTAATCGGTGCCTAATCGCAGAGACGTGGCCCCAATACTAGGTGACCTTCCGACGCGATTTTGATTTTTTTTATCGGGAGGTGCATCGTATACCATATCGGAACCATATCGTAGTAGGTGGACGCCGGGCCTTACCCTGTTCCTGACCCCCAGTGGAAAGATCGTAGATGAGATTAGGGTCGGTGCTTAGCTGGTGCTGTCATTCTCCAGTGGAGACATAATCTAAGCGGGTTTTTTTTCATAATTTCTAAAAATCTCTCAAATGTTACACCACACACAGATTAAAGTGGGGGTAGTGCTGTTAGAGTTTTAGGTATTTGACATGTTATGCGTATATAAATGCCCAGTAGGCATGCACATGAAGCAAAAGTTGATTGACTGCGAACATAAAACATGTATGTAATCCACATATTGAATATCTTAAAGCATGCACAACGAAAAGATACAATAATATATGTGTTCGTAGACAAGACCAATAGGGAGAATGAGAAATGCCATTTATAGAGTAGGTATGAAAAGGGATTTCACCGGCGAGGAGATTCCGGGATGTGACCAGAGAAAATATGCAAAAAGGAATAAAATTGAAGTGGGCGATACCAACAAAATATACCAAAAAGGGAAATCAACTAAAGAAGACGTGGTGAGGTGGGGTTAACTACTTGATATAAAAAGAAAATCGACAATAGTAATATTGACATGAATAGACGAGATCAAACATGGTATGTTCAAACATTGTTATAACAATCAATAATTATAAGAAGATTTGATGAGGTATATGCTCACCACATATGACGTGGAGATATGATGAAGGGATATCATGAGGGGATATGGTGAGGAGGTGATTAAATAGGTTAAAGGCATTTTGGGACAATTTGGTTTGAAAATCAAAACCAATCAATTTATTGAAAATTGAATATGTTGATCTTTTAGTGTTATAGACCACATATCTAACTTAAAAATCAGGGGTCACCGTGCAAGTTTTTGATTTAGATATCAATATCAAGATAATTGTATTAAAGAATATATAGAAATTCTAAAAAGTTGTTCTTCACATGGTAAAACCCATGTCACTTTCTTCAAACTCTCACAGAATAGATTAAATGTAAAGTACTATACATATACTTCTTAAAATGTATATGGCACCGTACTTTTTTTGAGATATTTGAAGAAAACAATATTTTTCAGGACATATGCTATTCAAATCAAGCAAATAGTGCTGATTCTACCAACACGATTCATTCTTTCATGTTGTATCTTGGTTTATTTTGGTACAGTGCCGCGATATATCCTGCATCCTTTACCGCGACACGTTGCGCATAATCATATATGTATTATTTCACAGTGATTTGTATATATTTTAGTGATCCACCACTGCAATGCCTCATGATCTTTTGCCGACATATCACGGCATACCGCGGCATATCACGACAAGAACACGACAAAGGTGCTTAACCAGATGGATGGTTTGCAGCAAAAATGCACGCTTTTATTCAATACCTAGCAAGATTTAGCAAGACAACTAAATCGTGATAAATTCAGTACTTTAAGCTTGATATTTAGGTGTGAGGAGTGAGGACGAATCCCCCTCGTTACAATATACAATCGCTGAATGAGTTCCATCCAGCTTAACCCAGTACATCTTTTTTCATCCCTGCCAAGATTCAAACCCACGCTTCTGAAATTGTGCGTCCACTGCTGCTATTTGATTAGCACCACATATTTCAAGATGGCTCTCAACAAGCATACCCTTGTCGACCTACTACATATTGTACATATAACCAGGAGGAAACAATCCTAACTGGTCTATAATACCATACAGAAAAGGGAGAGTGTGTTGATTTTCTGTGACCTCGCTCAGTGAGCTGGTGCAACCAGAATGACTGGACTGGCCAGTGCTTGCTGTATAGATAGCCAAGTCGTGACGTCACATCGTCCACCGCTGTCCCTTTCACTGGCGGTCGACCCGGCACTTTCCTGCGACACAATTTTCAGTTGGGTCTCTGAATTATAAATTGCCTTCAGAGTAGGTATTGCATGTATACCACCATAGATCGGTTTTTGGTCAGGTAATTATGGATTGCGTGATTTATGCTCCATAATTCGTAAAGGATTATAGATAATACTCTAACCTCTGCAAAGAAGACCTAACAACCAGCATAGAGCTGTACTAGACAGCTCTATGCAACCAGTGAACACTATAGTCTTTCCGTGCAGCAGGCCATGTAGACAGCTTCCCCAATGCGACGCTTGGTGTCGCGTCAGGTTCTACCAGTCAGGTTAGCTTTAGTGGCATGCCTGTAGGTGGCGCATCGTGCGAGCTACAGGTGCGAACAGGTGCTACAGGACCGCAATCTGTCAGGTCCTGACTAAAATGAATCTGGAGACACTTCCCCACACTCACACGAGACATTCAAAAATAAAATGTAGTTAAATTTTTATCCTGCTTGCACCATATTTTGTACTTAAATCTATTGGAGCATGTTAAACTTCAAGTTTCGCATACCCTTTAATAATGCTTTATTAAAAGAAATCCTGCAGTCTTCATTTTAGGAATTGGTTAGCACATGTCTATGCCCGACACTTCATGATAAAAATAGTAATAATAGAGAGCCTTGAAATGTCAAGATTTGGACAAGAATACGTCATATTCGTTATAATTTATTTTTTTCTCTCTCTTATGATAAATTCTTGAAATTCGTTAAGTTGGAAGTAAATAAGTCTCTAGGTGAACAGCCAATAATTCGGCAGGGTAGTATAAGCACAACCCAGGTACATTTACTTCCAAGTCGCCAGTGATTGAAAGATTATCAGATAAAGTATATATGTGCGATAGACAGCTACTTTTATATTGACGGAATATTAACTGAACAGATTAATGGAGAAATGATGAGGCTATACCCACACCTGAAAAAGGTATCGGAAATCATATGTTATTAGACTATTTACCATCCACTAGATATTGCGATGCAAGCAGCGATCAATGATTATCGTATTCCAATACCACAATTAGATGTGAACTAGCGAGTCCATCGCAAACATTTAAATTCAGATTCATACTATATATATATATGTTAATATATATATATATATATATATATATATATATATATATATATATATATATATATATATTGAATATGAGAAACAAAGGGATTGCCACTCTTGCCGATTCAGGACAATAATAATCGTCGTCCCTTTTATTAACAATTTAACAAAAATTTAAACTATAAATTAGAAAAATTTAAACAATGACAAATGAAAAAAATTGTCAGAGTGTGTGAGAGACAAACGCAGACAAGGCTGACGAGAAGCATGTGAAATGCCCGCGAATAAAACATGCAGAGATCATGTGATCTCATAAGTATTCATATCCTGTGCCTCAGTAATATATATCTACATAATAATATTGATACAATTATATACACCATAATGATAAATGTTTATGGCCAGTGTGAGTATTCGAGTAGCCTGTCAAAATCCAATTTAATGAGTGTTTTAAGCATTACATAATTATATGTAGTTGAATAATTCCCCTCTCTTATCCATGGGCACATGGCAGTGGAGCCGTCCTGTTCTTGAGAGGAAATATCAGTGTTCTCTCAGTCTCGTCGCTTTTCAACATTAGCCTGCCCTGGATTGTACTATTCAGGGATTTACATCACCTAATAGGATTGGTCGCTTTGGGTATATTATAACACTGTATGAGTGAAGATATTTTGGGGAGTAGGCAGAAGGCTATGACAAAATTATATTGACAGGTAGACTCAATGAATTTATTAATAAAACTCTATCAAAACATTATCATTTCGAACTATAGGAAACTGTTCCACAAGAAATTATTTAAATACTGGGTGTATTAAGAGAGCGGGTTTTTCCTTTACTGATACAAACAAAGGCAAGTTTTCCCCATATGTATACATGTACATACACGATGAAGTATGCCAGCTGCTTAAGCCAAATATATAAGACCATTTTAACTTTTAATCCCGGGACTCTATAGAGTGCTAATAGCCAAGGACCCACATTGAACAAGTAAGGCCAGGATAAATATGTTTCTGATTGACAAAAGCTAATAAAAACTGAAAACATGATATGTTAATGTTATGATAACTAAGTTCTGTAACAGATAGTTCATAGTCCAAAACATTAGATAATGTACTGTTGCAAGGGTATTCATAAAAGAAAGAATAAAAAAAAACATTCCAACGATGATCAGTCGAGTAAACAAAGAACAAGTAGTGGTTACAGAACTGAAAACTGTTATAAAGTACTTAACATAATCAAGAGTTTGTCAGAGAAGATTGAGTATACAACCTATCACACTCAAAGTTATATTCTGTATTCTGTTTTAGATATAGTGATTTAATCTTTCAACCTAATAATCAGGAGTGTTCATGTAATCATCTCTCCGAATCTAAATACTTTTTCTGTCATAGATTTATCACAGTGAATACATGCTAGTTTGAGTGGCATATTGTGCATCTTATGCCCTCAGTGTGACATACCATTTATGTCAATATTATGTAATTATGCTGACAAACCCTTGTAATACAACAGATTGATCAATGTATAAGACGCCAAGATCGTTATCTATCTCTGTTTTTGTTTGAACTTACATGTTTTGTGTCGAAAGATGTAGAAAGAATGTGTGAGAATAATTGATGAATATATTCCCTTTGTTTTCTATAATGCACCATGAAACAAGTGTCTCATTGGCTTCCCCTCAAATACTGGATGGGATCCAAAGACTGTAGCTAGGGCTTGGTTACTAGTCAACACTAAGCTGAGATTCATATAAAAGATGGGATCTGGTCAGTAGTCAGTACTAACTACAGTACCTCAGTGCAGTACACATCTCATTTTATTCTACAAATCTACAAAGCAGGCACCATGAGGGAAATTGTGCACATGCAGGCAGGCCAGTGTGGCAACCAAATTGGTGCTAAGTTCTGGGAAGTCATCTCAGACGAGCATGGAATCGACCCAACTGGTACCTACCATGGTGACTCCGATCTTCAGCTGGAGAGGATCAATGTCTACTATAATGAGGCTACAGGAGGCAAGTATGTTCCCCGTGCTGTTCTTGTTGACCTTGAGCCAGGCACCATGGACTCTGTCCGCTCTGGTCCATTTGGTCAGGTTTTCCGCCCAGACAACTTTGTCTTTGGACAGTCTGGTGCTGGAAACAACTGGGCCAAGGGCCACTACACAGAGGGAGCTGAGCTTGTAGATTCTGTTCTTGATGTTGTGCGCAAGGAGGCAGAGAGCTGTGACTGCCTCCAGGGCTTCCAGTTGACCCACTCACTTGGTGGTGGTACTGGATCTGGAATGGGCACCCTCCTCATCTCCAAGATCCGTGAAGAGTACCCTGATAGGATCATGAATACCTTCTCTGTTGTACCATCCCCCAAGGTGTCTGACACTGTGGTAGAGCCCTACAATGCTACACTCTCTGTCCACCAGCTTGTGGAGAACACAGATGAAACCTACTGCATTGACAATGAGGCTTTGTATGACATCTGCTTCCGCACCCTGAAGCTGACCACTCCCACATATGGAGATCTCAACCATCTTGTCTCTGCCACCATGTCTGGTGTAACAACATGTCTTCGCTTCCCAGGCCAGCTGAATGCAGATCTTCGCAAGTTGGCTGTCAACATGGTGCCCTTCCCCCGTCTTCACTTCTTCATGCCCGGCTTTGCTCCTCTCACTTCCCGTGGAAGCCAGCAGTACCGTGCTCTGACTGTGCCTGAGCTAACCCAGCAGATGTTTGATGCCAAGAACATGATGGCTGCCTGTGATCCTCGACATGGTCGCTACCTTACTGTGGCAGCCATGTTCCGTGGCCGCATGTCTATGAAGGAAGTTGATGAGCAGATGCTTAATGTTCAGAACAAGAACAGCAGCTACTTCGTTGAGTGGATCCCCAACAATGTCAAGACTGCTGTCTGTGACATCCCCCCACGCGGCCTCAAGATGTCTGGTACCTTTGTAGGTAACAGCACTGCTATCCAGGAACTCTTCAAGCGCATCTCTGAGCAGTTCACTGCCATGTTCCGCCGCAAGGCCTTCCTTCACTGGTACACTGGTGAAGGTATGGATGAGATGGAGTTCACAGAAGCTGAGAGCAACATGAACGACTTGGTATCTGAGTACCAGCAGTACCAGGATGCCACTGCAGAGGAGGAGGGAGAGTTTGATGAGGAGGAGGGTGAAGAGGAGGCTTGAAATACTGAACTCTGATATCTGATATGAACAATACGACCGCAGAGGAAGCAGGACAATAATTCTGTTCAACATCTGACAACCTATCTATTGACTTAAAATGTTAAAAGATAAATGTTAGAATATATCTTGCTTCAAATATTTCAACTGCATTAAAAAGCTACTTTAAAAACAGTTTTAGTTTTTTATACTATTTTCTGTTTTCAATCCATCCAATTCAAACAATAATGACTTCAATGATTCATGGTCATCACAGTAAACATAGAATTACTTAAATTGTCACCAAGGTGTAAGAAATATAATACCAAGCCCATGGTATGTTTTGGGAACTACCAGCTAAAGGCAGATTTTCAGTACAGATATCATGGTGTGATACTTGACTCAGCTTTAAATCATGAATTTAATATCTAAAACATATACAAAAAAAGGGCATGATGTGTCTACAAATCATTGATCTTACCTTATTTTGATTATGGCGACATATTGTTCATTACTTCAAGGAAATGCAGAATAACTGCCTAGAGACTTGGCCTCAAAATGAACATGTATACTCCTTTAAAAATGTTACATAATATAGCCTAAATCCCAGTGCAGCAAGAAATAATGTAACCCATTTACCTTAAATCATGTTGAATGATAAATATTACAAAACTTATTATGTACTATCACTAGAGATTATCAGACCAAACTGCCGTGCTTCTGAATAATCTGTAATGTATGATGGCTCCATACACAAGTTAGAAATATTGAAATATTTACAACCTTCAACCCAACAACTAAAGTGGGTTTTTTTTATATTCTTTGTTTATACTGAATCCGATCAGTACAGGTGTACTGGTTTGCATACAGGCTCAGTGTATAGTATGTTTACAAATAATATCATTGATGTTGAACATAAAATTTTACATTTATATCATCAATAATTTTCACAACATTACATATAAGCTGCTAGTCAGATCTGGCAAAAAATTTCCGTTACATCAAGGTATGGGATTTATTCGAAAATGAAGATAACACATTGTTATAGGACTATATCGTTTGTCTCTGCTTGGAGTACAGTCTAATGAACAGCAATGTATCCAATACCTAATCAATTTACACTCCATTTACAGCAACTGATATCATCGCTGTTTGGACTTCAGAAAAATTTACAAGACCTTATAGAATAGGGAGAAGGGTACAAATAACTTTAGCAAAATTGAGGATTTACCAACCTAGAACGAATTTGGGTTCACACACCACCAATTGATAGAGAATTGTCTATTCATATTTATAATAATCTCAATAACTATATAACTTTGATAATGCTTTTTTCTTGGTATAAAATTTGAACTCATCATAGTCTTAAATATTTCTAGGTTCACTTCGTAATGCATTCCATAATGATAGATAATACTATATCTGAGTGAAATGATAGTGCAAAATTATTTTCCTTGCAATATAAAATCTCTGTGATGTTAAAATAACAACAGAGATGCAAGCTATTTAGTAATGTAGTACAAAAGATTAGAGAATTGGATAGAAGGGTCTGAAAAAGCTTATTTGGTAACAGTCGGTGTATGAATATAATGTTTAGGTCAGTGTGTAAATCATTATGTCAGTAAGTGTTAGTGTGAAGGCAGTAAGGAAACTGTAATGCATTCAATATTTCCTTATATAAATATATATTATATATTTCTTAGTACAAGTAAAGTCGACCACGAAGAATAAATCTGATATTTTAAACTCACATGCTTTATGTTGGCTCTATATCATCATACAAAATGGTCCCTTGTACTTCTTTTTGATAATATCATTGCTGAGGAAGGATAGTTGCTGGAATAATGTCCCAAAACATAAATATCAAAGATAACAAGAAACTATATAAATAACTCAAAGTCAAAGTCTATCATTCAGACAAGATAGAGAGTTGTTTCTCATTTTCAAAACAAAGCTGATATATATCACATCCAAGAAAGCCCCTAATAATCAAGATAACAGTTCAGAAAGACTATAAAAATGATTTACCCTAAATATTAAAATACTGTATGGACAATATGTTTAGAAATATCTAACCTTTGGAGGACTCAAATCTTTGAAACAGTGAAGACCATCAGGCTATCAGTAGAATTCAATTCCATTTTGATAGAGTTCCAAGCCAACCAATGAAGTGTTATACATTTGTACACCTGGATCCAGGTGCCAAGCCCCCCTCATTCCATCTAGTTGTCACTTCTCTGATCCAACTGGCCTCATTGTTGTAATGATCATTTACAAACAGAATCACACTTCTTACCGGCTTGTTTGAGGCAAAGATTGCCATATATCTATTTATTAACTCTCTCCTTACCAGATCTGGTTGCAGGTGCACATCTTTAAATGTAGTATGCATGACACAGGACCACATCTGTAGGGCGAGCCTATGTTACAATTTGCTGAGAAAATTTATCTTTTCCACCAAATTCAAAGTTGTCTGTCAATGTTTCCATGGTTATAACCATAAAATTATTTAATAATTGTCACTAGTAAGGCATTTTGCATAATCTTTGAAAAAATGATTAAGATCCATGTTGAATCGGCCGAGATAAATGACATTTAAAAAACAAAAATGCCTTGAGGCATCATTTGCACTAGCTGCAGGAGTGCCCTGAGGAATCATTCGCACTAGCCATAGGAGTGCCTTGAGGCCACATTGATAAGGAAAGGGTTAAAGAGATCTGTAATCAAACTACAAAAGAAATAGATTATCTAAAATTTGATGAAAACACTTAAGACGACAATTTAGTAGATGAAGGGCCATTTGGTCAGATTAATCAGTATCTAGCCATACAGGTTTCCAGTGCTGTGAAACTGAAAAAGAGGGCACATACACTGCATGAATGCCACCAGTTTATTCCTATTTACGCCATCGCAGACTCACTCTCTCAATCAACACAGTTGTCCTCGTTCACGTGTGCCTGCAGCCTCAGTGCGAAACCCTCACACAAGGCTCATAGCTGGAGAAGCCCTCTCCCTACACAGTGTGAATGCGGCTGCCTGTAGTGGGAGCGGGAGCGGGAGTGGGAGCGTGACCACAAGCAGGGGCAGATTGTGAATGAGGACTTCAGCGTTTTGGCAGTGGCCAGGCAGGGGCCACAACCCTACAGAGGAGTGGTGTTTGAAAGTAAAATCTATTAGAATAGTGGTTCAAAACAACACATAATGCAGGTTTTATTATGTGTAATTAATCAATTTATACTCGATCAGATTTTAAAAGGGTTTTATAAAATAAACTGGTAATATAAGATGGCATTTTTTACATAAAACACTTGGATGGTTAATGGGAAATGAAATATGCTACCGGTGGTGCCCCCCAGGTAGCAGAGATCAGAATTAATCGATAGTGGTGTAAATACAACAGAATCACGCATATATATGAATCAGGCATATATATTAATCAGGTGCCTACAGTTGAGGCATATACACACAGGGTCTAGGACGACCCTGTATACGCAAAATCATACCTATATACGCTGGGTGCATGTATATGTAAAATGGTGGTTCTCGTGCAGTGATAATCATCCATTTTAAGGAAGCACAACATAGAAATATTGCATCTTGAATATTCTTTTATAAAATTTTGTAGGAACTAGGAAATTATACATGTACAGGTCATTTATATCTCTTTTCCTACAGGCTCAATTTGGTATGGGCACTTCCCTCAGATTGGTGATAATCAAAATAGTTGTGGATCTTATGCCAAATCTTTACAGATGCTATCAAATGATTTGAACACTGTACCTTATAATCAATTCAAGACCTTTGCAAATGTATGATCAATCTCTACAAATATTATCCAATCTCAATTCAAAAAGAATTTGTAATGGATGATGTGTACACATTAATCTTGACCAGTGCAATCAATTACCTTATCAATATAGTTGTATTATTTTTGCAATTGAGTAGTTATGGCTACACATGTAGATATTTCCATGAAATACATGCTGGAATAAATAATCTGACTACTTCACAACCACATCTAGGAATATAGCGTCAATCTCTCTCATAAAACATACGAAAACAAATAAATGGCATATAATATATTTAGAATGATATCATTCAAAGTATCAAAACAACAGAACATAGTTTCCAGAAACATTTTTGTTGGACCTGTCATAGGATCACAGGATGCATTATCTACCTTACATTTTATTAGCTAATGTTATAAACCATTATATAACAATTATCACCATTTTATCTTTGTGAATGTATTTCAAAAACCATAATAAAATTATAATGATGAGTCGATTTTTTTACATAAGATTGTTAGCTCGTCATGATATTAGGCTTGAATAGCAATCAAATTGTGAAATATAGAGTTCGTAGTTAGATATACTGAATAGAGCTTATGTAGAAAGTGACAAGAATAATTTAATTGAGTAACAATAGACAGATTAGATATTATCATCTTATCATTACAATAATTACATTATCATTAAACATTATGGATTGCCAAACTATATTTATGCTTCATTTGATATCACATTTTCCATCATATCATATTTCAATAGCAATGCATATAACATTATTATACATGTTATAAGACATGTATTCTATTCCAAATCTATAACAAACCGACCATACATGTTTGAACACACCAGGCCAGGGCTAATAAATATTTGCTAATTACAAATTCTTTGAAACTATGGACATCAGACTTAAATGAAATAATAACTAAATGCCACAATATATAGTATATAGCCCCACCCATTATGTGTTGTACTGAAAAATATTCAGTGGTCAATATTTTTAAAGAAAAGGGAAAAAGATTTAAATGATGTTCATTAAAGTAAATAGGAAAAAAGAAATGGTTAGAGATAACCCATTATAATATACTTAACATGATAAAGAAATTATCACAGAAGATTGAGTATAAGACCTGTCACACTCAAAGTCACATTTTGTATTCTCTATCAATTATGGTTATTCCATCTTCCCACATGGTTACATGATTCATATAGTCATCTATCCCATCCTTAATACTTTTTCCACCATAGACTGCAATTCTGAGAGGCATAGTGTGTATTTCATGCCCTCAGTGTGACATTCTATTTCTATCAATATTGTTGCATTACGCAGACAACCAAATTACAGACATACATTTTCTCAGATGGATATTGTAAAACAGTAGATATAGAAATAACTATGAAATCAAAGTCATTATCAATCTCTTCTTTAGTTTGAATATTCTTTATCTTCAGGGGTAGAAATGTGTTTGAGAATGATAATGGAGAATGGAAATGCATATTCTCTTTGACTTTGGTTTAGTTATAAATTATTTTTTCATGTGCCATGCAATAAATGTCTCATTGGCTTCCCCTCAAATGCTGGATGGGATCCAAAGACTGTAGTTAGGGCTTGGTTTCTAGTAAACACTAAGCTGAGATTCATATAAAAGATGGGATCTGGTCAGTAGTCAGTACTAACTACAGTACCTCAGTGCAGTACACATCTCATTTCATTCTATAAATCTACAAAGCAGGCATCATGAGGGAAATTGTGCACATGCAGGCAGGCCAGTGTGGCAACCAGATTGGTGCTAAGTTCTGGGAAGTCATCTCTGACGAACATGGAATCGACCCAACTGGTACCTACCATGGTGACTCCGATCTTCAGCTGGAGAGGATCAATGTCTACTATAATGAGGCTACAGGAGGCAAGTATGTTCCCCGTGCTGTTCTTGTTGACCTTGAGCCAGGCACCATGGACTCTGTCCGCTCTGGTCCATTTGGTCAGGTTTTCCGCCCAGACAACTTTGTCTTTGGACAGTCTGGTGCTGGAAACAACTGGGCCAAGGGCCACTACACAGAGGGAGCTGAGCTTGTAGATTCTGTTCTTGATGTTGTGCGCAAGGAGGCAGAGAGCTGTGACTGCCTCCAGGGCTTCCAGTTGACCCACTCACTTGGTGGTGGTACTGGATCTGGAATGGGCACCCTCCTCATCTCCAAGATCCGTGAAGAGTACCCTGATAGGATCATGAATACCTTCTCTGTTGTACCATCCCCCAAGGTGTCTGACACTGTGGTAGAGCCCTACAATGCTACACTCTCTGTCCACCAGCTTGTGGAGAACACAGATGAAACCTACTGCATTGACAATGAGGCTTTGTATGACATCTGCTTCCGCACCCTGAAGCTGACCACTCCCACATATGGAGATCTCAACCATCTTGTCTCTGCCACCATGTCTGGTGTAACAACATGTCTTCGCTTCCCAGGCCAGCTGAATGCAGATCTTCGCAAGTTGGCTGTCAACATGGTGCCCTTCCCCCGTCTTCACTTCTTCATGCCCGGCTTTGCTCCTCTCACTTCCCGTGGAAGCCAGCAGTACCGTGCTCTGACTGTGCCTGAGCTAACCCAGCAGATGTTTGATGCCAAGAACATGATGGCTGCCTGTGATCCTCGACATGGTCGCTACCTTACTGTGGCAGCCATGTTCCGTGGCCGCATGTCTATGAAGGAAGTTGATGAGCAGATGCTTAATGTTCAGAACAAGAACAGCAGCTACTTCGTTGAGTGGATCCCCAACAATGTCAAGACTGCTGTCTGTGACATCCCCCCACGCGGCCTCAAGATGTCTGGTACCTTTGTAGGTAACAGCACTGCTATCCAGGAACTCTTCAAGCGCATCTCTGAGCAGTTCACTGCCATGTTCCGCCGCAAGGCCTTCCTTCACTGGTACACTGGTGAAGGTATGGATGAGATGGAGTTCACAGAAGCTGAGAGCAACATGAACGACTTGGTATCTGAGTACCAGCAGTACCAGGATGCCACTGCAGAGGAGGAGGGAGAGTTTGATGAGGAGGAGGGTGAAGAGGAGGCTTGAAATACTGAACTCTGATATCTGATATGAACAATACGACCGCAGAGGAAGCAGGACAATAATTCTGTTCAACATCTGACAACCTATCTATTGACTTAAAATGTTAAAAGATAAATGTTAGAATATATCTTGCTTCAAATATTTCAACTGCATTAAAAAGCTACTTTAAAAACAGATTTAGTTTTTTATACTATTTTCTGTTTTCAATCCATCCAATTCAAACAATAATGACTTCAATGATTCATGGTCATCACAGTAAACATAGAATTACTTAAATTGTCATCAAGGTGTAAGAAATATAATACCAAGCCCACAGTATGTTTTGGTAACTTCCAGCTAAAGGCAGATTTTCAGTACAGATATCATGGTGTGATACTTGACTCAGCTTTAAATCATGAATTTAATATCTAAAACATATACAAAAAAAGGGCATGATGTGTCTACAAATCATTGATCTTACCTTATTTTGATTATGGCGACATATTGTTCATTACTTCAAGGAAATGCAGAATAACTGCCTAGAGACTTGGCCTCAAAATGAACATATATACTCCTTAAAAAATGTTATATGATATAGCTTAAATCCCAGTGCAGCAAGAAATAATGTAACCCATTTACCTTAAATCATGTTGAATGATAAATATTACAAAACTTATGATGTACTATCACTAGAGATTATCAGACCAAACTGCCGTGCTTCTGAATAATCTGTTATGTATGATGGCTCCATACACAAGTTAGAAATATTGAAATATTTACAACCTTCAACCCAATAACTAAAGTGGTTTTTTTTTATATTCTTTGTTTATATTGAATCCGATCAGTACAGGTGTACTGGTTTGCATACAAGCTCAGTGTATAGTATGTTTACAAATAATATCATTGATGTTGAACATACAATTTTACATTTGGTCGAAAATCACGAAAGTGCAGCAACTACCAAAAAAATAAAATCTGAGACGATCATTAATTCCTTTTGCAAATATCATCTCTACATATTAAAAGAGTCATCTGCAAAATTGGGAACACTAACTACCATAATTAGTTTTAGCACAGGGCTAATATTAAAATAAAAACGTCACGTTACGACCCCACCCCCACCCCCCACCCCCAAATTGGCTCATATTTAAAGGCTGTGTCCACACCCCCACCAGGGACTAGGCTGACACTGGTGAAATTGATTTGATCCATAGAGAATGCATTTTCATCTTTTATTTGCTTTCTCTGGACTTATACCCACCAGGGGGTCGTAACGTGACGGGGGTCGTAACGTGGCGGGGGTCGTAATGTGACGCAAAAATATGTAGGGCTTCATAACTTTTTTTCTAATAAAGATAACAACTTCATTCTTTTGTCATTCTATGGGTATATATGTACCCAACACAGGTAGACTATTTCTACCTTTTTACTGACCCTAAGTGACCCACTGCGGGTCATAACGTGACGGGGTCGTAACGTGACGGGGTCGTAACATGACGGTGTCGTAACGTGACGAAAAAATACGTTGGGGCTGATAACTTTCTTTCTAATAAAGATAGAGACTTCATTGTTTAGCTATATATCTACCCTTTGATATCCCAAAAGAACTATTACTAATATCATAGGGAACCGGAACTATTAATAGTTTAGGGGTGTCGTAACGTGACTGCCTAAACTACACCAAAATAGCACAAATTTAGTTCAGTATGAAGGAAGCCATATAGGCCTCTCCTTTTATGGTGGGAAGATGCATATATGTGAGTTATTAAAAACAGTGAAACTCATTGCCTTCTGGCAATTTTTAATTTTATTTTATGCCCGATTTTATGCTAGTGTCGTAACGTGACGCCCTTACATTTTTAATGATAGTTTGCATAAATATTGGAGTTCCTGGACTGTGCCATATAATGCCCTAGATGTGTTAAAACCATTGAAACTATTTTCCAAGAATTTTTTTTCAGATATTCAAAATATAGCCCATTTGCTACAATTTCGTGATTTTCGACCATTTATATCATCAATAATTTTCACAACATTACATATAAGCTGCTAGTTAGATCTGGCAAAAAATTCCGTTACATCAAGGTATGGGATTTATTCAAAAATGAAGATAACACATTGTTATATGACTATATCGTTTGTCTCTGCTTTGAGTACAGTCTCATGAACAGCAATGTCTCCAATACCTAATCAATTTACACTCCATTTACAGCAACTGATATCATCGCTGTTTGGACTAGAGAAAAATTTACAAGACCTTATAGAATAGGGAGAAGGGTACAAATAACTTAAGCAAAATTGAGGATTTACCAACCTAGAACGAATTTGGGTTCACACACCACCAATTGATAGAGTATTGTCTATTCATATTTATAATAATCTCAATAACTATATAACTTTGATAATGTTTTTTTCTTGGTATACAATTTGAACTCATCATGGTCTTAAATATTTCTAGGTTCACTCGGTAATGTACTCCATAATGAAAGATAATACTATATCTGAGTGAAAAGATAGTGCAAAATTATTTTCCTTGCAATATAAAATCTCTGTGATGTTAAAATAACAACAGAGATGCAAGCTATTTAGTAATGTAGTACAAAAGATTAGAGAATTGGATAGAAGGGTCTGAAAAAGCTTATTTGGTAACAGTCGGTGTATGAATATAATGTTTAGGTCAGTGTGTAAATCATTATGTCAGTAAGTGTTAGTGTGAAGGCAGTAAGGAAACTGTAATGCATTCAATATTTCCTTATATAAATATATATTATATATTTCTTAGTACAAGTAAAGTCGACCACGAAGAATAAATCTGATATTTTAAACTCACATGCTTTATGTTGGCTCTATATCATCATACAAAATGGTCCCTTGTACTTCTTTTTGATAATATCATTGCTGAGGAAGGATAGTTGCTGGAATAATGTCCCAAAACACAAATATCAAGGATAACAAGAAACTATATAAATAACTCAAAGTCAAAGTCTATCATTCAGACAAGATAAAGAGTTCTCATTTTCCAAACAAAGCTGATATATATCACCTCCAAGAAAGCCCCTAATGATCAAGATAACAGTTCAGAAAGACTATAAAAATGATTTACCCTAAATATTAAAATACTGTATGGACAATATGTTTAGAAATATCTAACCTTTGGAGGACTCAAATCTTTGAAACAGTGAAGACCATCAGGTTATCAGTAGAATTCAATTCCATTTTGATAGAGTTCCAAGCCAACCGATGAAATGTTATACATTTGTACACCTGGATCCAGGTGCCAAGCCCCCCTCATTTCATCTAGTTGTCACTTCTCTGATCCAACTGGCCTCATTGTTGTAATGATCATTTACAAACAGAATCACACTTCTTACCGGCTTGTTTGAGGCTAAGATTGCCATATATCTATTTATTAACTCTCTCCTTACCAGATCTGGTTGCAGGTGCACATCTTTAAATGTAGTATGCATGACACAGGACCACATCTGTAGGGCAAGCCTATGTTACAATTTGCTGAGAAAATTTATCTTTTCCACCATATTCAAAGTTGTCTGTCAATGTTTCCATGGTTATAACCATAAAATTATTTAATAATTGTCACTAGTAAGGATTTTTGCATAATCTTTTAAAAAATGATTAAGATCCATGTTGAATCGGCTGAGATAAATGACATTTGAAAAAACAATAATGCTTTGAGGCATCATTTGCACTAGCTGCAGGAGTGCCCTGAGGAATCATTCGCACTAGCCATAGGAGTGCCTTGAGGCCACATTGATAAGGAAAGGGTTAAAGAGATCTGTAATCAAACTACAAAAGAAATAGATTATCTAAAATTTGATGAAAAAACTTAAGACAACAATTTAGTAGATGATGGGCCATTTGGTCAGATTAATCAGTATCTAGCCATACAGGTTTCCAGTGCTGTGAAACTGAAAAAGAGGGCACATACACTGCATGAATGCCACAAGTTTATTCCTATTTACGCCATCGCAGACTCACTCACTCAACCAACACAGTTGTCCTCTTTCATGTGTGCCTGTAGCCTCAGTGTGAAACCCTCACACAAGGCTCATAGCTGGAGAAGCCCTCTTCCTACACAGTGTGAATGCGGCTGCCTGTAGTGGGAGCGGGAGCGGGAGTGGGAGCGTGAGCGCAAGCAGGGGCAGATTGTGAATGAGGACTTCAGTGTTTTGGCAGTGGCCAGGCAGGGGCCACAACCCTACAGAGGAGTGGTGTTTGATAGTAAAATCTATTAGAATAGTGGTAAAAAAAACACATAATGCAGGTAATTAATCAATTTATACTCGATCAGATTTTAAAAGGGTTTTATGAAATAAATTGGTAATATAAGATGGCATTTTTCACATAAAACACTTGGATGGTTAATGGGAAATGAAATATGCTACCGGTGGTGTCCCCCAAGTAGCAGAGATCGGAACTAATCGATAGTGGTGTAAATACAACAGAATCATGTGTATATATGAATCAGGCATATATATTAATCAGGTGCCTACAGTTGAGGCATATACACACAGGGTCTAGGATGACCTTGTGTACGCAAAAGCATACCTATATACGCTAAGTGCATGTACATGTAAAATGGTGGTTCTCGTGCAGTGATAATCATCCATTTTAAGGAAGCACAACATAGAAATATTGCATCTTGAATATTCTTGTATAAAATTTTGTAGGAACTAGGAATTATACATGTACAGGTCATTTATATCTCTTTTCCTACAGGCTCAATTTGGTATGGGCACTTCCCTCAGATTGGTGATAATCAAAATAGTTGTGGATCTTATGCCAAATCTTTACAGATGCTATCAAATGATTTGAACACTGTACTTTATAATCAATTCAAGACCTTTACAAATGTGTGATAAATCTCTACAAATATTATCAAATCTCAATTCAAAACGAATTTGTAATGGATGATACACATTAATCTTGACCAGTGCAATCAATTACCTTATCAATATAGTTGTATTATTTTTGCGATTGAGTAGTTATGGCTACACATGTAGATATTTCCATGAAATACATGCTGGAATAAAAAAACTGACTACTTCACAACCACATGTAGGAATATAGTGTCAATCTCTTTCATAAAACATACGAAACAAATATATGGCATATAATATATTTAGAATGATATCAATCAAAGTATCAAAACAACAGAACATCGTTTCCAGAAACATTTTTGTTGGACCTGTCATAGGATCACAGGATGTATTATCTACCTTACATTTTATTAGCTAATGTTATAAACCATTATATAACAATTATCACCTTTTTATCTTTGTGAATGTTTTTTAAAAATCATAATAAAATTATAATAATGAGTCGATTTTTTTTACATAAGATTGTTAGCTCGTCATGATATTAGACTTGAATAGTTATCAAATTGTGAAATATAGAGTTCGTAGTTAGATATACTGAATAGAGCTTATGTAGAAAGTGACAAGAATAATTTAATTGAGCAACAATAGATGTTATATGACATGTATTCTATTCCAAATCTATAACAAACCGACCATACATGTTTGAACACACCAGGCCAGGGCTAATAAATATTTGCTAATTACAATTTCTTTGAAACCATGGACATCAGACTTAAATGAAATAATAACTAAATTCCATGATAGATAGTCTATAGCCCCACCCATTATGTGTTGTACTGAAAAGCCAATATTCTTAAACAAAAGGGAAAAAGATTTAAATGATGTTCATTAAAGTAAATAGGAAACAAGCAATGGTTTGAGATATGATAACCCATTATAATATACTTAACATAATAAAGAAATTATCACAGAAGATTGAGTATAAGACCTGTCACACTCAAAGTCACATTTTGTATTATCTATGGTTATTATTGTTATTCCATCTTCCCACATGGTTACATGATTCATATAGTCATCTATCCCATCCTTTATACTTTTTCAACCATAGACTTAACACACTGCAATTCTGAGAGGCATAGTGTGTATTTCATGCCCTCAGTGTGACATTCTATTTCTATCAATATTGTTTCATTACGCAGACAACCAAATTACAGACATACATTTTCTCAGATGGATATTGTAAAACAGTAGATATAGAAATAACTATGAAATCAAAGTCATTATCAATCTCTTCTTTAGTTTGAATATTCTTTATCTTCAGGGGTAGAAATGTGTTTGAGAATGATAATGGAGAATGGAAATGCATATTCTCTTTGAATTTGGTTTAGTTATAAATTATTTTTTCATGTGCCATGCAATAAATGTCTCATTGGCTTCCCCTCAAATGCTGGATGGGATCCAAAGACTGTAGTTAGGGCTTGGTTTCTAGTCAACACTAAGCTGAGATTCATATAAAAGATGGGATCTGGTCAGTAGTCAGTACTAACTACAGTACCTCAGTGCAGTACACATCTCATTTCATTCTATAAATCTACAAAGCAGGCATCATGAGGGAAATTGTGCACATGCAGGCAGGCCAGTGTGGCAACCAGATTGGTGCTAAGTTCTGGGAAGTCATCTCTGACGAACATGGAATCGACCCAACTGGTACCTACCATGGTGACTCCGATCTTCAGCTGGAGAGGATCAATGTCTACTATAATGAGGCTACAGGAGGCAAGTATGTTCCCCGTGCTGTTCTTGTTGACCTTGAGCCAGGCACCATGGACTCTGTCCGCTCTGGTCCATTTGGTCAGGTTTTCCGCCCAGACAACTTTGTCTTTGGACAGTCTGGTGCTGGAAACAACTGGGCCAAGGGCCACTACACAGAGGGAGCTGAGCTTGTAGATTCTGTTCTTGATGTTGTGCGCAAGGAGGCAGAGAGCTGTGACTGCCTCCAGGGCTTCCAGTTGACCCACTCACTTGGTGGTGGTACTGGATCTGGAATGGGCACCCTCCTCATCTCCAAGATCCGTGAAGAGTACCCTGATAGGATCATGAATACCTTCTCTGTTGTACCATCCCCCAAGGTGTCTGACACTGTGGTAGAGCCCTACAATGCTACACTCTCTGTCCACCAGCTTGTTGAGAACACAGATGAATCCTACTGCATTGACAATGAGGCTTTGTATGACATCTGCTTCCGCACCCTGAAGCTGACCACTCCCACATATGGAGATCTCAACCATCTTGTCTCTGCCACCATGTCTGGTGTCACAACATGTCTTCGCTTCCCAGGCCAGCTGAATGCAGATCTTCGCAAGTTGGCAGTCAACATGGTGCCCTTCCCCCGTCTTCACTTCTTCATGCCCGGCTTTGCTCCTCTCACTTCCCGTGGAAGCCAGCAGTACCGTGCTCTGACTGTGCCTGAGCTAACCCAGCAGATGTTCGATGCCAAGAACATGATGGCTGCCTGTGATCCTCGACATGGTCGCTACCTTACTGTGGCAGCCATGTTCCGTGGCCGCATGTCTATGAAGGAAGTTGATGAGCAGATGCTTAATGTTCAGAACAAGAACAGCAGCTACTTCGTTGAGTGGATCCCTAACAATGTCAAGACTGCTGTCTGTGACATCCCCCCACGTGGCCTCAAGATGTCTGGTACCTTTGTAGGTAACAGCACTGCTATCCAGGAACTCTTCAAGCGCATCTCTGAGCAGTTCACTGCCATGTTCCGCCGCAAGGCCTTCCTTCACTGGTACACTGGTGAAGGTATGGATGAGATGGAGTTCACAGAAGCTGAGAGCAACATGAATGACTTGGTATCTGAGTACCAGCAGTACCAGGATGCCACTGCAGAGGAGGAGGGAGAGTTTGATGAGGAGGAGGGTGAAGAGGAGGCTTGAAATACTGAACTCTGATATCTGATATGAACAATACGACCGCAGAGGAAGCAGGACAATAATTCTGTTCAACATCTGACAACCTATCTATTGACTTAAAATGTTAAAAGATAAATGTTAGAATATATCTTGCTTCAAATATTTCAACTGCATTAAAAAGCTACTTTAAAAACAGTTTTAGTTTTTTATACTATTTACTGTTTTCAATCCATCCAATTCAAACAATAATGACTTCAATGATTCATGGTCATCACAGTAAACATAGAATTACTTAAATTGTCATCAAGGTGTAAGAAATATAATACCAAGCCCACAGTTTGTTTTGGTAACTACCACCTGAAGGCGGATTTTCAGTACAGATATCATGGCGTGATACCTGACTCAGCTTTAAATCATCATTCTAATATCTAAAACATATACAAAAAAAGGGCATGATGTGTCTACAAATCATTGATCTTACCTTATTTTGATTATGGCGACATATTGTTCATTACTTCAAGGAAATGCAGAATAACTGCCTAGAGACTTGGCCTCAAAACGAACATGTATACTCCTTTAAAAATGTTACATAATATAGCCTAAATCCCAGTGCAGCAAGATATAATTTAACCCATTTACCATAAATCATGTTGAATGATAAATATTACAAAACTTATGATGTACTATCATTAGAGATTATCAGACCAAACTGCCGTGGTTCTGAATAATCTGTAATGTTTGATGGCTTCATACACAAGTTAGAAATATTGAAATATTTACAACCTATAAACCAATAACTAAAGTTTTTATTTCTTTATATTCTTCGTTTATAGTGAATCCAATCAGTACAGGTGTACTGGTTTGCATACAGACTCAGTGTATAGTATGTTTACAAATAATATCATTGATGTTGAACATAAAATTTTACATTTATATCATCAATAATTTTCACAACATTACATATAAGCTGCTAGTCAGATCTGGCAAAAAATTCTGTTGCATCAAGGTATGGGATTTATCCGAAAATGAAGATAACACATTCTTATAGGACTATATCGTTTGTCTCTGCTTTGAGTACAGTCTCATGAACAGCAATGTCTCCAATACCTAATCAATTAACACTCCATTTACAGCAACTGATATCATCACTGTTTGGACTACAGAAAAATTTACAAGACCTTATAGAATAGGGAAAAAGGTACAAATAACTTTAGCAAAATTGAGGATTTACCAACCTAGAACGAATTCGGGTTCATACACCGCCAATTGATAGAGTATTGTCTATTCATATTTATAATAATCTCAATAACTATATAACTTTGATAATGCTTTTTTCTTGGTATACAATTTGAACTCATCATAGTCTTAAATATTTCTAGGTTCACTAGGTAATGCATTCCATAATGATAGATAATACTATATCTGAGTGAAAAGATAGTGCAAAATTACTTTCCTTGCAATATAAAATCCCTGTGATGTTAAAATAACAAAAGAGATGCAAGCTATTTAGTAATGTAGTACAAAAGATTAGAGAATTGGATAGAAGGGTCTGAAAAAGCTTATTTGGTAACAGTTGGTGTATGAATATAATGTTTAGGTCAGTGTGTAAATCATTATGTCAGTAAGTGTAAGTGTGAAGGCAGTGAGGAAACTGTAATGCATTCAATATTTCCTTATATCATTTCTGTCTTAGTACAAGTAAAGTCGACCATGAAGAATAAATCTGATATTTTAAACTCACATGCTTTATGTTGACTCTATATCATCATACAAAATGGTCCCTTGTACTTCTTTTTGATAATATCATTGCTGAGGAAGGATAGTTGCTTGAATAATGTCCCAAAACATAAATATCAAGTATATCAAGAAACTATATAAATAACTCAAAGTCAAAGTCTATCATTCAGACAAGATAAAGAGTTGTTTCTCATTTTCAGAACAAAGCTTATATATATCACCTCCAAGAATGCCCCTATTGATCAAGATAACAGTTCAGAGAGACTGTAAAAATGATTTACCCTAAATATTAAAATACTGTATGGACAATAAGTTTAGAAATATTTAACCTTTGTAGTACTCAAATCTTTGAAACGGTGAAGACCATCAGACTGTCAGTAGAATTCAATTCCATTTTGATAGAGTTCCAAGCCAACCGAAGAAGTGTTATACATTTTTACACCTGGATCCAGGTGCCAAGCCCCCCTCATTCCATCTAATTGTCACTTCTCTGATCCAACTGGCCTCATTACCCCTTTCCCGCAACACAGAAGTAGAAGACAGATATGGGCGAATAAAATTTATTTGAATTTTATGAAGAGAGAAGATATTAAATATGATATAATATCTTATTGATAATAATATACATATGTAGATATGTTATATTACATGATAACATATTGGTAAATATCATATGAAGTACATATTTCTTAATATGATATAAGGTATACATAAGGCAGATGTGATGCCGGATAATGTAATACATATGGTGATATGTAGTAAAAGAATACATATTGATAATGGTACATGTATATGAGTATTATGGAATACGTATATATGATTATACAATGTGTATAAAATAGCCCTACGAGAGTAGGAAGAGAAAGGTGAGGGTGGGTGGGAGTAGAATTAGAGTGCTTGTGAGCGTAGCGAAGAGCAAGAACAGAATGACAGAGAGTATCGGTGCGTGCCGTGCCACGTGACCTAATGGTTCACGTGACTCGCACGAGGGGGAGCGCAGGGAGCGCTAGTAAGGAGGGAGTGCGCTAGGTGGAGCAATGACCGCTCCTGACCCTACGGGCCATGAGCTACCCATTGTTGTATTGATCATTTACAAACAGACGCCCGCGACTTGGCTGTCTTTCACGCCTGGTGTATCCAAGATAAAACATGCTCTGTGCGATATATATATACGCCAGGCGTATATATGATACCAAAGAAAAAAAAATTGCGACCCGCGGCCCGCCCTGTCCTGTGAGTGTTGGTAGAGGATGCACCAACACTGACCCGCCACCCGCGACCTCCCAACCCCACCCCCTACCGCCCCCCCCGACACCCCACCACCCAACCACCCTACACTCACTCTACCCTGCCAGCCTCAATGAGAAGCCCCCCGCTGCCCGCCGCCCACCGCCCACCACCCGCCGCCAGCCGCGTTTGTACAGGTTGATTCAGTGAGAAACCCTCCCCCACCCTCCACCGCCCGCCCATGCCCGCCGCTGCCCGCAGCGAGGTGTTAAGGTGTCGGGTGGGAGCCGGGTACACATGTGCAGCCGCATTCACACGTGTGCGGCTGGGTGGGGGGTGGGGGCGGGGGGGGGGTGTGGCGGGGGGCGCTTGTGTAAGATGATTTCAGGATTCAACCTCAAGTCTGAAGAGGGTTATTATATAGTAAGCCTGCCTGTCCACACATTCAAAAGGTGTTTGAAAGTAAGATCTATTAGAAAAACAATAAAAAAACAACATAATGCAGGGTTTACTATGTGTAATTAATCAATTTATACTCAATTAAGTTTTTATAAAATAAATTGCTAATATAAAATTGTATTTTTCATATAATACAGACTTGGATGGTTAATCGAAAATGAAATATGCTACCAGTAGTGTCCCCAAGTTGCAAAGATCGGAACTATTGGATGGTGGTGTATATACAACGGAATCAGGCGTATATATGACGTATATGAGACCGCACCACTAGATAAGGCGTCTATGAGACGTCTAACAGGTCTAACTTCTAGACGCAAAATCCTACTGTTAGACCCGTTTCGCATACATACATAAAGCGGTTAGTTTCGTGCAGTGATTTGAAAAAACAAAATTGCCTTGAGGCATCATTTGCACTAGCTGCAGGAGTGCCCTGAGGAATCATTCGAACTAGCCATAGGAGTGCCTTGAGGCCACATTGATAAGGAAAGGGTTAAAGAGATCTGTAATCAAGCTACAAAAGAAATTATTTAAAATTTGATGAAAACACTTAAGACAACAATTTAGGAGATGAAGGGCCATTTGGTCAGATTAATCAGTATCTAGCCATACAGGTTTCCAGTGCTGTGAAACTGAAAAAGAGGGCACATACACTGTGTGAATGCCACCAGTTTATTCCTATTTACGCCATCGCAGACTCAATCACTCAACCAACACAGTTGTCCTCGTTCACGTGTGCCTGCCGCCTCTGTGCGAAACCCTCACACAAGGCTTATAGCTGGAGAAGCCCTCTCCCAACACAGTGTGAATGCGGCTGCCTGTAGTGGGAGCAGGAGCGGGAGTGGGAGCGTGACCACAAGCAGGGGCAGATTGTGACTGAGGACTTCAGTGTTTTGGCAGTGGCCAGGCAGGGGCCACAACCCTACAGAGGAGTGGTGTTTGAAAGTAAAATCTATTAGAATGGTGGTAAAAAAAAACACATAATGCAGGGTTTATCATGTGTAAATAATCAATTTATACTCGATCAGATTTTAAAAGGGTTTTATAAAATAAATTGGTAATATAAGATGGCATTTTTTACATAATACACTTGGATGGTTAATGGGAAATGAAATATGCTACCGGTGGTGTCCTCCAAGTAGCAGAGATCGGAACTAATCGATAGTGGTGTAAATACAACAGAATCATGTGTATATGAATCAGGCATATATGTTAATCAGGTGCCTACAGTTGAGGCATATACACACAGGGTCTAGGACGACCTTGTATATGCAAAAGCATACCTATATATGCTGGGTGCATGTATATGTAAAATGGTGGTTCTCGGGCAGTGATAATCATCCATTTTAAGGAGGCACAACAAAGAAATATTGCATCTTGAATGTTCTCGTATAAAATTTTGAAGATGAACAACTGGGAAATATACATGTACAGGTCATTTATATTTCTTTTCCTACAGGCTCAATTTGGTATGGGCACTTCCCTCAGATTGGTGATAATCAAAATAGTTGTGGATCTTATGCCAAATCTTTACAGATGCTATCAAATGATTTGAACACTGTACCTTATAATCAATTCAAGACCTTTGCAAATTAGTGATAAATCTCTACAAATATTATCAAATTTCAATTCAAAACGAATTTGTAATGGTTGATACACATTAATCTTGACCAGTGCAATCAATTACCTAATCAATATAGTTGTATTATTTTTGCAATTGAGTAGTTATGGCTACACATGTAGATATTTCCATGAAATATATGCTGATATAAATAATCTGACTACTTCACAACCACATCTAGGAATATAGCGTCAATCTCTTTCATAAAACATGTATACGAAACAAATAAATGGCATATAATATATTTAGAACGATATCATTCAAAGTATCAAAACAACAGAACATCGTTTCCAGAAACATTTTTGTTGGACATGTCATAGGATCACAGGACGTATTATCTACCTTTACATTTCATTAGCTAATATTATAAACCACTATATAACAATTATCACATTTTTATCTATGTGAATGTATTTCAAAAATCATAATAAAATTGAGGCTAATTGGAAATTGGCAGTAATTATACGGGAGGAATGTGTGGCGCCACCTAGCGCTTACGCGATCCCGTCGCAGATGCGCACAGTACTCCACAGAGGGCGCCTCCAGCGATCGTCAAGACAGCGTTTGCTTCGGATGCTAATTTAAGACCTCGCTCAAATCACTCGCAAAGATGGGTAAAAACACTCCAAAGCGAAGGACGAAGGATCAAACGAAGGTAGTTGAAGACCAGGAAAACGACGATGTCGTTTTTAGCGACAAGTTCGCGAGTTTTGATAGGAGGTTTAGTGTTTTGGAGACGGCACTCGCGGAGATAGCGGCAAAACTCAATGGCAATGGCGCCTGCTCAGATCCAGGCACCTCAGCAAATACGGCCAATTCGCCTCCTTCGATGCAAGCGCCGACGGCCGAGACACTCCAGCCTCGAGTCCTCCAGGGCATCACTAACGGTATGGAAAATGCTTTCATCGAAAAAGTGGTGGCCTCGGCACCCGCACAACAAGGAGGAGTCCCGGCCGCCCTGGCATCCTACGCGGGAACGTCAGCCGCTACGCTGGGCCCCATGGCACCCGACAACACGGCGGCAGCGCTCGCACGGCCGGCATCCCAGGGCACCACACTCCAAGCTGCGCTCTTGGAGCAGAGGCGGGCCGCAGCCTTGGTACCACCTATGACCGTTAGGCCGGGTAGGCCCGACGACGAGGTCGAGGACCAAGTTCGCAAGATTCTGGAGACCACGGCCTCGAGGGTCACAGAAGCCGGTAAATATAAGTTTTTCCCACATTTATATGTGCATCGAGGCCCGGAGAGAGCGAAGACAGGCCTGAACGAACTCACATTGGCGGAGTATGCATGGGCATTGTTACGAATTATTAATGACGATGATTTCCCCCCCCAATACGTGGCACCGCTGGTGGTACACCTGGAGGAGGTCCTCGAGGACGCCCGGGAGTTCGACTTTGCACAGGTCCGGAGGTGGTCAGAACGCGTATTTGCAATGGTCAGTGAGGGCCGCCTACGCTTAGGCTGGCTCGAGGACACTCGCATTCAGCTCCTCAGGGTTGCGATCTCGCAGGTCTATGCAGGCCGCATAGCTTATGCAGTCGATAATGTCAAGGGGAAAAAGGCTAGGGACGACACAGCGAGGCCGTGCCAGCCGTTCAACAAACCGGGGGGGTGTGATAAGCCCCCCGGGCACGTGGAAGGAGGCATTCGCATGAACCACATCTGCGCTTACTGCTCGGTCTATACGGGGGCATCCAACGGCCATTCGGAGGTAGCATGTAGAGTTAAACAGAGGAATCTAAGCGCGGCAAGTCCCGCAAGCGCTTCACGGATCCCGGATCAAGTCTCCACCCCCCCCCCCAGGTTTTTCGTCGATAGGCGAGGCGACTCATCACCCGTCCCGCCTCACTTCAGCCGACAATGTAAAAGAGTTATTTGTTTGTTTACCTGCGCCTACGGCCTACACGTTGCCTACGGCCGATGAATGTGTTACGGGGGGTCGTGGCCGTCGCTGTCCCGGCGCGCCCCCCCCCACTGATTACTATGTTGAAAGTACACTCCACGTCCACGACGGAGGCGCGTTCAGCACCTCAGCAGATGAATCGCTAGAGGGCGCCACAGGCGCGACCCCAGAGAGGGCAGGTGGCGCCGCAGGCGACGGCGAGGACGCGGCAGGTGCCCCCCCGGTTCCTCGGGTTGCGCCCCTACGGTGTGGGCCTGCCGCCTACGCAACGGTTGTGAAATCCATATGGCCGCGCCCTTCTCCTGGAGGGTGGGGGGGGCACGAGGCAATTGAGAGGGCCTACAGCGAGGTCCGGGTCTCGGGCCTCCCGAACTACCTCGGGGCTCGGATACCCGTTCCCTCGGGCATGCAGATCGATGCATGGAGGGCGGCCCTAGTCGACTACCACGATAATCAGGTCGTCGAATTTCTCGAGTACGGCTGGCCGTTGGGATTCACGGGCGCTAGCCCCCCCACCTCCACGCTACGCAACCACGCCTCCGCGGAGAATTACCCCCGCCACGTCGCGGCCTACCTGGAGAAGGAGCTCGGGGAGGGGGCTATGGTAGGCCCGTTCAGGGACCTGCCCTTCACCCCGTGGTCGGCAGTATCTCCCCTCATGACTCGTCCAAAGAGGGGCTCCTCCAGTAGGAGAGTAATAGTCGACATGTCCTTCCCCCCCGGGGGCGGGGTCAACGCGGGCGTGGAAATGGGCCCCCATCTGCCGTACGCCCAGACATGCACCCTCCCTACGGTCGCCGACCTCGCGGAGAGAGTTCGGGCTCTGGGAAAAGGGGCGTGGCTGTGGAAAGCCGACATGGCCAGGGCTTACCGCCAACTACGGGTGGACCCCCGGGACCTCCCCCTCCAGGTCGTCGCGGCCGAGGGGAGGTACTACATTGACCCGTGCTGCCCGTTCGGCGCCCGCCTCTCGGCCTCGGCATGTCAGAGAGTCACACGGGCGGTAACCTTCCTCCTGGGCCGCGGGGGCCACCACGCGTTGTCGTACATCGACGACTTCGCGGGCGCCGAGGCCACGCGCCAGGAAGCGACGGACGCCTACACCGCCTTTGGGGGCCTCGCGGCGCGCTTGGGCCTGGTCCTCGCCGCCGATAAGTGTAGCCCGCCGGCCCAACGAATGGAATGGCTAGGCATTGACATAGATACGGTCGCGATGACCCTGCGCATCCCGGAGGATCGGCTGGCCGACGTGGTACGGGAGTGCAAGGCGTGGATCGCCCGTAAAGCCATCACCCGGGCCCGCCTCCAGTCCATCGTCGGCCGCCTCATATACGTCGCCCGTTGCGTATCACAAGCCCGCAAGTTCGTCGCCCGTGCTCTCGCCTTCCTACCTCGAGTCCCGGGAGTGGGCGTGGCGACCATCCCAGCGGCGGTAAAAGAGGACTTTCGCTGGTTTACACGTTATGCAACGGCCGCCAACGGAGTAGTCTTGGTCGCCCCACACAGAGAACCGTTCAGTATCTTCGTGTCTAGCAGGGACGCGGTCATCGTCGCTGAAACGGCCACCGCAAGCTTGCGCCAGGAGGCGCCCGGCACCGCGGCCGCCCTCGGCCCCGGGTTCTGGTTCCACGCGGTAGCCATTCTACAGGGCATTGCTACCCTCGGCGCGAGGGCGCCACCCGGGGCGGCCGTCGTCGTCCACACGGATGACATGGCGCCAGTTGAGGCCCTCGCCTCAGGCCGAACTAACGACCCGGTCGTCTCGGCCGTGGCCCGCGAGATCTGGTTGGCCGCCGCCTTGTGGGATGTTGATGTTAGTTTTGTGTACGCGGCCGTTGCGGAAGCCATCGCTCCTGGCGGCCGTTCCTCTGTAATTATCAACCCCGTATTTGACATAGATGTTTTTGCTTCCATCCTATCTAGGCACCGGCACCCCCCTGCATGCCCAGATGATGGCATCCCTGGCGTCGGCTGAGGCCCCCTCGACGCGCCAGAACCACCTCATTCAGGCCCAGGCCTACGTGCGTTTCGCCATCTCATCAGGATTCGACCCTCGCTGGCCGACCGTTGCCTACGGGGCCCTCTACACCCAGGCCCTAGCCAATTCATTTCGGGCCCCGGCAACGGCCGCCAATTATCTATCAGGAGCCCGGACCTGGATACGCCGCCATGGCGGGGACCCGGCACCGCTCTTTGCGGACGAGGTCCTCGCGGTTCAGCGCGGTACCAGGCGCCTCTCCACCCACATCCCGGCACCCGCCCCTGCAGTTCGCCTTCCAGAACTCCGGCACGTGCTTCTCTACTTATCCAGGGCCGGGCCCTCGGCCCTCGTCCTCCGGGCGGCACTACTCATTGCGTACTTCACCTTTCTACGGGCCTCGAACCTCGTGTCCCCGTCGTTGACCTCGTGGGGCGGCCCCCACACCCTACAGCGAGCGGATATACAACCCCAGCATGGACTCCTCAGGATCCACGTGAGATCGACTAAGACACGGTCACGTGCGGCCCCCCCTCACGTGGTCGATCTCCCGCGCTTGGCGGATCCGCTGATCTGCCCGGTAGACGCCTATACCAACTACGTCGCGGCCGTTCCGGCCCCTCCACGGGCGCCAGCGTTCATCCTCTCATCATCAACCCCTTTGACCTCTCGGCCGTTGTGCGCCGTCATGCGTGCTGCCCTGGCGGCCGTGGGATTCCCGGCGGCCGAGAGAGTGACACTCCACTCCTTGAGGAGGGGGGCAGTCCACGATGCCGTGGCTGCGGGGGTTCCCCAGAGTGTCATCTCCCATCATGGCACCTGGAACAGTGCCACGGGCATTAGGCCTTACTTACCCCCGTCGGGAAGGACGTCGCTCCCTTCCTGACTGTAATAATAAGTTTGGCATTTATGCCTATGCCCTTTGGCATGATTTCTCACGTTTGAGAACATTTTCTATTTCAGGGCTATTTACTACGGACACTAAATACTCATGACTTTTCTAAGATTACGATGTTCACATTCCATGTAATCTACAGTTCTATGAACGTGTCTTACTGAAATAAATCCCCTGTATTCCAATTCCGCCTCCGTTATAATTGAGGCTAATTGGAAATTGGCAGTAATTATACGGGAGGAATGTGTGGCGCCACCTAGCGCTTACGCGATCCCGTCGCAGATGCGCACAGTACTCCACAGAGGGCGCCTCCAGCGATCGTCAAGACAGCGTTTGCTTCGGAACCCGCCCACCCGCACCGTTTTCGTCAAAGACTCACGTTCTAGGGCATTTATGCCTATGCCCTTTGGCATGATTTCTCACGTTTGAGAACATTTTCTATTTCAGGGCTATTTACTACGGACACTAAATACTCATGACTTTTCTAAGATT
The DNA here is from genome assembly GCA_950022655.1 of Alentia gelatinosa. Lineage (NCBI taxonomy): Eukaryota > Metazoa > Annelida > Polychaeta > Phyllodocida > Polynoidae > Alentia > Alentia gelatinosa. The sequence continues at coordinate 56,300,022 of OX465583.1, read as the reverse complement.
ACGATGTTCACATTCCATGTAATCTACAGTTCTATGAACGTGTCTTACTGAAATAAATCCCCTGTATTCCAATTCCGCCTCCGTTATAATTATAATGATGAGATCGATTTTTTTACATAAGATTGTTAGCTCGTCATGATATTAGACTTGAATAGTTATCAAATTGTGAAATATAGAGTTCGTAGTTAGATATACTGAATAGAGCTTATGTAGAAAGTGACAAGAATAATTTAATTGAGCAAAAATAGACAGATTAGATATTATCATCTCATCATTACAGTAATTGCATTATCATTAAACAATATGGAATGTCATTTGATATCACATTTGCCATCAGATCATATTTCAATAGAAATGCATATAACATTATTATACATGTTATATGACATGTATTCTATTCCATACTATAACAAACCGACCATACATGTTTGAACACACCAGGCCATGGCTAATATTTGCTAATTACAATTTCTTTGAAACTATGGACATCAGACTTAAATGAAATAATAACTAAATGCCACGATATATAGTCTATAGTTCCAACCATTATGTGTTGTACTCACTGCACGAAACTTACCACTTTACATATGTATGTGAAACGCGTCTATCAGTACGATTTTGCGTCTACAAGTTCGACCTATTAGACGTCTCGTAGACGCCTTATCTAGTGGCTTATATACGTGTCCATGGTGCGATCTTATATACGTCATATATACGCCTGATTCTATTTATTTACGCCACTATCCAATAATTCCGACCTCTGCCACTTGGGGACATCAATGGTAGCATATTTCATTTTCCATAAACCATCCAAGTCTGTATTATATGAAAATTGCAATTTTATATTACCAATTTATTTTATAAAAACCTAATTAAGTATAAATTGATTAATTACACATAGTAAACCTTGCATTATGTTATTTTTTTAATTATTTTTCTAATAGATCTTACTTCCAAACACCATTTCAATGTATGGACAATCAGGCTTACTTTATAATGACCCTCTTCAGACTTGAGGTTGAATCATGAAATAATCTTACCCCCTGTGAATGCGGCCGCACAGGTGTGAAAGCGGCAGCACAAGTGTGAATACGGCTGCACATGTGTACCCGGCCCCCACCTGACACCATAACACCTCACGGCGGGCAGCGGCGGGCATGGGCAGGCGTGGGGGGGTGAGGGAGGGTCCCACTGAGTCAACCTGTACAAACGCGGCTGGCGGCGTGGGGTGCTGGGGGGCGGTAGGGGGTGGGGTTGGGAGGTCGCGGGTGGCAGGTCAGCGTTGGTGCATACTCTACCAACACCCACAGGACGGGGCGAGCCGCGGGTCGCAAATCTTCTTTTTTTGGTATCATATATACGCCTGGCGTATATATGATACCACAGAGTATGTTTTATCTTAAATACGCCAGGCGTGAAAGACAGCCAAGTCGCGCGCGTCTACATATGGAAACTGTCTCATAGACGCCCAAAACGCAGACGCGTATAAGAGGTGTATACAAGTATAAACAAGCCACGATACAGCCGATATGTGCGTTATCGCGATGGCGTATATATATATGTAAAATAGTGGTTTCGTGCAGTGACTGAAAAATATTTAAATGATGTTCATTAAAGTAAATAGGAAACAAGCAATGGTTAGAGATAACCCATTATAATATACTTAACATAATAAAGAAATTATCACAGAAGATTGAGTATAAGACCTGTCACACTCAAAGTCACATTTTGTATTATCTATCAATTATGGTTATTCCATCTTCCCACATGGTTACATGATTCATATAGTCATCTATCCCATCCTTAATACTTTTTCCACCGTAGACTTAACACACTGCAATTCTGAGAGGCATAGTGTGTATTTCATGCCCTCAGTGTGACATTCTATTTCTATCAATATTGTTATATTACATTGACAACCCAATTACAGACATACATTTTCTCAGATGGTCATTGTAAAACAGTAGATATAGAAATAAGTACGAAATCAATGTCATTATCAATCTCTTCTTTAGTTTGAATATTCTTTATCTATTTCAGGAGTAGAAAGTGTGTTTGAGAATGATAATGGAGAATAGAAAATTCATATTCTCTTTGACTTTGGTTTAGTTATAAATTATTTTTTCATGTACCATGCAACAAATGTCTCATTGGCTTCCCCTCAAATGCTGGATGGGATCCAAAGTTAGGGCTTGGTTTCTAGTCAACACTAAGCTGAGATTCATATAAAAGATGGGATCTGGTCAGTAGTCAGTACTAACTACAGTACCTCAGTGCAGTACACATCTCATTTTATTCTATAAATCTACAAAGCAGGCACCATGAGAGAAATTGTGCACATGCAGGCAGGCCAGTGTGGCAACCAGATTGGTGCTAAGTTCTGGGAAGTCATCTCTGACGAGCATGGAATCGACCCAACTGGTACCTACCATGGTGACTCCGATCTTCAGCTGGAGAGGATCAATGTCTACTATAATGAGGCTACAGGAGGCAAGTATGTTCCTCGTGCTGTTCTTGTTGACCTTGAGCCAGGCACCATGGACTCTGTCCGCTCTGGTCCATTTGGTCAGGTTTTCCGCCCAGACAACTTTGTCTTTGGACAGTCTGGTGCTGGAAACAACTGGGCCAAGGGCCACTACACAGAGGGAGCTGAGCTTGTAGATTCTGTTCTTGATGTTGTGCGCAAGGAGGCAGAGAGCTGTGACTGCCTCCAGGGCTTCCAGTTGACCCACTCACTTGGTGGTGGTACTGGATCTGGAATGGGCACCCTCCTCATCTCCAAGATCCGTGAAGAGTACCCTGATAGGATCATGAATACCTTCTCTGTTGTACCATCCCCCAAGGTGTCTGACACTGTGGTAGAGCCCTACAATGCTACACTCTCTGTCCACCAGCTTGTTGAGAACACAGATGAATCCTACTGCATTGACAATGAGGCTTTGTATGACATCTGCTTCCGCACCCTGAAGCTGACCACTCCCACATATGGAGATCTCAACCATCTTGTCTCTGCCACCATGTCTGGTGTCACAACATGTCTTCGCTTCCCAGGCCAGCTGAATGCAGATCTTCGCAAGTTGGCTGTCAACATGGTGCCCTTCCCCCGTCTTCACTTCTTCATGCCCGGCTTTGCTCCTCTCACTTCCCGTGGAAGCCAGCAGTACCGTGCTCTGACTGTGCCTGAGCTAACACAGCAGATGTTTGATGCCAAGAACATGATGGCTGCCTGTGATCCTCGACATGGTCGCTACCTTACTGTGGCAGCCATGTTCCGTGGCCGCATGTCTATGAAGGAAGTTGATGAGCAGATGCTTAATGTTCAGAACAAGAACAGCAGCTACTTCGTTGAGTGGATCCCCAACAATGTCAAGACTGCTGTCTGTGACATCCCCCCACGTGGCCTCAAGATGTCTGGTACCTTTATAGGTAACAGCACTGCTATCCAGGAGCTCTTCAAGCGCATCTCTGAGCAGTTCACTGCCATGTTCCGCCGCAAGGCCTTCCTTCACTGGTACACTGGTGAAGGTATGGATGAGATGGAGTTCACAGAAGCTGAGAGCAACATGAACGACTTGGTATCTGAGTACCAGCAGTACCAGGATGCCACTGCAGAGGAGGAGGGAGAGTTTGATGAGGAGGAGGGTGAAGAGGAGGCTTGAAATACTGAACTCTGATATTAGATATGAACAATATGACCGCAGAGGAAGCAGGACAATAATTCTGTTCAACATCTGATATTATGTCTATAGACTTAAAACGTTACTTTAAAATATTTTGTTGTGAACCATTTATCTGCATTAAAAGATACCAGTTAGCATTCTGAATATGGTTTTCTGTTTTCAATCAGTTCAATTTTTACATTACCGATTTTGATAATCTATAAACAAATGCAGTGAAATGTGTTTATCTTAAACATAGATATACTATGCTGATGCTGATATACAAATTTGTTTGATTCTTTTGAAAAAATGGAATGTCTTTCCTTTATCAGTTGACTGTAATCAAGTGAGAAAAGTATAAATAGTGAGGATATTGACAAACCAGGGCCAAGAGGAGGCTTACAATACTGAACTCTAATATCACATTTGGTCATATATGATGGCAGATGATACAGGGCAATAATTCTTTATGACTATCGATTTAGAATGTTATTTTGAACTCTTTTGCTTTTAAATGTTTATCTACATGGAAAGGTGACATTAATTCTGTTTCTATACGAATTTCGGTTTTCAATCAGTTCGATTCAAACAATAAAGATTTTGTTATTCTTAGACAGAAGTAGATTGTCTATTGAAAGCGATCCTAATAAAATTGATGATCAATAAATTTAGTATGTGGTGTGAATAAAAAAACATTGATGGTCAATGCAGCGAAAAATACTAAAAGTCCTTCATCAAGACATACAAAATATGATAGCATTCCCATCAGATATCAGATATGGACAATATGATCACAGATGAAGCAGGACAATAATTCTATTCAACATCTGACATTATGTCTTTAGACTTAAAATGTTACTTTTGCTCTGAATTTTATATATGCATTAAAAGATACCAGTTTCCATTCTGAATATGGTTTTGTGTTTTCAATCAGTTCAATACTTACATAACAGAGTTTGGTGAATCTTTGATTACAGATATCTTGGTGTGAATTATCATTTACGTATCAACGATAGAATTTAAATAAGTTGCCTTTCGTGCATATCAACTGATGAAAAACAAAGTCAAAGAGTGCAGAAAAGCTGCTCAAGACAACAACAGATTTTGTGTAGCACTTCCTTCATAACTCGTCACCAAACTCCTTATGTTGTATCGTAGCTGGCAAGAAAAAAATACCACTGCTATAGAAAGTATACGCATTTACTTAAGGTTATATTCAAGAGAATATCTAACGAGAAATATTATCAAATTCAGTTAAGAGCCACCAGAGCTCATGACACACCATTACGTAATGTTATCAGGACGAAATTATCAAGCTTTTGAATAATTTGTGTTCTATAATGGCTCCATACATTGTAATAAACTGGAACTAGGTGTTAGATGTATTGAAATATATAACACCCTCAGATCATTTACTAATGGTATGATGAATAGCAAAGGTTTTCTCCAGTTGAAAGATAATTTAGAATTATCTTCCATGCAAAAAGATTCTCTCTGATGTTACTATTAAAAACTGCGCTGCAAGATATTTAGTAATTTAGTACAAAAAGCGAGAGTATTGAATAAAATGGTAATTCACTTTCTTAACCGTTCCAAGAGACATGCCTTGAGGCATCATCGTGTTATTGTCACATAATGCCTTCTGGCATCACCCCAATAAAGCGGCATGATACCATAAGGCATCACTTCTCCAATATTTACAAAATGGTAGAGCAATGTTTTTTAAGTCTTCATAGAATGTAAGTATGACATCATATCTGGTATTTTCATTCAAATGAAATGAGGTATCATATCACGTGATTATGCACTCGAGTTTTAACAACAGTGTGCTATTCTCCTAGCAGTATACACTGCTTCCAGTACTTATCCAGGGTAGCTCTGCCACAGGCACCCATTCTTATAGGGTTTAATAAAAAGGCTAGGGAGAGCATTTGAAAACTAGGTCTTCTTAGGTCTGATACTCACCCCACTTTTGTGAGATTGTAATGAAAGGGACTGTTATGAAAGTATAGTAGTATCATGCGAACAGTGGGGAGAATATTCTGTAAAAAAAGTAAAAGTCATATATTGCCTTTAAAAAATCATAGTTGGTAACAGACTTGTGTATGAATATAAAGTTTGGATAATTGTGTAAATCATTGTGTAAGTCAGTCTTAGCGCGGGGAAGTGAGGAAGACTTCATATTATGTATCATTATTGATATGTATCATCATATTATTTTATGTGTTGGTGACAGCAAAGTTTGTTTTATGAGGTATAAATGCGAAAATCTAAACTAAGATGCTCTATGATGATACACAAAATGGTCTGCTGTACCTCCTTTTGATAAAATGGAATATCATCCCTGACCTTGTTGTAATAAGGTCCAAAAACATACATTTCTAGGATGTCAACAAATCGGTTATCACAATATATTTCTATAAATTACAAATATCATAATATAGCTCAGAGGCTAGCATTCAGAGAAAATCTATCCAGAGCTTTTTCTTAATTTCAGAACTAGATTGATATATATTTCGACAAAGAATGTCCCTAGATTATAGTTGACAATGACATTATACTTTTGAAAGATCTATGTTTACACTAGGTTGTGTGCCTTCATCAGGGTATACAAATATATATATATTATTATATAACCTCGCTTATGTATTTATATATTAAGCCAATGAGCTACTCTCGTTTTATTCACTGCGGTAATAGAGCAGCTCGCATCAGCTCACGTCATTGATATGTATCTAGGGGTATCTGATGCGGTATCTAAGGTTTCTTGTTGACGAACACTCGTCTAACGGTTCATTCCGCTGCTATTAACCCTATTGATAACACATGTTTTAATCTTACCTCGATATATAACTATTCTTTTAATCTTAGCTGTGTATATTTTCGATGTGTAGGACTGGGGTTTGTCCCAATGTATAAATGAATAAACCCTGTTTTTATTCATTTTCCGCCAAACTCTCGTTTCTCTTATATTATTACTAGTTTAAGATACACTCATATTAATATCTTTGGCTATAATATTATATTATTATATATGTTGATATATAAATATAAATACTGAATGAAATGTGTTTTATTATTCACCTCGGATATCTGCTACTTCCGTTGTCCAGGTGGTTGCTGTGGATAATGCGATAACTACGGTAATAATTCGTTACGCGTGGTGGTGAGCAGCTCATAGCCGTTATATGCTCATTCTTCATCTGCTCACCGACCAACACACTGATCGTTTGGGAAAATTTAAATTTAAAATTTTGGGAGTTAGCCCAATTGTCCGATCATATTGTGGCAGGTTTATGAGTTCTATACTCACTGTATATCAATTGAATAAAGCCTGTTTTGGTTAATTACTCTGTAATTTATTCCGCCAACTACTGCCTTGTCTTCTTTATTATGCAATGAGGTCAATATTATATACATATATCTCTTATTTCCGAGGAAGATCTGTAATTTACTTACCAAATAAATAGAGTGATGAAAATATAATAAACATCTTTTCAGAATACAATTGCGGAGGTATAGGGCCATTAGGTCTGATTTAACACTATTTATCCATACAGGTGTTCTGTGTTGTAATACAAAAAACAGAGAGCACACAATCATACATCTTTAAGAAAGCACAACAAAGAGATCTTGTAACGGGAGTATTTGATTAAAAGATGAACAACTAGGAATTATACATGTATTAGTCCTTTCTATTTCTGTTTCTATGACTCATTTTGCTATGGGTAGTTTTGTAAATTATGCCAAATGTTATCACTAAATTTGAACACTGCCCCCTATCATTAATACAAAATCCTTACAAATATGAAATAAATCTAGACAAATACTACATTAATAACGACTTAAAAACGAATTTGTAATGAATGATACACATCAATTTTGAAAAGTACAATCGTTTGCTATATCAATATACTTATATCATGTCCAGTAGGTAGTTTTATTTTCATATAAACTAGTTGGTGTTGTAAAACAGAAGTTATGATAATATATATATATCTATTTATATATATATATAATATCATGGAACCAATTAGTGGTAGAATAATGTATGGAATAATATGAACAATAATTGACACAAAGGCGTGGATGGCGGAATAATTAATAAAACAGGGTTTATTGAAAAGGTAACATTGGGACCTTCCCCTGCCTATACATCAAGAATTACAGGTAAGCTAAAGCTTGAAGTCTGAAAAGTAAGATTAAAAACGAACTGCTCGGTTGAGCAAATCACAGCGGAATGAGTATTTGAAACCACGGGCGTCACCAAGTAACCTCCGGTTACCGCATCAGTAACCGGGAAACCAAGAAGAGTGGGTGTGACGCCCAAACAACAACAACAACAACAACAAGACCGCAGTGAATATTTGCGGGAGTTATATTGGTTGATAATTTATATTTATATAAGCATGGTTATATAGTAATATATATATATGGGCGGGATAACTCAAACCCAGGAAGTTAGCCGGGTAAAGACTAAATGCATGCGCAACCGGCATCGCTGTGATGCACTGGCATCACTGCGTCACTCTACACTTGTCCACCATTCTACACTGATGAGGAATTCTTTGTAGAGTCACAGTGGGGAAAAACTGATTGCATGCTCTGCATGTTCCCTTTCCCATGTTCCGAGAGGTGGGCAATTTTGTAAGTATTTTGCAGAAGCCTTAGAATTCTGCAAATCTGAAAAAATCAAGATCAGCGATGCCGCTGTTCGGGTGAGGATTGACACAGAAAAAATGGAATTTGAAGTCTCAAGGTGTCCCGATGGTGAATTCCTCCAAAGTATTGCCCAATCGAATGTTTGACAGCACCAGCAGCTGGATCGGCTGCAGCAACAGTTTGGTACTCCTGCGATTGTCAATCCACCAATCGCGACACCTCCAGCGATGCCTGTGTCATCTCCTGCAGGCGGTGGTAATCTGGAAACTCCTTCATCGTGGTTCCAGGCATTCTTGAAATTGTCAACAGCGGCCACTTCAACGATTTCCACTAATCCAGTCTTCGGTGTGGTACCTGCTACTGCCCTGACGGACTTTCGGTCCCTGCATGCAAGCAGCGGCCATTGCGAAGGAGGAACAGGAACTGACATACCCTCAAACCAATCCTTGCCTGTCATCAGTGTTTTTCTCAACAAAGACTCTCACTCTTTTGGCGATAATCTTGATGTTGATATTCACTTATCCAACCATTTTGACGCTGTCTTTGAATCCGTTCAAGATTATTCGTGTTTGCGCTGATGTCTATGACACGACGCTCAATGTTTTGCTTCAAGAGTGTGATAATTTTTGCTTGTCCTTATCGGATTTTGTTTATATTGATGAGAGTGTTGCTCCGGTCACCAGCTTCAGCCAGTGCGCGTGGTACCTGGCTGACGCCAATGATGATGACTTAGACGAATGGGTAACAAGCTTTGAACCAGCGGCAGACATGTATTATGATTTTAGTGAAGTACCAGCTTCAGCTTTTCAAAATGGCGGACCTTACTTCCAGTTCGCGGATTTGGCTGAAAACCACAATAGTTTTACAGGTTTTTTCAGACAAATTTGGTAATGCAGAGGCATACTTTTTTTTCTCTTTTTTTTAATGCGTTTTAATTGGACACAATTCAACATACAATACATTTGATATAGATATTCTCAATCCATGGATACATACACAATATTACCATGATTTCGATCTGAGTGGCCGTATTCTCCGCGTAGTTGACGTGTATTGCGTTTTCAACGTAATTAAGAAGTTATGTTTGGGACTACTTTCATCTCAAAAATATGTATCCTCCTAGGAGGGTACGGAGCTCCGTATCCTACTCAGTAGCGATCTGTAAGCTACATAGGCTTAGTATGGAGACTCCGTATCAGGTGGGTAATAAATAAGTTTATACACAAGTTGATGTGATGAGCATAATATATATGAATATAGATGAGTAATACATACAATAACAACAGATAAGTATGCTGTGGATACCGTGTATATAATACTTAGTTTTAGGGATTATGCATTCTACTCTAGGACCAGCAGTGTCCATCAGCCAAACGGCCACAGGAAATGTATTGCGAAGTCATTCACCTTGAATAGATGGAAAATGATCAAAACCCTATCTTTTTCCGGAGAAAGAGAAGTACATTGAAAACTCAGTCATTTTTTATTTGATCTTTTTTGGACACTTGATACCAAGGTGAGAACCAGGGACCTTTTTCAGCAGTTTCGTGACATGTCTAGATGGCCGCTGGCGAGACCTCACTCGACTTTTGAAACAGCTCCCTGAACCCAACAACTTTGCTTTCTCTCGGCACGCTAGGTCATATTCAATGAGAGTTGACTTGTCATATAGGCCCTAGGGTCAGACACAAATGACAAATGATCGGCATAAGGAGAAACATTTATGCCCTGTGCAATCATAGATCTCATTAAAGGCATGGAGGCACTCAAGACTTGATCAAGACTAGGCTTTGAAATGTCTGTTGGTAAGTTATTCTCCAGAGGAAAAACCTCACACTTACGTTTCCTTTTAACCTCAGAAGAACACGTATGGGAATACTCCACAGGAATGCCTTGCAGTCCATATAGAAGTAGATGAAGCATATACCGGCAGCCAATTTTGTTCAGCGACCAGCAGGCGGTGGATGCGTCGTAGTTACATGATTGGCAGTCCTGTCTCCTCCTGCCAGGGCCCCGTTGAATAAAAAACATTGCCTGAAGAAGTCTGATAAATCAGATGAAACGTCGCAACATTCCCAAATTCCACCGCCCCTATCTCGATGTATAATTATCCCCCAATAAAACCTTTTAAATAAAATCAGTTTGTCTGGTTTTCTGTGGAAATTTTTACTATCTGAATAAAAAAATGAACGATAAAAAAAGTATCTTACAAGTCTCGTCGGTGGCACACTGTAGTATAAAAAACTATCGTGGAGGTGGACGAGCATTGGATGAGAGGATAAAATGAACGATCGTGAGTGGTGTTGAATAAAAAAATCGTTCACTTTGAAAATATCGTTTATTTATCGTTCAAGTCTCCTTGCGGACGACCACGTTTTGGGCGTCGTAGCCGATGTCAAACTCGTTTTTCATGCACTAAATCCATTCCAAATTAAAAGATATTTTCAACAGAAACTTCTATTCATATGTGGTACATGTATACCAAATTCCATCATTTGTTAACGATTGAATCGTTTTTTGAAAAATGTTTGACCTTTCGCACAGATATACAGGCACTGCACCACTCGCCCTGCTGGTCTCAGACATACCACTGCATCGCTCGATAGTGTCAGAAGTGTTTTCAGTATCGTAGCCGATGTCAAACTTGTTTTTTATGCATTCCATTCCATTAAATCCATTCCAAATTAAAAGATATTTTCAACAGAGATTTGTATTCATATGTGATACATGTATACCAAATTTCAACATTTATAAACGATTGAATCATTTCTTTATAAAATGTTTGACCATTCACACAGATACACAGGTATCACTCGATAGTGTCTCAGTGTGTATTGTCATTAATATAGGAAGTGTCTCTTACGAATGAGTTGATCATAAGCAAAAGATTAAATTTGGTACACATGTATCACATACATATACGATTCTAAGTTGAAATATCTTGGAAAATTAAATTTACTGAAAAAAGTTTGCCTTGGAAGGGATTAGAACTCTCAACCTTCAGTCTGAGAGACCAATGCCTAACCAGTATGCCCACAGAGGTCGATGCTCTCAAGCCTATAAATACAGGGTACGATACCAGAGGGCATGGTACTGCAGTAGGGCTGGCACCCGGTCCACAATTATACATGCTTTTTTGTCCCTGTGGATATAGGTAAATTCTACGATAATTCAACGACATATGGCATGGACGATAGTGCTCACATGGACGACCAGTTTTATGCTACACTGAAAATAAATTGTTGTGTATTTCTCATCCATACTTCAACATGTCTTATCGTCCAGCCTCACGGACGATACTTTTTTATTCAATGGGGCCCAGCATAGTCGTTTCCGCTACTCAGAGATTCATGGTTGAGGAAAAGTTACCTCCCACCAACCCTTCATGGTCTGATATCAAATTCAATACTGTTCTGTCTGACGAATATTGTAATACGAAACTTAACAATACACTGTGTTGTACAACCTTTTGGTTACGATTTTCATATTACATTCGTGCAAAATACCAATGTAAACTGAATGTCATACTCCTACTTTATCCTTTTGATTAGTAACTGGAGCATATACTCCTGATTAGTTACTAGAGCATATGTAGAAAGTTAGAAGACCGGTTCTACGATGCCAATTAAGCAACCTATTCGAATTAAGCAACAATAAGTAGAGTAAATATAATGATTTTATCATTACACTAGCTGCATTATCATGATACAAAATGTACTGGCTCAATTATATTTGAGCCTTATTTAATATCGCATTTCACAGTATATCATATTTTAATGGCAACGCACAGAAGGGAACATTTTTTTCATATAACACATATTCCATTCCAAATTCATAATAAACCCAAATGCTAAATCCTCCAGTATAACCTCCTGCCGAGAATAAATCCCCTATTGTTACGCATAAGCTACACTTATTGCTATTCGGAAACCTGACCTGCTGAAATCTCCAGTAAAGCTCCAATCGCTTTAGGCCAGTATACAAAACTATTTTGGTTCCGAACTATATCTACGTCTTGATTATTCCTGAATTTTCCTCATGAATATATATCTATATCAGCAGCTGACCGTATATTACTCCTATTGCATTATGATAGCCATAGGGCATGAAACATTATTAGTGTAGATTTATCGAATGGACAAATGATACCTCATTGCATCATGTTCGATATATACCATATCAGGCTTTTATTAGGAAATAATCAATAATCATGAAACTTGTACAGAAGCTATGTGTAACATCACACTGAAGGGCGTAAGGTAAAAACATATATTAATAATACAGCTAAGTATCTTATTAGGTGAAACAGTCGAATATGAATTTATACAACAATTGCTTGTCCTATCTACCCGTCCTGGCCAATATGGTTTTGTAATATACCTCCTTCCGTAAAGGGATAACCATTTCAACTTTTAATCCCAGGACCCTAGCCAAGACTATGAGCCAAGTCCCACTTTCAACATGTAAGGCCAGGATAAATTTATTTCTGCTCATCAAAAGCTCAATGAAACCAAAGTCATCAAATATAAATAAATAAAAAAACTAAATTCATTAATTAAAGTACTGGGAAACCAGTATTAATCTAAGAAGGAAAAACATTCCAAGTGATGTTCGCTCAAGTAAACAGGAAATAGGTAGAGGTTAGAGTTCTGAAATGCCTTTAGATAGATATAGTTATTCAATAGTTCCACATGAAAACAAAGATTGTTCATATAATCATCTATCCCAGCCTTGTTGAAATTTCTACAATAGACATAACATAATGAAAGATGTGCAGGTTTGAGTGGCATAATGTGAATTTTGTGCCATCAATGTGACAAACTATTTCTATCAATAGTTAAACCACAACTGACGAAGGCCGAACAGCCGAAACGTTGTGTCAATATTATAAAAATGCAAGTAAGAATTAAAAGAAAACTGAAATATAAATGGAATGGTAAAACTACATTTATGCTACATTTAATAACACATTTTCCATCTGATCATATTTCAATAGTAATGTATATAACATTATTATACATGTTATATGACAGGTATTCTATTCCAAATCTATAACAAACCGACCATACATGTTTGAACCCACCAGGCCAGGGCTAATAAATATTTGCTAATTACAATTTCTTTGAAACCATGGACATCAGACTTAAATGAAATAATAACTAAATTCCATGATAGATAGTCTATAGCCCCACCCATTATGTGTTGTACCGAAAAGCCAATATTCTTAAACAAAAGGGAAAAAGATTTAAATTATGTTCATTAAAGTAAATAGGAAACAAGCAATGGTTAGAGATAACCCATAATGACATTCTTAACATAATAAAGAAATTATCACAGACGATTGAGTATAAGACCTGTCACACTCAAAGTCACATTTTGTATTCTCTACCAATTATGGTTATTCCATCTTCCCACATGGTGACAAAGATAATTCATATAGTCATTCATCCCATCCTTAATACTTTTCCGACCATAGACTTAACACACTGCAATTCTGATAGGCATAGTGTGTATTTCATGCCCTCAGTGTGACATTCTATCAATATTGTAATATTACGCTTACAACCCCGTTACAGACGTACAATTTCCCAGATGGTCATTGTAAAACAGTAGATATAGAAATAATTATGAAATCAAAGTCATTATCAATCTCTTCTTTAGTTTGAATATTCTTTATCTATTTCAGGACTAGAAAGTATGTTTGGGAATGGTAATGGAGAATAGAAAATGCATATAAATTATTTCTATTATGCACCATGCAACAAATGTCTCATTGGCTTCCCCTCAAATGCTGGATTGGATCCAAAGATTGTAGTTAGGGCTTGGTTTCTAGTCAACACTAAGCTGAGATTCATATAAAAGACGGGATCTGGTCAGTAGTCAGTACTAACTACAGTACCTCAGTGCAGTACACATCTCATTTTCTTCTACAAATCTACAAAGCAGGCACCATGAGGGAAATTGTACACATGCAGGCAGGCCAGTGTGGCAACCAGATTGGTGCTAAGTTCTGGGAAGTCATCTCTGACGAGCATGGAATCGACCCAACCGGTACCTACCATGGTGACTCCGATCTTCAGCTTGAGAGGATCAATGTCTACTATAATGAGGCTACAGGAGGCAAGTATGTTCCTCGTGCTGTTCTTGTTGACCTTGAGCCAGGCACCATGGACTCTGTCCGCTCTGGTCCATTTGGTCAGGTTTTCCGCCCAGACAACTTTGTCTTTGGACAGTCTGGTGCTGGAAACAACTGGGCTAAGGGCCACTACACAGAGGGAGCTGAGCTTGTAGATTCTGTTCTTGATGTTGTGCGCAAGGAGGCAGAGAGCTGTGACTGCCTCCAGGGCTTCCAGTTGACCCACTCACTTGGTGGTGGTACTGGATCTGGAATGGGCACCCTCCTCATCTCCAAGATCCGTGAAGAGTACCCTGATAGGATCATGAATACCTTCTCTGTTGTACCATCCCCCAAAGTGTCTGACACTGTGGTAGAGCCCTACAATGCTACACTCTCTGTCCACCAGCTTGTGGAGAACACAGATGAATCCTACTGCATTGACAATGAGGCTTTGTATGACATCTGCTTCCGCACCCTGAAGCTGACCACTCCCACATATGGAGATCTCAACCATCTTGTCTCTGCCACCATGTCTGGCGTCACAACATGTCTTCGCTTCCCAGGCCAGCTGAATGCAGATCTTCGCAAGTTGGCTGTCAACATGGTGCCCTTCCCCCGTCTTCACTTCTTCATGCCTGGCTTTGCTCCTCTCACTTCCCGTGGAAGCCAGCAGTACCGTGCTCTGACTGTGCCTGAGCTAACCCAGCAGATGTTTGATGCCAAGAACATGATGGCTGCCTGTGATCCTCGACATGGTCGCTACCTTACTGTGGCAGCCATGTTCCGTGGCCGCATGTCTATGAAGGAAGTTGATGAGCAGATGCTTAATGTTCAGAACAAGAACAGCAGCTACTTCGTTGAGTGGATCCCCAACAATGTCAAGACTGCTGTCTGTGACATCCCCCCACGTGGCCTCAAGATGTCTGGTACCTTTATAGGTAACAGCACTGCTATCCAGGAGCTCTTCAAGCGCATCTCTGAGCAGTTCACTGCCATGTTCCGCCGCAAGGCCTTCCTTCACTGGTACACTGGTGAAGGTATGGATGAGATGGAGTTCACAGAAGCTGAGAGCAACATGAATGACTTGGTATCTGAGTACCAGCAGTACCAGGATGCCACTGCAGAGGAGGAGGGAGAGTTTGATGAGGAGGAGGGTGAAGAGGAGGCTTGAAATACTGAACTCTTATATTAGATATGAACAATACGACCGCAGAGGAAGCAGGACAATAATTCTGTTCAACATCTGACAACCTATCTATTGACTTAAAATGTTACCTCAAGATATTTGCTTCACTTATTTCAACTGCATTAAAAAGCTACTTTAAAAAAAGTTTTTGTTTTCAATACTATATTCTGTTTTCCATAAGTTCAATTCAAGCAATAATGAGTTCAATTGCCATAGTTATGAGGATTCATGGTCATCACAGTAAACATAGAATCACCTCAATTTTCATCAAGGTGTAAGAAATACAACACCAAGCCCACAATATGTTTTGGTAGCTACCAGCTGAAGGCAGATTTTCAGTACAAATATTTTGGTGTGATACTTGACTCAGCTTTAAATCATCATTCTAAAATATGACTTGGCCTCAAAACGAATATGTATACTCCTTTAAACATGTTACATAATGTAGCCTTAATACCAGTGCTGCAATAAAGAATGTAACTCATTTACCTTACATCATGTAGAATGATAAATATTACAAAACTTATGATGTACTATCACTAAGGATTATCATACCAAACTACCATGCTTCTGAATTATCTGTAATGTATGATGGCTCGATACACAAGTTAGAAATATTGAAGCATTTACAACCTTCAAACCAATCACTAAAGGTTTCTTTGTTCTTTTTAAATTTTCTTTGCTCATACTGAATCCAATCAGTACAGGTGTACAGGACTACAGAAAAATTTACGAGACCTTATAGAATAGGGATAAGGGTACAAATAATTTTAGCAAAATTGAGGATTTACCAACCTTGTAGGGATTAGGGTTCACACACCGCTAATTGATAAAGTATTGTCCATACATCTTTAAGATAATCTCAATAACCTTATAACTTTGATGACGTTTTTTTCTTGGTTCTGGGATGCGATTTGAACTCATCATAGTTTTCAATATTTCAAGGTTCACTTTGTGAAGTTATAATAAAAACAGAGTTGCAAGCTATTTAGTAATGTAGTACAAAAGGTTAGAAAATTGGATAGAATGGTCTTACCTTTTCTTCAATAAAAGGGAAGGGGAAGGGTTTGAAAGCCAAGCCATGTTAAGCATGATACTCACCCCACTTTTGTAAGAGAGATTGTAATAAATGCGACTGTCATAAAACTGTAGTGCATCATAACTGGATATAACTAGAAGATTATATGTACTACATTGATGACAAGAAGAATGACAATATTCTTTAAAGGAAAGATAGAAAGATGCAAATATTGCCCTTGGAAAAGCATATTTAGTAACAGTTGGTGTATGAATACAATGTTTAGATCAGCGTGTATATCATTATGTCAGTTAGTGTTAGTGTGAAGGCAGTGAGGAAACTGTAATGCATTCAATATTATCTTATATCATTTCTCTCTTGGTATTATCAATAGTCTACCATAAAGAATAAATGTGATATTTTAAACTTAGATGATCTATGTTTGCTCTATAGTATTATACAAAATGGCCCCTTGTACTATTTTTTGATAAAAATGAATATCATTGCTGAAGAAGGATAGTTGCTGGAATAAGGTCCCAAACGGTCCCGAAGTGTTATACATTTGTACACCGGGGCCTGTTTCACTAGTTTTGTGACAAAAGTGTTAGACAGACATGAAAAGCGGCACCAACAATGCAAGCAAGAACGGACCAAATGAAGTCACATTTCATAACGCATGTCACATCTATTGTCGCATGTTGTGTCACAATGTCGGTGTTGCGAACAGTGACACTACAGCGCCACTTGTGCCAGCGCTACTTGTGTTGTCACAAAACTAGTCAACAATAATCTGTCTGTATGGTGTCATCTAAACATGTCACAAAACTAATGAAACAGGTCCCAGGATCCAGGTGCAGAGGCCCCCTCATTCCATCTAGTTGTCACTTCTCTGATCCAACTGGCCTCATTGTTGTAATGATCATTTACAAACAGAATCACACTTCTTACCGTCTTGTTTGAGGCTAAGATTGCCATATATCTATTTCTTAACTCTTTCCTTACCAGATCTGGTTGCACATCTTTAAATGATCTTTTCCACCATATTCAAAGTTGTCTGTCAATGTTTCCATGGTGATAACCATAAAATTATTTGATAATTATCATTATTAAGGCTACGGGACTGTCCTTAGGAATCATTTGCACTAGCCATGGGAGTACCTTTAGGCCACAATGGTAAGGAAAGGGTTAAAGATATCTGTAATCAAACAACAAAAGAATTTGAATATTAAAATTTTGATGAACACACTTCAGAAGCCAATTTAGCAGGTAAAGGGCCATTTGGTCTGATTAATCAGTATCTAGCCAAACTGGGCCCTGTTTTTCAGTCACGACATCATAGGTCTCTGATACCGTACGATCGTCCAGCGAATCCACGACAATTTGTAAGACACAAAATGGCCGCTGTTCTATAGATACGATCGTAGTGCGCCACTGATGATCGCCGCTAAATTTGTCATCCGCTAAGACTAGTATAGAACTGCCGTGGGTTCTATAAAATGTCACTGTGGTTTTCGTGTACTTCCCATACGAATTAAGCCATGATATTTTAACATGAGTAGGGAATACAAATAACTTATAATCGTACTAAATATAAAGAAGAACAGCCGTATTGTTCGGAAGATATCGGCGTTAGAATTTTTTACTCCCTCTGTGCGTTTGCATTCGTTGCTCTTCTTTTTCACTCCCTCCGTAGTGCGGCGGGGTTTCGGCTGTTCTTTTTGTCTCCCCCCGGAGGCCGGCGGGAAGGGCTCGACACTGGCCACCAGAGCTGAAGATTGCGATGACGAAATTCAAACGTCGATATCTTCGGAACGGTGTGGCCGATTTTCTTCATATTTGGTACGATTATAGGTTTATATATTTACCTTACTCGTGTTAAAATTTCATTGCTTAATTCCCACAGGAAGTGAAGTTGCGCATTCTGTACGACATGTTCATAGGTGTCATGAACGTATGACACTTTGGGCGACATTTTCAATCACGTAACCCCACGATTGTCGTGACTATAGAACACGTCTGGCCACCCTACGCCTCTTACACTTATGACATATCGCCTGTTAACTATAGTGTCTTGTCTATCGAACACTGATGGCAAAAACATGTCGCCCATAACAATTGTCGTGACTGAAAAACAGGGCCCAGATTTCCAGTGCTGTGAAACTGAAAAAAGAGGGCACATTATCATCCATTGTTAAGGAAGCATAACAAAGAAATATTGCATCTTGACTATTCTTGCACACAATTTTAAAGATGAACAACTAAGAATTATACATGTACAGGTCATTTCTCTCTCTTTCCCTACAGGCTCACTTTGGTATGGGCAATTTCCTCAGATTTGTGATAATCAAAGTAGTTGTGGATCTTATACCAAATCTTTACAGATGCTATCAAATGATTTGAACACTGGCCCTTATAATAAATTCAAGACTTTTGCCAATGTGTGATAAATCTCTACAAATATTATCAAATCTCAATTAAAAACAAATTTGTAATGCATAATACACATTAATCTTGACCAGTGCAATCATTTACCTTATCAATATAGTCATATTATTTTTTCGATTGAGTAGTTATGGCTACACATGTAGATATTTGCATGAATATATCCTGGAATAAATAATCTGACTACTTCACAACTACATCTATGAATATAGCGTCAATCTCTTTCACAAAACATACAAAAACGAATAAATAGCATACAGTAGAACCCCGCTTAACGGACACCCCGCGTAAGCGGACACCCCGTGTTAATGGACACCTTTGCTCGCAACGTTTCCCTCTATTAGATGTTTATTTTAACCTCGCGTAAGCGGACAACCCGCGTAAGCGGACACTTTTGCCCGGAAGAGAGGGAGTCCACTTACGCGGGGTTCTACTGTATATTATATTTGTAATGATATCATTCAAAGAATCAAAAAAACAGAACAGAGTTTCCAGAAACTTTTACGCTGGACCTGCCATAGGATCACAGGATGTATTTCAAAAATCATAATGACAATTATAATGAGGAGATCGATGGTTTTACAATAGATTCTTAGCTTGTTATGATATTAGACTTAGAATAGTTATCAAATTGTGTTATTCATGTCAAATAGAGTTATACCCGATTAGTAGTTAGATATACTGAATAGGGCCTATGTAGAAAGTAAAAAGAAAAATTCAATTGAGTAACAATAGACAGATTAGATATTATCATCTCATCATTACACTAACTATATTATCATAAAAAAATAGGGAATGGCAGAACTATATTTATGCTATATTTAATATCACATTTTCCATCTGATCATATTTCAATAGCAATGCATATAATTCTATTACATGTTATATGACATGTATTCTATTCCAAATCTATAACAAACCGATCATACATATTTGAACCCACCAGGCCAGGGCAAATAAATATTTGCTAATTAAAATTACTTTAAAACCATGGACATCAGACTTAAATGAAATAATAACTAAATTCCATGATAGATAGTTCTAGGGCCCACCCATCATGTGTCGTACTGAAAAGCCAATATTCTTAAACAAAAGGGAAAAGAATTTAAATTATGTTCATTAAAGTAAATAGGGAATAAGCAATGGTTAGAGATATGATAACCAATTATGGTATACTTAACACAATAAAGAAATGATCACAGACGATTGAGTATAAGACCTGTCACACTCAGTCATATTTTGTATTCTCTATCAATTATGGTTATTCCATCTTCCCACATGGTGACAAAGATAATTCATATAGTCATTCATCTCATCCTTAATACTTTTTCCACCATAGACTTAACACACTGCAATTCTGAGAGGCATAGTGTGTATTTCATGCCCTCAGTGTGACATTCTATTTCTATCAATATTGTAATATTACACTGACAACCCCGTTACAGACATACAATTTCCCAGATGGTCATTATAAAACAGTAGATATAGAAATAACTACAAAATCAAAGTCATTATCGATCTCTTCTTTAGTTTGAATATTCTTTATCTATTTCAGGACTAGAAAGTATGTTTGGGAATGGTAATGGAGAATAGAAAATGCATTTTCTCTTTGACTTTGGTTTAGTTATAAATTATTTCTATCATGCACCATGCAACAAATGTCTCATTGGCTTCCCCTCAAATGCTGGATTGGATCCAAAGACTGTAGTTAGGGCTTGGTTTCTAGTCAACACTAAGCTGAGATTCATATAAAAGACAGGAACTGGTCAGTAGTCAGTACTAACTACAGTACCTCAGTGCAGTACACATCTCATTTTCTTCTACAAATCTACAAAGCAGGCACCATGAGGGAAATTGTACACATGCAGGCAGGCCAGTGTGGCAACCAGATTGGTGCTAAGTTCTGGGAAGTCATCTCTGACGAGCATGGAATCGACCCAACTGGTACCTACCATGGTGACTCCGATCTTCAGCTTGAGAGGATCAATGTTTACTATAATGAGGCTACAGGAGGCAAGTATGTTCCTCGTGCTGTTCTTGTTGACCTTGAGCCAGGCACCATGGACTCTGTCCGCTCTGGTCCATTTGGTCAGGTTTTCCGCCCAGACAACTTTGTCTTTGGACAGTCTGGTGCTGGAAACAACTGGGCCAAGGGCCACTACACAGAGGGAGCTGAGCTTGTAGATTCTGTTCTGGATGTTGTGCGCAAGGAGGCAGAGAGCTGTGACTGCCTCCAGGGCTTCCAGTTGACCCACTCACTTGGTGGTGGTACTGGATCTGGAATGGGCACCCTCCTCATCTCCAAGATCCGTGAAGAGTACCCTGATAGGATCATGAATACCTTCTCTGTTGTACCATCCCCCAAGGTGTCTGACACTGTGGTAGAGCCCTACAATGCTACACTCTCTGTCCACCAGCTTGTGGAGAACACAGATGAATCCTACTGCATTGACAATGAGGCTTTGTATGACATCTGCTTCCGCACCCTGAAGCTGACCACTCCCACATATGGAGATCTCAACCATCTTGTCTCTGCCACCATGTCTGGCGTCACAACATGTCTTCGCTTCCCAGGCCAGCTGAATGCAGATCTTCGCAAGTTGGCTGTCAACATGGTGCCCTTCCCCCGTCTTCACTTCTTCATGCCTGGCTTTGCTCCTCTCACTTCCCGTGGAAGCCAGCAGTACCGTGCTCTGACTGTGCCTGAGCTAACCCAGCAGATGTTTGATGCCAAGAACATGATGGCTGCCTGTGATCCTCGACATGGTCGCTACCTTACTGTGGCAGCCATGTTCCGTGGCCGCATGTCTATGAAGGAAGTTGATGAGCAGATGCTTAATGTTCAGAACAAGAACAGCAGCTACTTCGTTGAGTGGATCCCCAACAATGTCAAGACTGCTGTCTGTGACATCCCCCCACGCGGCCTCAAGATGTCTGGTACCTTTGTAGGTAACAGCACTGCTATCCAGGAACTCTTCAAGCGCATCTCTGAGCAGTTCACTGCCATGTTCCGCCGCAAGGCCTTCCTTCACTGGTACACGGGTGAAGGTATGGATGAGATGGAGTTCACAGAAGCTGAGAGCAACATGAACGACTTGGTGTCTGAGTACCAGCAGTACCAGGATGCCACTGCAGAGGAGGAGGGAGAGTTTGATGAGGAGGAGGGTGAAGAGGAGGCTTAAAATACTGAACTCTGATACCAGATATGGACAATACGATTGCAGATGAAGCAGGACAATAATTCTGTTCAACATCTGACAACCTATCTATTGACTTAAAATGTTACCTCAAGATATTTGCTTCACATATTTCAACTGCATTAAAAAGCTACTTTAAAAAAAGTTTTGGTTTTCAATACTATTTTCTGTTTTCCATAAGTTCAATTCAAGCAATGAGTTCAATTGCCATACATATGAAGAGTCAATGACTTTAATGATTCATGGTCATCACAGTAAACATAGAATCACTTCAATTTTCATCAAGGTGTAAGAAATACAATACCAAGCCCACAATATGTTTTGGTAGCTACCAGCTGAAGGCAGATTTTCAGTACAAATATTTTGGTGTGATACTTGACTCAGCTTTAAATCATCATTCTAAAATATGACTTGGCCTCAAGATGAATATGTATACTCCTTTAAACATGTTACATAATGTAGCCTTAATACCAGTGCTGCAATAAAGAATGTAACTCATTTACCTTACATCATGTAGAATGATAAATATTACAAAACTTATGATGTACTATCACTAAGGATTATCATACCCAACTACCAAGCTTCTGAATTATCTGTAATGTATGATGGCTCGATACACAAGTTAGAAATATTGAAGTATTTACAACCTTCAAACCAATCACTAAAGGTTTCTTTGTTCTTTTTAAATTTTCTTTGTTCATACTGAATCCAATCAGTACAGATGTACTGGTTTGCGTACAGACTCAGTGTATAGTATGTTTACAAATAATATCATTGATGTTGAACAAAATTTTTTACATTTAAATCATCAATTATTTTTACGATATTATATATAAGCAGCTAATCTGGACTACAGAAAAATGTACGAGACCTTATAGAATAGGGATAAGGGTACAAATAAATTTAGCAAAATTGAGGATTTACCAACCTTGTAGGGATTAGGGTTCACACACTGCTAATTGATAAAGTATTGTCCATTCATCTTTAAAATAATCTCAATAACCTTATAACTTTGATGCCCTATTTTTTCTTGGTACCGGGATGCGATTTGAACTCATCATAGTTTTCAATATTTCAAGGTTCACTCTTTGATGTTATAATAAAAACAGAGTTGCAAGCTATTTAGTAATGTAGTACAAAAGGTTAGAAAATTGGATAGAATGGTCTTACCTTTTCTTCAATAAAAGGGAAGGTGAAGGGTTTGAAAGCCAAGCCATGTTAAGCATGATACTCACCCCGCTTTTGTAAGAGAGATTGTAATGAATGCGACTGTCATAAAACTGTAGTGTATCATAACTGGATATAACTAGAACATTATATGTACTATATTGATGACAAGAAGAATGATAATATTCTGTAAAGGGAAGATAGAAAGCGGCTTATGTTGCCCTTGAAAAAAAAAAATTGGTAACAGTTGGTGTATGAATATAGTGTTTATTTCAGTGTGTAAATCACTATGTCAGGAAGTGTTAGTGTGAAGGCAGTGAGGAAACTGTAATGCATTCAATATTTTCGTATATCATTTCTGTCTTAGTATGAGCAATGTCTACCATGAAGTATAAATGTGATATTATAAACTTAGATGCTCTATGTTGGCTCTATATTATCATACAAAATGGCCCATTGCACTTCATTTTGATGAAATCGAATATCATTGCTGAAGAAGGATAGTTGCTGGAATAATGTTCCAAAACATAAATATCAAGGATATCAAGAAACTATATAAATAACTAATGTCAGAGCCTATCATTCAGACAAGATAAAGTGCTGTTCCTCATTTTCAGAACCAAGCCGATATATATCACCCCTGAGAATGCCCCTAATGATCAAGATAACAGTTAAGAAAGAATGTAAAAATGATTTACCCTAAATATTAAAATACTGTATGGACAATAGGTTTATAAATGATTAACCTTTGCAGGACTCAAATCCTTGGTACAGGAAAGACCATCAGGCTGTCAGTAGAATTCAATTCCATTTTGATATATTTCCAAGCCAACTGATGAAGTGTTATACATTTGTACACCTGGATCCAGGTGCCGAGGCCCCCTCATTCCATCTAATTGTAACTTCTCTGATCCAACTGGCCTCATCATTGCAATGATCATTTACAAACAGAATCACATTTCTTACCAGCTTGATTGAGGCTAAAATTGCCATATATCTATTTCTTAACTCTTTTCTTACCGGACTTTGTCACAGGTGCACGTCTTTAAATGCAGTATGCATGACACATGACCACATCTGTAGGGCAAGCCTGGGTTACAATTTGCTGAGAAAGTGTATCTTTTCCACCATATTTTCAAAGTTGTCTGTCAATGTTTCCATGGTGATGACCATAAAATTATTTAATAATTATCACTATCAAGGCATTTTAGTCTCTTAAAAATGATTAAGATCCATGTTGAATCAGCTGAGATAAATGACATTAAAAAAAACTAAAAATGAAACCTTAAGGCAACATCTGCACTAGCTACGGGAGTGCCCTGAGGAATCATTCCCACTAGCCACGGGAGTGCCTTGAGGCCACATTGGCAATGAAAGGGTTAACCGTATCATGCCAGGTGAACACTGCAGAACCACAGGTATGGAGCTGGGTACTAGTGCCAGTGAATACAGCTAGAGGCCAGGGCCCTGTTTCTCAGTCACGACATAATCTGCCAACGATACCCTGAGACATCTCTGCGATTGGAAGACAATTTGCAAGACACAAAATGGCGGCTGTACTATAGACAGTGTCTCAGCGCGGTGGGCTCGATCGCCGCTAAAATTGTCCTTGCCTAAGACAGGTATAGAACTGTCTTAGGTTCTATACTGCAAAGACTGCCCAGTACCAGCTTCAGGGTAGCTTACACCTTAGAGTGTAAAGCTTGTGGTGAAGTGGTTAGAGCACCTGCCTCAGGATGTGAGTTTCAGGGGTTCGATACCTGTCCATGTCCAACTTTTTTTCATTTAATTTCAATTTGAAAGTTTCACATAACCAACTAACAGTTTTGTAGTTTGAAAAGGACACAACGTTTTGGCCTTTATGGTTTGGCCATCATCAGGTATAATGTAGAGTCTAAAGTCTGCTATAATGAACAAACGTCTGCTCTGGTGTCCTGTGTCTATCAGAGACCATCAGAGCATGCCTCCACTAATTTATGCAGAGACCTTGACAGAAGAGTACACTGGCCACCAGAGCAGACAATTGCTATGACGAAATTCAAAATCTTCTTCATATTTGGCACGATTATAGGTTATATGTATCCCTTACTCGTGTTAAAATTTCATTGCTTAATTCTTACGGGAAATGAAGTTGCGCATTCTGTACGACATGTCCATAGATGTCTTAGGTCTAAGACACTTTGGAAGACATTTTGAACCACGTGACCCTAAGGATGTCTTGTGTATAGTACACCTAGCTGCAGCCTAAGTGTCCTAGGGGGACAATCGTTGGCCGATCCCCTAAGATGTCTTATCTATAGTACACTGACAGCTGTAAGATGTCTTACAAAGAGGATGTCGTGACTAAAAAACAGGGCCCAGGTATATAGCCCTAATTGTGAAAATCTTATCTTTACATCACAAGACATGTCACTTGATACTTAATGCTATTCTTTTTTCACCTACAAAAATTAACTATGATGTTTTACCTACATACTGTGAATATTTCATGTTTTTTGGGCAAATATTTCCAATTTAATTCACAAAAACGAATATTTGTAAATGATGCCTCAAGGCATCACCCAGCATAAATGGGTTAAAGAGATCTGTAATCAAATGACCAAAGAAATAGAATATTAAAAAATATGATGAACACACTTAAGAAGACGATTGAGGAGGTAAAGGGCCATTTGGTCTGATTAATCCATTATCTAACCATACAGGTTTCCAGAGCTGTGAAACTGAAAAAAGAGGCACATAATCATCCATTTTTAAGGAAGCAGAACAAAGAAATATTGCATCTTGAATATTCTTGTACAAAATTTTGAAGACGAACAACTAGGAATTATACACGTACAGGTCAATTTTATCTATTTTCCTACAGGCTCACTTTGGTATGGGCACTTCCCTCAGAATGGTGATAATCAAGGTAGTTTTGGATCTTATGCCAAATCTTTACAGATGTTATCAAATGATTTGAACACTCTACCATATAATAAATTCAAGACCTTTACAAATGCATGATAAATCTCTACAAATATTATCAAATCTCAATTAAAAACAAATTTGTAATGGATGATACCATTAGTCTTGACCAGTACAATCAATTACCTTATCAATATAGTCATATTACTTTTTCGATCGAGTAGTTATGGCTACACATGTAGATATTTGCATGAGATATATCCTTGAATAAATGATCTGACTATTTCACAATTACATCTAGGAATATGGCAACAATCTCTTTCACAAAACATACAAAAACGAATAAATAGCACATGGTATATTTGTAATGATATCATTCAAAGTATCAAAACAACAGAACAGAGTTTCCAGAAACTTTTTTGGTGGACCTGTCCTAGGATCGCAGGATGCATCATCCTCTACCTTACATTTTATTACCCGAACTTATAAACCACTATATAACAATTATCAATCACATTTATATTTATGTGCATGTATTTCAAAAATCATAATAATAATCATAATGATGAGATCCATGCTTTTACATTAGATTGTTAGCTTGTCATGATATAAGACTTGAATAGTCATCAAATTATGTTAGTCATGAGAAATATAGAGTTATATCTGATTAGTAGTTAGATATACTGAATAGAGCCTATGTAGAAAGTAACAAGAATAATACAATTGAGCAACAATGGACAGATTAGATATTATCGTCTCATCACTAAACTAATTACATTAATCATAAAACAATATGGAATGGCAAAACTTTATTCATGCTACATTTGATATCACATTTTCTATCATATCATATCTCAATAGCTATGCATTTCACATTACTATACATGTAATATGACATGTATTCTATTCCAAATCTATAAAAACCGACCATACATGTTTAAACCCACCAGGCCAGGGCTAATGAATATTTGCTGATTAAAATTTCTTTGAAACCATGGACATCAGACTTAAATGAAATAATGATTAAATTCCATGATAGATAGTTCTAGGGCCCACCCATCATGTGTCGTACTGAAAAGCCAATATTCTTAAACAAAAGGGAAAAGAATTTAAATTATGTTCATTAAAGTAAATAGGGAATAAGCAATGGTTAGAGATATGATAACCAATTATGGTATACTTAACACAATAAAGAAATGATCACAGACGATTGAGTATAAGACCTGTCACACTCAGTCATATTTTGTATTCTCTATCAATTATGGTTATTCCATCTTCACACATGGTGACAAAGATAATTCATATAGTCATTCATCTCATCCTTAATACTTTTTCCACCATAGACTTAACACACTGCAATTCTGAGAGGCATAGTGTGTATTTCATGCCCTCAGTGTGACATTCTATTTCTATCAATATTGTAATATTACACTGACAACCCCGTTACAGATATACAATTTCCCAGATGGTCATTATAAAACAGTAGATATAGAAATAACTACAAAATCAAAGTCATTATCGATCTCTTCTTTAGTTTGAATATTCTTTATCTATTTCAGGACTAGAAAGTATGTTTGGGAATGGTAATGGAGAATAGAAAATGCATATTCTCTTTGACTTTGGTTTAGTTATAAATTATTTCTATTATGCACCATGCAACAAATGTCTCATTGGCTTCCCCTCAAATGCTGGATTGGATCCAAAGACTGTAGTTAGGGCTTGGTTCCTAGTCAACACTAAGCTATGATTCATATAAAAGATGGGATCTGGTCAGTAGTCAGTACTAACTACAGTACCTCAGTGCAGTACACATCTCATTTTCTTCTACAAATCTACAAAGCAGGCACCATGAGGGAAATTGTACACATGCAGGCAGGCCAGTGTGGCAACCAGATTGGTGCTAAGTTCTGGGAAGTCATCTCTGACGAGCATGGAATCGACCCAACTGGTACCTACCATGGTGACTCCGATCTTCAGCTTGAGAGGATCAATGTTTACTATAATGAGGCTACAGGAGGCAAGTATGTTCCTCGTGCTGTTCTTGTTGACCTTGAGCCAGGCACCATGGACTCTGTCCGCTCTGGTCCATTTGGTCAGGTTTTCCGCCCAGACAACTTTGTCTTTGGACAGTCTGGTGCTGGAA
This sequence comes from Alentia gelatinosa, assembly GCA_950022655.1. Classification (NCBI taxonomy): domain Eukaryota; kingdom Metazoa; phylum Annelida; class Polychaeta; order Phyllodocida; family Polynoidae; genus Alentia; species Alentia gelatinosa. The sequence continues at coordinate 56,271,526 of OX465583.1, read as the reverse complement.
ACAACTGGGCCAAGGGCCACTACACAGAGGGAGCTGAGCTTGTAGATTCTGTTCTGGATGTTGTGCGCAAGGAGGCAGAGAGCTGTGACTGCCTCCAGGGCTTCCAGTTGACCCACTCACTTGGTGGTGGTACTGGATCTGGAATGGGCACCCTCCTCATCTCCAAGATCCGTGAAGAGTACCCTGATAGGATCATGAATACCTTCTCTGTTGTACCATCCCCCAAGGTGTCTGACACTGTGGTAGAGCCCTACAATGCTACACTCTCTGTCCACCAGCTTGTGGAGAACACAGATGAATCCTACTGCATTGACAATGAGGCTTTGTATGACATCTGCTTCCGCACCCTGAAGCTGACCACTCCCACATATGGAGATCTCAACCATCTTGTCTCTGCCACCATGTCTGGCGTCACAACATGTCTTCGCTTCCCAGGCCAGCTGAATGCAGATCTTCGCAAGTTGGCTGTCAACATGGTGCCCTTCCCCCGTCTTCACTTCTTCATGCCTGGCTTTGCTCCTCTCACTTCCCGTGGAAGCCAGCAGTACCGTGCTCTGACTGTGCCTGAGCTAACCCAGCAGATGTTTGATGCCAAGAACATGATGGCTGCCTGTGATCCTCGACATGGTCGCTACCTTACTGTGGCAGCCATGTTCCGTGGCCGCATGTCTATGAAGGAAGTTGATGAGCAGATGCTTAATGTTCAGAACAAGAACAGCAGCTACTTCGTTGAGTGGATCCCCAACAATGTCAAGACTGCTGTCTGTGACATCCCCCCACGCGGCCTCAAGATGTCTGGTACCTTTGTAGGTAACAGCACTGCTATCCAGGAACTCTTCAAGCGCATCTCTGAGCAGTTCACTGCCATGTTCCGCCGCAAGGCCTTCCTTCACTGGTACACTGGTGAAGGTATGGATGAGATGGAGTTCACAGAAGCTGAGAGCAATATGAACGACTTGGTGTCTGAGTACCAGCAGTACCAGGATGCCACTGCAGAGGAGGAGGGAGAGTTTGATGAGGAGGAGGGTGAAGAGGAGGCTTGAAATACTGAACTCTGATACGAATAATATGACTGCAGAGGAAGCAGGACAATAATTCCGTTCAATATCTGACAACCTTTCTATTGACTTAAAATGTTACTTTAAAATCTTTTGCTCATAATCATTTATCTGCATTAAAAGATACCAGTTTCCATTCTAAAAATGGTTTTCTGTTTTCAATTAGTTCAATTCTACGATTACAGAGTTTGGTATCCATAAACAAATGCAGTTTATCTTAAACATAGATGCTCTATGTTCATATACAAACTTGTCTGATCCTCTATCAGTTGACTCTAATAAAATGAAAAAAGTAAAGATAGAGAGGATATTAACAAACTAGTCATCAACTTTATATAGAATAAATTATCAAATGTTATCGGATAGCTCAAAAGATCATTCAAAGAAATAGTTTTTACTTTTTAGAACCAAACTGATATATTACCACAAAGAATTCATTGGGTTATGGACATTATTGTTAGGGGTTAGACATTTTGATAGTTATGGAAGGTACAAACCTCCATAACTCACAAACCAAGTCAGTTTTGTCAGATATTGACCTGCCACGGATCATAACTGACATATATGTCTATAATAACTAACAAAGATGATTTGGTTTGTCAGTTATGGGCCTTTGTCATGTTGATAAGTACCAAAATGTCCATAAATGACAAAAAATGACCATAACCACATAACTGTTCACACGCCATGTAAGTCCATAATCTGGACATAGGGCACTGCTTGGATATTTTTGACTGGAGACAGCGGAAGATAGGCATTGCATTGCCAAGCTGTTCACTCCAGTATAAATAAAAACCTTAAAAAAAACACCTAGTTTAGCAAACATGTTAACATATTGACATTTCATACCGTTATGTTCTACTCGGATTATGCTACCTAAGTATTCGTTATATTTCTGATCGCCTACAGCCTGCTGTATTGTATTACCTTTACCATGATACCGGTACTGTTAGAGTGTTACCATTCTAACCTTGTTACAACATCATCATTACCGCATTACCACTGTAACCTCGTTTCATAAACACCAAGAATATTAGAAAGCCATGATTCCACTGCACAGACACGGGAACAAAGGAACACAAAATACTTACCCTTATCAATTGGAACACCACAACCTTCTTAAAGCAGGGAAGGGTCGCATCAGGGGAGACTGCCGTGATAGATAGTGATGTATCTGACCTTGAAAAGAGGCACTTTCGTGGCAAACTCTTGTTAACACCCTAGGATGTGACTAGCCAGAGGTACTTTTGGCTGAATTTGTAATATCTGATATTAGGTGTATCAATGAACTATGGATACATCTAAAATTCCAATTACAGAGCGTGAAAAAACGGGAGTTACATATGTATACGCAATGCGTATATATATATATATCTATCATTTGGCGTAAATAAGAAAGTCCTCCTTGCTATTGTGTATACCCTTCATCTCTAGACGTATACACCTGGGCACCCGGGTGGCTCCAAGGCGGGCAGGTCTAAACCATTTTCGTTTTTTATCCGTGTATAGATGTATACGCCAAATGTATATAAAATATATACGACCTGCGTATATATATCGCGTACAGTATATTTCTCTTCATATATGCTTTGCAGCAAATACAACCATCACACTTCTATATATAAGGAAAAACATAGTTGTATACGTCACATACGATGGCCTGAAACATGGAAGTATACATATCATTATATGTAGTGTACCGTTTACGGCGTATGTATAAAATATCTGGGGGGGGGGGGGGGGTTCGCGCCGCATTGCTAGCCAACTTATGAAAATCTTTTTTTATATGGTAATTGATAAAATGAATTAATGTAGATAAGTACATTGGATAATATTGAAAAACATTTGTGATAATATGAGTAGTATAGGTAAGATAGTTGAATTGATGATAATACATTTGTTGGCAAGAGATATTGTTATGAATACATGTAATATTTGATAAAATATGATAAAATGCCCTATGATATAGAGACGTAATAGAAATAGGTTTGTGGGTGGGTGGGAAATGAATGTGTGTGTGTGGGTTGGGAGATGGTGAAGTAGTGAGGGCGAACGTAAGGGGTGAGAGTATGAGGTGAGGAATGGAGAGTGAGTGGTGTGGGATCTGTCCACCAGACGTCAGCAATGAGAAGTCCTGCCCATTAATGATAAATGAATGATAATATATGAATAATGATAGAATGAATTAATGTATATAAATATATTCTGCCTCCAGTCGGTCCACTCGTTCATTTGACCGAGGTGGAGGTGCTACTGGCCTCGTCCATGGTTCCACAGCCGGACCGGCGGTGGGGCTGTCTGGAACAGAGCTCGGCTGTGAGTCGCTGCTGGCGTCCATGGTGTCGTGCTGGTGAGACGTGCCATGTGAGATATGTTCGCTTCTCACTTCTCTCTCTGGTTTTCGGAGCTATTAGAATGGCTTTTGATAAATGATAACTTTGAATAGATTTCAAAGATATATGAGTACAGGGAATGAAGTGCCAATAAGGGTGAGACTAAGTGAATACGTGTGTGTGAGTTGGGAGATGGTGAAGAGGTGAGGGCGAAGGTGAGGGGTGAGAGTGTGAGGTGAGAAATGGAGAGCGAGTGGACCAAAAAGGCAGGACCAGACAACACAAAGATAAGCGATCGACTATATAGTGTCCTTGTAGATATCATAAGTCTTTTCTAATGTTCTAAATGTGCAATTGACTGCATCAAACCATTGGTCACCATGGTAACCAAATGATCAAATTTGACTATTTTGGTGTAATTAGCTTCACTGCACGAAAATCACTATTTTACATATATATACGCCATTGCGATAACGCACGTATCGGCTGTATCGTGGCTTGTTTATACTTGTATACACCTCTTATACGCGTCTACGTTTCGGGCGTCTACAAGACAGTTTCCATATGTAGACGCGCGCGACTTGGCTGTCTTTCACGCCTGGCGTATTTAAGATAAAATATACTCTGCGCAACATATATATACGCCAGGCGTATATATGATACCAAAAAAAAAAAGTGCAACCCGCGGCCCACCCGGGCCTGTGGGTGTTGGTAGAGGATACACCAACACTGACCCGCCACCCGCGACCTCCCAACCCCACCCCCTACCGCCCCCCCCCCCCCCCCCCCCCCCCACCACCCCACCCCACCCCCAGCCAGCCTCAGTGAGAAGCCCCCCGCTGCCCGCCGCCCACCGCCCACCGCCCGCCGCCATTCGCGTTTGTACAGGTTGACTCAGTGGGAAACCCTCCCCCACCCTTCACCGCCCGCCCATGCCCGCCGCTGCCCGCTGCGAGGTGTTATGGTGTCGGCGGGGCCGGGTAGACATGTGGTGTGAATGCGGCTGCATTCACACCTGTGCGGTCGCATTCGGAGGGGGTAAGATGATTTCAGTAGTTAGCTTTAACCTTGAAGAGGGTGCTTATATGCTAAGCCAAGATTGACCACATATAGGCATGGTGTTTTAAAGTCAAATCTATTAGAAAAACGGTAAAAAAAACAACAAATACAGGGTTTATTATGTGTAATTAATCAATTTATAAATACTTAATTAGGTTTTTATAAAATAAATTGGTAATATAAGATTGCAATTTTCATATAATACAGACTTGGATGGTTAATGGCAATTGAAATATGCTACCAGTAGTGTCCCCAAGTGGCAGAGAATGGAACTTTTTGAGATTGGTGTATATACAACGGAATCAGGCGTATATATGATGTATATAAGACCGCACCATGGACATGTATATACGCCACTAGATAAGGCGTCCAAGAGACGGATAACAGGTCTAACTTCTAGACGCAAAATCCTATTTTTAGACGCGTTTCTTATACATATGTAAAATAGTGATTTTCGTGCAGTGCTTATTCAGGCATAACATTAAAAATTGTATGAATCGTATATCTCAGCCAGGTTGATGCGCTAGATAGGTTGTGAGTTCTAAAAGGGAACACCAGAATTATTTGGCCAATTCTGCGGTAAGACCCAGAGCTTTTGATGGTTCTTAAAACTATCATAGATGTCTATCAACCGGTTATCAGGGTCTAGAGAGTTCCAATCTGTACATAACATTCATTTTGAAACGTTCACAAGTAGGTCTATTGACCTTGAACACTTGGCCATAGCCCTCGCCGGCCAAGAGCACCTCTTCCCTACCACGATGTTCGTTCATGTAGTTTCTACGATGTGCTATGTGCCTTGCTTTCAGGTTAGACACCTTTGCTATCTGGTGTAATCTAATTATTGGTGAGTTTAGGTTTTGACCAAGTCAGACCGGTAAACCCCCATTCTGAATTATCTGCAGTCTTTGTCTAGATTGTAAGCGGGTATTCCATCATATATGTCACAATAGTCTATGTATGACCATGGTCTTGTAAAAATTCAAAGCACTGTTCGCATCAAGATACTTCCTTATTTCCTTAGAAAAATTCTTTGAATTGTACCCTTGTGGTTACCGTTAGTGTTACCCTTAGTTGTCCTTGATAAATAATTGTTATTACTTGCATCCCCCGTCCGTAGCTGAATATTTCATAACGCCTTTATATTTGTATCTATGTATCATAAGCATCTTGTTATACTAATCCATCTCAATTCAGAGAGTAAACTAGCTCACATGGTTATTAGAACATATTCTCAAAATAGATGCTTGTGTATACTCGTATTTGTACACGTCTTATCATTAAACTCTGTTTAAATCATATGGCAGAGTTCTTGTTGATCATACTTTACGCACACCGCATCCTGTCGCTACGGCACAGTGGCCTGACACCCATTGACATGAGGTGTAGTGAGTCCAAATATATTTAAGTTTTAGCACAGACCAGGTGGAATTACATCAGACAGATTCGGTGTACATATGTTTCAATCCTTAAGTTAAAAGCCTTTTTCAGTTTCTATCTATGTTTATGCAGTTTAAGCAGAACAATGTGTTTGCGCATGTCACACATGTATACACATGTGCGCATATCACACATCTATAAACAGGTAGTATGCAGTTAGAGTCTCGGTGGTGAGGGTCCCAAAGAGTGAGGACTGGGGCCAGTCCTTCCCAGTCATGTGCCCCTTGCCTCTAGCGCCCTCTAGTCTGCCTCTAGCGTACAGTTCCGGAAAATCCTCTAAGATGAACATTTTCCTAAGCCAACACCGAGTGATTTATAGTATATTAGACCTTCAAATCCAACACTCTCCTTTATTTTCTCTGGCCTTTATTTAACACAGAGAAATATAATCACAGCCTGCAGAGACTCTTTGTGGAGGCTCCATTGCACGCTAAAAGGTCAGACTTGGATAATATATCATAAATCAAACGGAAGAGGTGGTCCTATTCTCAAAAATCGCTAATTCGCCCAGTAAAACCATGTGGCCAACAGATAGCGTTTCTAACAGGTCACGTGCGCTCGGTCGACACTTAGCGGCCGTATAGTCCATGCTGAAGGGACGGGAACAGGATGTATGTTGTTTGGTGTCATCTTACTCACTTTTCCGACAAGCAGGTCGCATCTCAACACAAGTAGATTGGGATCCATGGGTGTTAAATGTCTACAGGGTGCCCAAATACCAGTTAGTTTAAGCGTGTATATATCTGCATATTTAGCTAGCTTATTTTCTTATCTTGCTGGATAAGGCAGGTTAGATATCACACACCGGAGTGTATTTGTTGAAACTCTGCATATTTCTATTGAGAGTTGCAGAAAATAGACAGATACGTTAACCTAAAACATATTTTCTTTCTGATTAACGTTCTTTTCTATAATAAAAATGAAATTTTCGACGTGATCGCTTCAGCGACTGCTGGTATGTGACTTAGACTCTCTCCCGTGTCGGGCTCAGACTGAGGGAAATATGAAATTGTCTGTTGTCAACTTGTTCCTTATTGGTCTTGTGTGGTCACATGTACCAAGTCCTACTGTGTTATTGGTCCAACTAGAAGACAAAGAGAGGCGGGAAAGGTTCTGATCCAATTCTTTTTTAGAATACTTTTGTTCTTTTTTATCCGTTTTTGGGGGAGGTGTTTTAGGTAGATATTGGTATATGGGTGATGATCATCGCCAAGTTTAAGATATTCATTATTGTAATAATTTGCAATTGCTCTCCCTTGTTAGTTGAAGGTTTTCATTTGGTTTTGAAACATCCTCATTCCGTTATCTCTGCCACGTCTGTATTGGAGGTAATTGTAAAATCGCCATTAATTCAACGGGAATTAAGGTAAAATAGGCCAATTTACATGAGCTTGATTTACTTCCCTGTGGCATACATTCAAATGGACAATCATCGTCAAATGGACAATACATCGATTCCAATATTGGTGACAACTTCCCTCCTATTCCCGCGTGTTTATGTCTTCTAGTCAGTAATTCCGGGGAATATGGCCGCACATGATGACATGCTCCGTGACTTCCCGTCGCTCTATTAGGTGGCGCCACTTCCACATGCAACCGGGAATAGTCACAGGTCTCCAACAACTCTGCTATACTAGTTAGCTGTCGGCTCATCCTGAGCCTTGGCACTACACCTCTATTCTATCACGACTTTACCTATTGCACATTGCAACAGGTGGTAATACAGGCGGGAAAAATAGGCTGACAACGACAACACTAGCTACCAGAGCTACACTGCTTTAGCTCTCGTGAAGTTAAATCCGTGACCTCCTTAACCCACCAGAAGGAAATATCTACTACTCTCCTGTCAGAGCTTTTGTATTGCTACGTATGTTGAAGCGTCGAAGCCGATTTTCCATTGCCTTATTTCCTCTCCTGTGTTCTTTTTCAAAATATAATGAACATAATGCATTTTTATCAATGTGTTAGCTATGAATATTTCTTATTAAGTATTTCTGCTTTTAAAGTCTGCATAGAACTTCTTAGTCGGAACAGAGTTGAGACAGAGGTGGCGGCCAATCTACATGACAACTAGATTGACCACCACCTCTGTCTCCGACTTGGGGGTTGATCAGGTCCAATCGCTTCTAGATCAAAGAGCTCGTAACAAATGTCTCAAAGCAGAGTGCAATCTTGGATATCTTTTTTTTTAAAGAAGTTTTTATTGACGAGAAAGACTCGATGTTGTAAAATTGATTTTCAGCATTGGTGTCATAGGACAGAGACGCAGTGTATAGACACTAAGACAGGTACAGCAACAAAACAGTGGTGTTAGACCATAAGAACATTGTGAAATTGGACCCATAGCGGAGGACCCGGATATCTTGAAGGACACCACTGGAGACATTACCAGTATCAATCCAACATACAAATGGCACATCAGAGTAGTACAGTACAAATGACAAAGTTAGCTCTGGTTGGCTTAAATAAGCAGCCACCTTAACCCAGTAGTGGGACCTGTTTGTTACTCTCCTACCAGATGTTTTGTAGTGCTTGGAGAGTGTGTTTGGTCGAAACTTCAAAGGCAATTTAACATTTGTTATTTCCTTTAAAAGTGGTACATATTTACATTATCTAATATAAAACGGTGAGATACGAGGTTGAACAAATAAATAAAACTGGCATGTCATAATGGCATACATGGCCAACACAACACCTCTCTTATTCATTGTTTCTTTAAATGGTTCCCAACAAGCGGTCGTTCATCACATCTACAAGGATATCCCGTGAACATATGCATTAGGAGTAAAGGGGCAATATCTTTTTTTTTCAAATTGTCGGTTTATCTAATTAAGAAGGATTGGCCTGGACCTAAACCCTTCTCCATGGCTGCTGCTCTGTCAGACACAGTGTTTAGTTCATCCATTTGCCAATAGGTTCTGCCACTTCAAGTGCCAAAGCACTATTTAGCCAATCGTACGACAGCTCGGGCTTCACTTGAGTGATAGCACGAAATCTCTATGACCAGAACAACTTGATCAAGCACTAATCTTAAAAAGAAAAGCTCTTCACACCATATGAATTAATCAAATAGATAAGTGCACATTCGATCCAATCCGGGAGGAGCCTTCAGGTTCAAAATAAATTATGCAAATTAGCTGTCCAAGTTCCTATTTATAACTCAAAGATATGCTTTGCCTTGTATGACATGATCTAGATTAGAGATGAGTATTATTTGAGTGTTATTGTGCAAACTTTGTGCAGCATTACTATAGATTCCCCCATTACTATGCAAATGATATGAAGATGAACTGTCATCAAGGTGCATGAAAATAATAACCCATGTATGCAAAATATCATGTCCCTGTCAAGAATATCTAGAGAGGTATTGCAATACATCTGTTCACCTGTCCTCCAATACTTTTTGAACTCCTTGACCAATTTCTAAAAGTGTCTATGCTCCTTCATTTCCAGACTATCTATTGTCTACATTATTCCAATTATAAATATCAATTGTAAACCCATGGGCATTGCTCAGGGGTAATCATTGCCTCCCCGGTGTCCCCCTCTACCGCGCCTCACGGGCGCCCCTCCTGCCCCCTCGCGGCTCTCACACATACCACGAGGTCACGTGGTACAGCCCGGTCCGTACCCCGGCCTCACTTCTTCTCCACCCGCTCTACAGTACGCACGTACTACAGCACCTTTTTTCGTCTCCTTGGCACGTGCTCGCAGCCCAATACTCCCCGAGTATAGGCCAGCACACCATACACACGATAAGAGGGCGATAGAACGATAGAAAGAAGTGGAAATGCCTATTACCAGGAACACGCCCGTGCCTAGCACGTCCCAGGCACCGGAGGCGGCCGCAGGGTCCGAGGCCACGCTGAGGGGATCGACACAGGCGTCGAACGAAAACGTGGACTCCGTTTCTGAGAACAGCTCGACGGTCAAGACGTCGAGAATAACGGCTCTGGAGGGGAATGTCGCGCTGATACTCGAGGCGATAAAAGGACTTCAACGGGCAAAATCACCATCGAGGGCATCTCAACCGGCGACCGTTAGAGAGGCCACCGTCGCGGAGGACCGGACCAGGGACTGGGCCAACGATCAAGCATCCCGTCTCCCGGCACCCCGTCAGCTTCGCGACCGGTACCTCCCAGACGAGCTCCTCCAGAAAGAACTCGACCGTGAGGGACTCCGACACGACCGCACGGCCGGTAGGTTTAGTTCTGATCTCCATACCATTAGATTACTGTCCAAACCTTACATGTATGTGGAACGCGAGGGCCTCTTCACCGTGAACCAGAGGCTCGAGGTCAGGGGGACGCTCGGCCCCATGGAGTATGTAAGCGCGTTTCTGGTCATGATGGAGGACCATCGGGCGGTCCCCGAGGACGACAGGAGGGACATGTATCGCCACCTCTCACAGGTATCGATCGACGCCCAGACTCGGCCGTGGGCCGGAGTCAGGCGTTGGTCCCAGTGCGTTTTTGACCAGGTCGAGGCCGGGAGGATTTACTGGTTCGACCATGTGCGCATACAGGACGAGCGGGTCCGGCTCGCTATGACCGCGACCACGACGGTGCACGACACGACACGGGCAAGGCCGGAGGACGGGAGCTGCCGTGCCGGGCATTCAACTCGGAGAGGGGGTGTCGACAGCGGAACGGCCACCAAGATGGCGGAATCAAATGGGTGCACGTGAGCTCCTTTTGTGATTCGGTCGGCAGGATGTGCACGCACTCTATACACGCGTGCAACAGGAAGCTGTTGTACGGTGGCGGGTATGAGAGTGCTGCACCAACACCCGCACCTGCCCCACGCCGGATGCCGCAGGCCGGACACACGATGCGCACCACCGACCTCTCAGGAGTGCAGAAACAACAACCAACGGCTTCAAAAAACGGACCGGACGCGCCCCGCGAGTGAGTGTGGCGCGTGTAACACCCCTCGCCCCCGTTACGTGTGCACTCAGCGAGGGCGACCCGGTCAGGGAGTGCACGACCCGTGACGTCACACCCCACGTGACAACAACACCGCGTGCCGAGCACGTGGGGGACTCACGCCAGCAGAATTCCCCGCCCCCTGAGGAATACACTCCCGTGTATAGGAGCGATGGCGGGGATGTGGAGCAATTGGCTCGGCAATTGCCCCGGGAGGACGGCAACGATAACCTACGAATCGACTTCGATGCCGTTAGGGAGTTCTGCGAGACAGGTATTCCCACTCCCAGAGTCCGGACCGACCCCGGCACGTTCGCCGGACATAGGCGGGCCCACTGGCCCCACTTCTCCGCCCCCGGGCCGCCGGGACACGCCGATATCTACGACCGGGTGCGGCGCACGGGGATGCCCAACGCCCTCGGGGCCCGTATCGAGATCCCTACTGATCTCAACATCCCAGTCTGGATCCGATACCTCTCGGGTATCCCCGGAAAGGAGGAACTCATGGATTTCATTAGGTTCGGGTTCCCTCTGGGGTACGCCGGCCCGGTTACCGACACGCGGGGAGTACCCAACCACCCCAGTGCCACGGGATACCCGGACCAGATAGGGAGATTCATTGACAAGGAGAAGGGGCATTCCAACCTCATGGGTCCATTCGAGGATCCCCCCTTTCAGCCGTGGTGCCACGTGTCGCCGTTAATGACACGCGAGAAGAGGGGTACGTCTGATCGGCGCGTTATCACGGATATGACGTACCCCAAGGAATCCAGCGTTAACAGCTACATCGTGAAAAACTCTGTGTACGGTGAAGAGAGAGAACACGGCCTCCCGACCGTCGATGGTTTCGGCGGCCGCCTGGTGGCCTCGGGGCCGGGGAGTTATATGTCCACCATTGACATCGCACGGGCGTATAAGAACTTCCGGTGCGACCCCCTCGACTGGCCTCTGCTCTGCTTCGCGTGGGGGGAGGGGTACTACTGCGATACGGCGATGCCGTTCGGTGCCCGCGCCTCCTCCTACCACATGCAGTGCGTAGCAGATGCCATCGTCAAGACCCTCGGCCAGAAGGGGGTCGATGCCGCGATGTACCTGGACGACCTTACCCTCTCCCCGTCGGCCGACAAGGCGGCCGCCAACTTCGAGACAGCGCGGGAGCTCTTCAGGGAGCTGGGCCTCCCCGAGGCCCGGGAAAAGGCACAGCCCCCGAGCCGGGTTGTGACGTTGCTAGGGATAGTCATAAACTCCGTGGATATGTCCCTCAGTATCCCCTGGGACAAACTACAGGACGTGCGGGAGCACGTGAGGGCGGTCTCAACCAAACGCTCGCTGACGAAACGACAACTGCAGTCGGTCCTCGGTCGGGTCCTCCACGTGGCGAAATGTATACGGCCGGCCCGACCGTTCGTCAGCAAACTGCTCGAGGCCCTCCGGGGCATGGCCGGATACTACATCAACGTCAACTCGGAGATGCGGCAGGACCTCCAGTGGTTCCTGCGGTTCGCCGAGGGATGGAACGGCCATGCCCTGATACCTCGAGGGCCTCCTACCAGATGCATCATCGTCGACGCGTGCCTCAGCGGAGTAGGGGGCACGGATGGGAGATACTACTACTGCGGGAGGGTCTGCCCCGTGGAAGACCCCGTGAACTGTATCGCCGAGCTTGAGGCCTTAAATATGGTCTACGCAATGTGCACTTTCCTCACGGACCGCGACCGAGGCACTCGTGTGGAAGTGTATTGCGATAACATGGGGACCGTCCAGGCACTCAGGTCGGGGCGCGCCAGGAATCCGGTCCTCGCCGAGTGTGCCCGTCAGGCCTGGACGGTGCATGCCAGACTCCAGGTGGATTTTGTGTACACGCACGTCCCGGGGGTGCTTAACATTGTAGCAGACGCCCTCAGCCGAGCTCACCTGACCTCGAGAGACTTTGTCACGGCCGTTAATTATATAAATTATCATTCTCTCGTTGAAGTGATGCCATGTACACACACCTCTTTCTACCCCGTTCTCCGTCTCGCCTGCAGATCCGGCGCTACGATCACTCCAGACGAGGGTATCTGCGCGGCAGTGCGAGGCGCGTGCCCCGGAACGGTCGCGAACCAGCGGAGTGCCGTCGCGACCTACCTAGCCTTTTGCCGGAGGATGGGGGCGGACCCTCAGAGACCCACAGTGTCCTTCACCACGGCGTACCTAGAGTACGTCGCGGGCCACGCCCCCTCCCCTGCGACGGTCGCGAATCAGCTGTCGCACGTTCGGTCGCACCTCCAGCTGACGGGTGGCGATGTCGCGGCAACCGAGGATTTCCGGGTGAGGCGTGCGCTGGATGCAATGAGACGGAACAAGGAATACCATCCCAACGTCAAGCCTCCGGTCCCAATGGACGTCTTCAGAGCGGCCCTCACGGCCCTCACAGACTCCCCGATGCACATCGGACTGAGGGCCGCGGTTCTGATTATCTACTTTGCCGCCCTGCGGCAAAGCGAAGTGGCCCCACCGTCTACGGCAAAGTACGACCCGGCGCGACACCTGTCACGCAAAGACGTGGTCGTCACGCCCACTCAAGCATCGATAAGGGTCAAAGCAGCGAAGAACATGCAGAGGGCGGGGGAGGAAAAGACAGTCGTGATACGAGCCTCCCCCGAACCGTCCTCCTGCCCGGTACGGGCCATCCGGACCATGATCGCGGCCGCACCTACGGCCGACCCTACGGCTCCATTCCTCAGCCTGGCGAACGGAGAGATCCTCACGACCAGAACCCTGTCCAGGGAATGGAAGTCACTCCTCCAGGTGGCAAACCAGCCCCCTACATACACCCTCCACAGCCTCCGGAAGGCTGCCGCGACGCAGGCATTCCAGGCCGGTATGCCGGAACTCGCCATACAGCGGTACGGGGGCTGGAAGTCTAACGCCCACCGGACATACATCAAGGACACTGATGCCTCTGCTGTGAATCAAGCCCTGATTATGTCCCTCAACAATACCTCTTAAAACTTTATCCCATCCCCCCTCTCCATATATTGGCTCTTGGCTATTTCATTCTCATATACAATTACCTACGTATTTTTCATACTACTGTATTGTATATCATATTTTATACTTATATTAATTGACCTTTATTATACATGTCAATTACCATTGCCTCCCCGGTGTCCCCCTCTACCGTGCCTCACGGGCGCCCCTCCTGCCCCCTCGCGGCTCTCACACATACCACGAGGTCACGTGGTACAGCCCGGCCCGTACCCCGGCCTCACTTCTTCTCCACCCGCTCTACAGTACGCTCGTACTACAGCACCTTTTTTCGTCCCACCCACCCTCAACCCTTCTTTCTTTTCTCCTACTCACGTAGGGCTATTTCATTCTCATATACAATTACCTACGTATTTTTCATACTACTGTATTGTATATCATATTTTATACTTATATTAATTGACCTTTATTATACATGTCAATTACCATTATGTAATATTACTTACCATTCATATCCATATTACATATTAATATGATCGTCCAGTAAGGTCGACATAATTATATCCATAAAATTCAATAAAATTTTATTCTCCCAGCTACTGCTTCTCTACTTTTATCCGGGGATAGGGTAATGGTAAACCCATGGGCATTGCTCAGGGGTAATCATTGCCTCCCCGGTGTCCCCCTCTACCGCGCCTCACGGGCGCCCCTCCTGCCCCCTCGCGGCTCTCACACATACCACGAGGTCACGTGGTACAGCCCGGTCTGTACCCCGGCCTCACTTCTTCTCCACCCGCTCTACAGTACGCACGTACTACAGCACCTTTTTTCGTCCCACCCACCCTCAACCCTTCTTTCTTTTCTCCTACTCACGTAGGGCTATTTCATTCTCATATACAATTACCTACGTATTTTTCATACTACTGTATTGTATATCATATTTTATACTTATATTAATTGACCTTTATTATACATGTCAATTACCATTATGTAATATTACTTACCATTCATATCCATATTACATATTAATATGATCGTCCAGTAAGGTCGACATAATTTTATCCATAAAATTCAATAAAATTTTATTCTCCCAGCTACTGCTTCTCTACTTTTATCCGGGGATAGGGTAATGATAAATATAACATTAGATTTACCATTCTCAATTCAAAGTCCACAAAACCCAAGACAGTATTTTCCTAATACTTCTACCTCATTAACGCCCAGACTTATCAGTCTTATCATCTTATCATGTTAATCGAAATTTAAAGTAAATTCAATTTGATATAAGCTCACTTGTCCGAATAAAAGGCAATTGTGAAATTTCCATTTATTCAGTGGGAAGTTTCACCTACCAGACTGACACGCCACCTACCAGATTACTCAAGAACTGTTCCACTTCTTGGTTCAACAGACCGATGTACAGTCCTCGTGGATTTCAAACGCACCCACCCACACCTGAACCTAAATCCCCTACACTGTAGGCCGATATTTAAGAATCCTTCTACCCCATTAACTTCCAGATTTATCAGTCTTATTATCCTATCTTGTTGGTTGAAAATTTTGAATAAATCTAATATCACTTGTCTGAATTATAGTTTCATCAGAGTCTTGACACATTTCCTCAACCCTTCCGCAACATCCTTCCATTCCACATCCAGTGTTTGCGCTCGAGCTCCTTCCCCATGGAATGCTGTGACGTTTTGGCTCCAGTCAGATTGACATTCACATCCACTATTCCAGTCTAATTGGGCTGGGACTCTCACTGCCTCATGGGGCGTTTCCCATAAGTGGTTTTCCCATCGCTCCGAGACCTCGCTCTACAACTAAGAAATTAATTTACTGTTGACTCTTAAACAAGACTACGTTTTTTCTGCCACAAAGTCTCTATAGAAATGGGAGAGACTGTTGATTGCCTTAATGTTACATTTCTGCAGCCACGACTCTTTTTGACGCACTTATCGGAGGGCAAGGGCTTCCTCGTGTATGACATTTAGGGCAAATATGTTGTATATATAAGTGGAGTATTTGGTTGTACATTTACGTCCCCTTTATTGGTAGTCCAAAAATATCAACCATCTTCATAATCCTTCATGATACTAAAGCCAACTATTAGGCCTGGCGTCAACCTACTACGATAGAAATTTAGACCTCCCGATATGGCACCGATACAGAAAGTAAATATCGGAGACATATTGGGGAGGTGCAAAATCGTAGACATCTGTCTAGACATGCCAATTCACCAAGCATCGTAATGGATTTTTTTCGGTACCTAATCGCAGAAACGTGGTCAACTGCCTCGATATTAGGTGACCTTCCGACGTGATTTAGATTTTTTATCGGGAGGTGCATCGTAGACTATATCGGAGCTATATCGTAGTAGGTGGACGCCTAACCATCGCTGAAATATAAGGGTATACTTTGCGTTTTCACGCCCAGTAGCTCACAGATATGCATCTCAATCCGTTCAAAGTATAACGTATCTCTCCGTTATATTTAAATAGATTAACGCGTTGGGTTAAGAACTAAAAGGCAATTCATCTAATTTTAAACATTACTTTGCTGTTGACGAATGAATGCTGTACATACTATGTAAGAGGACCTTCCCGTTTTTAAGTTCCACTTTATTGATCGCGGAACCCAGCTGCGAGCAAAGAATTTAAGCTCACCAGATGGTCCTGTTCAACAAACAATTTTTATTTTTCTAGTAAAAACAAAAGCCGACCGCAGGCTCTAACCCTTAAGGTTATTGGTGCCAGACTGAAGGCTGCGTAGTTTAGTGCGCTATAGTTTTGGTAGTCTCTGGGTTACACCTGATCTTAGAGTGATTGTTAAGGTCCATACAGGTTGGAGGTAGATAGCAGCCGCTGCTGTTATGGGTATGGCTATGGTGAAAATAAATAAAACCTAAGCTTGCAATGGTGTAGTATGTTCTAGAGGAAGGCGACTCCGTATTTGCAGCCATACGATAACATAGACAGGATGATAAGATGAAAACATTGTAAATACTGCTTCCTGAGATCTAGCCATTTGCTGCAGCTGCCTGTTTTGTATATCACCCGGATGCACATTATAAATACAGTTAGCAAAAGAACCTACGCTATAGGAAAGTGAATACTATATCGCTATAGGTTCATACCATACGGCACTATTCGAGATACCCATAGCAGAATATCCTTCAGCCCTCTATATAACATTGGACAACGAAGTGATGGTAGACCGTATTGTGGTTAGTTATGGATATTAGATTCACGGATATCATATGTTATGGTCAATCTATAAAAACTCAGAGCATTGAAGCTCAGGGTCAGTGTATGAAGGCACCTATAGTTCAAGCTTATAGGGTTATGGATCAAATATCAGGAAGTAAGAGCCAGAGTGTGCTTGTGAAGGGAGGACGGTATTATTAATAGGGTCCGAGATCTTTTCGTATGTGGCATCCGTCACTACGTTTTCTTAGTATCATAGATCTAAATGTGTTGAGAAAATGTCATTTTATGGTGATGGTGAAGTGATGAGCTAGGCAGTCCATTTAGACTATATATGAGAGATTCCTGTCGACTTGAAACTTAACCTATACAAACAAAAAGACTTTTTCAGTTGAACCTTATACAAACACCATGTAAACTATGGACCTTTGGGTCTCAGGTTTGTAAGTCGGATAGAGTTACTGCAAGAATACGGCTTTTCAATACGCAACTGAATAGAGACTCTTAATTTATATTATGAAATGAATAGTCAATCAAATAAAATCAAGCGACATTCCACTTGTTGGCGCGATGTTATCAAAACACCGTAACGAATACGAAAAGATCAACAAATGTATAGAAAAAGGGAGGACGAAAGCTTTCCAAAAGTTAAAAGTCCTATGTCACTATAATTTTGGAAATATTGAATGAACTTAAAACAATCAATTTGAAAAATATAACTGTGATGGCCCAAACCTAACAAACTAGTGCTACTCCCATCCACCCATGCATAACACTGTGGGCCTGAGGCCGCTCTACCTTACAGTCATTCAATGATAGTCCCACTCTCTCCCTTCCCACAACCACTGACTACCTACCCCCACTGAGTAGCTAGGTGTAATCAAGGGCCTGTTTGCTCTGGCTCACTTCTCTGCTACCACTCTAACTTCACAATGCATGTTCATTTTAAACTGTCAGATCTGATGTGACATACCTGACTCTGTAGCATTGGGACTTCCATATCTGATGGAACTTATTTCTATATACCCATTTCCGAAACCTCTATAATCACATACCGCTGCTGGCGGTGCAGTAATTATAAGTTATGTAGCGAGGCTGACGTTTTCGTCCCCGGCTGACGTTTTCGTTCCGGGCTGATGTTTTCGTCCTGGCCTGACCACGTGATATAAAGAGCAGCGGGACGAAAACTTAGCTATTGCAGTTACACGATAAGGGTGGCCATTTTTCTGGGGCTATGGCAGGAAAAGAAATAATCATTTTTATTAATACTTAAAGGTATATAGGAATAGGGAAACCAAGTACCGGTAATCAAAAGTCTAAAGTTACTCGGTAAGGCTGGGAAAAATTACTGCCCAAGCCTTACCTCATAACTTTTGCTCACCGGAACATAGTTTCCCTCTATTCTCTATGGCATTTAGCCCTTTAAAGATGACCACCTGTGGCAGAGTTGTTCCTGTAAGGACAGGTGCTAGTGTTAACCATGTAAACCCCCTTTTTGAGAGGGTCGTAATTTGATTCTTTCATCACATAATATGATCAGTAATCAATAATATTTCACTTCTTTTTTGTGTAATGATATTGATTATGATGTTATATTTACGTTTTCTGAAGATTTCATATATATATATATATATATATATATATAAGTCATTATTAGTCATAAGGTGAGTAATAAAGACAATACCTTAATTTTCCTTGATGCATCATTCGGCTTGAGTCAGTTGATGCATCAAGGCATCATTCGGCCTTTAAGGGTTAGAATATCGAATGGGACAGACTTAAACTACATAGCATTCAAACCATAGCTTTGACAGAGACAGGGAAAGAGACCCATCTATATTCAGCTCCTCCAAATTATATCTGTCTGACGTAGAGACTGACATAGTGCTGGGCATGCAGAGAGTCAGTCACATGTGCTGAGAGACATGCATAGAGGCAGATATAGAATCAAACATACAGATAGACAGGGACAGAAACAGGGAGAGATGGGCTCGCTCCCAACCATAAATGGTTCCGGTGCCTCGTTCCCGTCAGAATGGGCGGCATATCCTCGGGTTGCGCCCCAACACTGACCCCTCCCCTGACATGTCCATATTCTCTCCACCACTGGCGCACCACCTCTCCTTCTATGGTTATCGGTCCTTGGCCACTTCATAGATGCGACAGCTGTACACCCTCACCTCATCAGTTCTCCCCTGTGTACGATTCAGACCCGGGTTTGGCTTGAAATCTTTCTTGGAGGCTTAACCTACCTTCGCCCTCCACTTCGGGGTGGGAGGTCGCACGCCCTCCACCACCAGACGTCAACTATACCCCAACTGCGATGCCATTCTACGTCCGGGATCACTTCTCCGATGTAGCCATCCGGACATCGATCATCTCCACACATCGACTGCGCTTCGGTTGCAGGAATGCGCTTGAATTTCTCCACACTTTCGAGATCTATCTCCTTTTCTGGTCCCCAAGCATCTCCCCTGTCAACAAACGGAACCAGCATCATTCAGTATACCCCCCCCCCCCCCCGGGAAGATACGTTTGAATTAATCATGCCTTGCCTCTGCATAATTCTGCAACTTGGAATTTATATTGTACAAATTTTACATGTTGATAAATTCTTATCTTTTAAGTGGGAAACATTGCGGCCCTGAGTGGCACCCCTTCTCTGAACACCGAGGGGCCACGCCGATCCAGACACTGGGGACAGATTTGAACCTGCCACCCACACCGATAAACAATCAACTCACTCTGGGGTTTTGAACTTCTCATGCCATGCCTCAGAATAAGTCCGCAAGTCGGAATTTGTATCATAAAATTACCCACGTTAATAAACTTTTATCTTCCAGTTTGTATCCAGTTATAATTAGATAGAAAAACAGACAGACGGGGAAACTAAGAGACATATAACCAAGGAGAGGATGAGGGACAGTCACATACTTTTGATAGGCATAGACAAAGAAAGACAGAAACCTTTGTCAGACATATATATATATATATAGACAATATATAATTGGCTTGGTTCCATTTATTGATCAAATAAGTAAGTACATGTCCAAATTGTTAATGCTGAGCAACCTCTTAACATGTGTCCTGTCCTATGATGAACAATAGTGTATCCACCATGCAACATGTATATGCGCACTCCAATGCTGAAAGCACTGAAATAAGAGATATTTACGACTTCTGACATCTCACTCATGTTCAATCCTAGTATACCTTAGGCGTGCATATGAATATACCTCGCAGAATGTAGGATCAGGGTTGCACTAAAACTATTCTCTTTCATATCTTTTAAGACCAGTTTACCCAAAATTACACTATAACACTGAGTTTTAACACAGCTAATATTGGATTTATGGATTGGTCTATCAATATATTGAGTTTGCTCGATTTTTATATTCTTTCCCACTTTGTCTTTCTCCCTCCCGCCATATAATACATCACATATAGGTAGTATGCTGCTCTTTGCTCTAAGCGTTTTAGATTATTTCAGATTCGACTCATATTTACCATATACACAATGATGGTTTCTTCTCTTATCCTCTTATCTTGATCCCCAAACTTTCATGAGTCCCTCACTAGCTTTCCAAGCCCCCCCCCCCCCCCCCCCCCATCCTCTGCATATACATATATATCTGTATATTTGGCATGCAATGTCAAATAGTTGCACCACTCTGACTCTGAACTTTTCTCCGTCACATGTAAAAAGATGTGCCCTTAAGGTATAGCAATCCACATGCTTTAACAGATGGCAACTGGTGATTTAATTGTTCAAACTAATTTCTGGTATTCACAATACCTGTTGATGATTCTGTCGGTTTATTGGATTATTCTTGATACTTTTAAATACAAAGAGCTTACTGATTAATTCTTTCTTATGATATTCTCTTACTTTTACGCTAGTGAATGACTTAGGTGTATCGCGCTCTTATAAATAGAAATAACATTTACACCTAGTTCTTGTTAATAGACGCCAGTTTGTAAGGGCGTTTATACTACCCCTCATATAAATCTCCATAGACTTAACATGGTGTGACTCTATGCCACTGTTATGCCATATAATATTTATATGCCACACATGAAATACGACGTTAAAAACATGTGATGGGGTAGGGATAAAATCTTAACATCACTCAATTTCATATGATTGTTTATATATGGCATTCGTTGTCTTCTACTACAGATATCGCTAAGCTCCGCTTCATGATATCATGCTGCGAAGACAAAAAGCACGCCATATAGACAATCATATGAAATTCCATGACTTTTTTTTATATTATTACGACAACATCGCCATGTAGGTCACCCTGTGCCCTGTAACTGCACTACGAGATAGCAGCCGTCTACCGGCTTTTCATGCATCGCACTTTTAAACCATTGATTCCGTTTAAAAAGGGCAATGTATAGTAAGTCGCTTAGCTAAGTTATGAGGACAATGATGGAGTAGAGGTTGCGGCTGAATTTTACTCTGTAGGAAGCACTCTTAAGAAACTCTATAAATGCATTTCTTTTTAAACTTTTAAAATTGATAAATGGAAAAGAACGATCTAAGGACCAGGTTAGTGCAAATGCCACTAGGACGTGGTCATATATAGGACACTAAATGTATTTTACGTCAATTCTGTTATCAGGACTGTGTTTGACTTTACATCGTGGCCATGCCTAACTGACCAGCTTAATGCCGTTGGTATTTCACGTTTTTTACATGGTTAAAATGGTCGCAGTTTCACCCGTTAATGGTGGATTCAATGAGTGCGTATGTCAGAGAGGCTCCATTGGAATGTCTCAACAAATAGGATATAAGTCCTGAGCCTTATGGATTCCACACTCTATAAACACACACATGTAAGCGGATACACTAACACTGATCAACACAAACACCTCCTTCAATGTAAACAGCAGTTCTTGCAAAGGTAGTTAGCTGGAGGAGATCCATACAACTTCTAGATACAACAAAATTCAGGTAAACATTCATAAGATTAAAAGACTGCTGATGGGGATAATAATGTATAAAAGACCAAATAACAAAGTATTTGTATTGTACGAAGTGTAGGCTTGTTTGTCGTACTACTATGCCATATATGAATATGGGAACTGATCCTAAGGCCTGAATGGGGGGGGCTTTGGCAAGAGCAGAAAGGACATAGGGAATAAAGGAGGGGAATGAGTAAGGATTGATAAGTCACATTCACATGTTTGGTATCATAGCAGCTGAAAACATAACTGACAAGAGAAACCTTGGTCTTCAGGGTTATCTTTACTAAGTATTTCTGTTAAACGTTTTGGGTGAAATCTCATCTTTCATTGATTATTTCCGGTCATTTTATCCTCGGTTCTTACCTGATGTCAAAAATGAACATGAAAGGAAGAATATATCCGCGACAAGAAAGGCATTTTCGGAGGTAATGCAGTCAAAGCATATCGGATCCTTTGAATTATGCATGAAGGTCAAAGTAGATCAGGCAGATGTTAGAACATGCCTCATATAAAAAAGATGCCTAAGGTGGCCTTTAAAGTTCAGAGATATCATTCCGAGTTCGGCTGATAAGAGGTATTCGTAAAGCAAACAAGGAAAGAGATAGCTTATCTGTATGGCTAATATTCATGTTATTCTGAAATGTGGCTGGCATGTGTCGCTTTATCGAGGAACTGGAGGAATTATGGCATGCCAGTGCTTCAACGTGGTCTGAGAAACTAAAGCGATTCTGAGAGCAGGTTTCAGGTAGGGATAAAGTTGGTAGTCACACTTTGCTTTCTATTCTGAGGACACTGATCTACCTAAATACAGAATCGATTATCAGCTCAGACCTGTGTTACCCCTCAACCGCACCCTGGTCCCCTGTGCGTCTTATCTTGTGTTGTGTCTGTGGGGTGGAGGTATGGGCAGAGGGAAGACAGGAGGCATGCCACCTGTACAGATAACTAACTCAAGGGAGGCCGGGATCATGGGTGGAGAAGGGCTGGGTTGAGGTGGAAATAGCTTGACGTTTGGGAGGGATCAAGGAAATGTGAGACTGATGTGGAATGGTAGAAGTTTGGCTAGTGCTGGATAAAAGAGAGTGCGCTGGATATTGGTTGAAGGCATGATGACTAACGCGGGAGGCGAGGGTATCATAGAGAATTTAATATCCTGAGGAAATTAGGAAGCAATCTATGAGTAATTGAGTAGTTCACTGGGTTGAGAATCCCAGGAACTTAAAAGATAATTGTTTTCGTGGGGTTTATTTTACTGTAGGGTGGGAGGTAATCCTTTGTGGTGAGCTATCAGATCCTGTATGGAAGGGAGGGTGTATTTTGCGTGAACGCCCCCACGAATGGTGCTGATTGTGTAGGCATTCACACACACCCTTTTGTAATTGAGAGTTTATCTATAACCTTTCTTTATTCGGCTCCCTTTTCTCTGGTGAGAAGGAAGAGATGTTAGTCGAAAGGTTGAAGTTCCGTGCTCGGTGTTCTGGGAGCTGGATTAGGGGTCCTGGTCGCTCAGGTACTGGAGCAATCTTCCGTACTCCAGATAGTCATGATAAAGGCAGCTGTCGGGAAAATCGCTTAAGAATTCCTTTAAGTGAGCTTTGTTCAAACTTGACACAATGGGAGGCAGGTATAACATGATAGGCTTGTAGGCTTGGCAGTAGAACCCAGATTTTCCCCTGGCCTGGGTTTATGTGGGACTAAAAAGTCTTAGAGTCCCCACATTGGCCTGTATAGGAGGCAGGGTAGGAGGTCTGAGGCTGGTGGCCATAACATTAAGCCTTGTGAGAATCTATACAGAATAAGACTTAGAGAGTGTGAAAACTTATGAGAGGGGTGCACCCTAAAGCCGTCCTCCGAGATGCGTACCTCCTCTGAGCCATCCTTATTGGTTGCGGGAGGTTCCGCTGGACAGTGGCGGCAGCGTTGGCGGCAGCTGTAATTCTAACCTGTCTGCAACCCGAGTTTATAATACAGCATCCTTTATATACCCAGTCATCTGGAACCATACGGAAATATGGTATTTTGAAAGCATAATCATTAAAAAGGTTTTAAAAAACCACCAAAAAACAAGAGAATGCTGGGTTTAATATATGTAATTAATGAAATGATACATATTTGGGGTCTAGAAAGAGTTTATAATCAAAATTGATAATATAACATTGTTTCTATTGTATACCATAGACATTGATAATAAATGGCAAATGAAATAAAAACAACAGAGTTGTCCCCTATTTTGAGAGATCAGAATTATTGGATAGTAGTGTAAATACAACAGAATCAGGCTTATATATGACGTATATATATGACTGAAACATGGACACTTATATACGCCTATAGATGAAGCGTATACACTACTGAAAATCATAGCTATATATACGCCGGGTGTATACATATGTAATATAGGGGTTTCCATGCAGTGTAGGAAACAACAGATTTGCAAGTAAGCGGCAATTTCCTGATGATTTCTCAATACTGAGAATATAAAGTTGTATTTTCATATTTATATATAGTAAACTCAAAAGACCTCAGTTCTCACATTCTAAGAATGATATCTGTTCTGGTAAACAACCCTTTGTATAGCCCTTACCTCTTCTTGAAATGAACTATACTATATCAACATTCAATCAATATCACGTCAGTGGTAGGAAAAAATAAAACCTCGTATTTAGTATCTCATGTACACAGACTAAATCGGACATATTGGAATTCAGAAGGGAGTGAACAGTCGACCCCATGAAGTAAATCATGAAGTAAATCACGTGACAAAGATCATGTGACCTGCAGGTAGACCGCGGAATGGCGGGAAGCGGTGCTTATCTTCGTGCCATCTGCGCTCCACGATCACCCTCACCTGGATAGGGGCAGGGATGTGGGCCCAGGGACCAGTGTGTGGCTACCACTGAACTCTGGAGCGTTAACACTGGCTCTCACAACGTCCTCACCCGTCCCCAGGCTACCACCAACTCCAGCACCATCCGACCTAGTCGCCGCCACACGTTGCCGGGAAACAAGCCGCCGCTAGCCGACAACATTCATCGATAAGCCCCCGTCCTCCAACTGGTCCTACAGGGAGTTTTTAAAAAAGACAGAGCAACTTTCAAAGGGATTTACTTTTCTTTCGTTGCGGATTTCTTTTGGATTGCTCGTGTCTCTGACGGCTTCTTCTGGTTCCCAAAGGAGGCTCCTCGTAGGTGAACAACATTTTAAGAGAGGAATTTAATGCGGCTAATAGATCAGAAGAGCTTGGCGATTATAAATTGAAACCTTCCTGTGGTATGGAGAAGGTATTAAAAGTGCTAGAAAACAAAAAAAAGAGACTTGTAACATTCCCTGCAAGCTAGCGTATTGTTGTAGAGTGTTGCATTAACTGTTTCGTGCCGTCGATCGTCGTATGCGTGCAAGGCAAGCAGAGTTTCGGATTTTCCTTCCCTTTTCGGTTTGGACAGAGAGAAGTACAAGTACTACGGGGGCTATTTTAGTTTCGACGTGCACTTACAACATTGCCGTGAGCGCTTCTCCTTGGCACATGGAACGCACCGGGTGCTCCCCGGCCGGTGCTGGCTCCAGGGCCGGGGGCGGGACCGAGTCCAAGTCGGGGTACAAGGCGTGACGCTTATATACATGCATACACAAGGCGCTGTATATAAATACCAGTTATGAATGCCCGCAGTGATCTAAGCGTAACTAATTTAACGTCAAAAGTCCCCTCTCTATGCACGCCCGAATGCATCGATTATTGACTGACTCCATTTAGAAAAGCTGGCAGACTGACTGTCATGAGGTAGGTGGGATATAACAAGTGGAGCCATTCAGGAGTAGTGGTACGAATGGGGGACTGCGGTATGGGTCCCTGCAACGAGTGTCAAAGAGGAGGGAACAAGATCTCTTATTTCTCCATGTATACTACATACATATCTCTACCACGGTATTCATCATGCCTGTATACCTGCATGCAGAGACATACAAAGCTTGGATTTGTGAACCAGTTCAGGCTTTACAATTATTCACTCGTATCCCAACATCCCTGCCTAAGGGTGTGGCTATATCCCATCGTGCTTGATTTCCACTCCTAACGGATTAGTTTGGGATAAGAGTTCAGTCACATATGACCCCATGACGTCCTAAATCGAAATAAACGCGGGATAATACACATGCCGCAAGGATTTAGGCACAGGGGCTAGGAGGACGATCGCAAAAACCCACTTGTGATTCTGAGGAGGCTGGAGGTGAGGGTGGGCGCTGGTGGGTTCGGGGAGGAGGGGCCATGTGGACAGCGCTGTAAAACATACCCAGACAGACAGGGTGGTGGCGACCAGACGGCTCTGTTTACACGGAGACAAATCGGGAAGGACGCTCGCTGACTTTAACCGTTCCCACGCACCATGGGAATGTTTGGTCCGCATTCGTGATCGTGCACTCAGTCGTTAATGCTTCTCTATACTCCATCCCTAGCTTAACCTGGTTAGTGCCAGGGTACTACTAGTTCTACGTGTCTAGTAATATACTTACTTGTTCTAAAACGATCCTGGGATTTCATTGCATTGTTTGCAACACTGCTTTATATACATGCACAATGTCTGTATATAATGGGCCTATTCTTGCTCGACCACGGCCTTGATTATTCATACATCACATTCACTGTATGATACACTTCTCTTATCTGTACTACAAAGGATACCTGCGAAATTTGATACAACGTATAGGAGTCCCAGTCCTATGTTGACATACCATAAAAGGGACTACTCCTGCCCGCCTGATATTCTACATGGACATATGCCAGTCTCCATTACCCATCACCTTGGGCATCAAGCATCACTAATTCAGACATTCTACCAGACCCAGTGCTCTGATTAGTGTTCTATTCTACTCCACGCAGAAGCACAGAAGAACAAACAGGTGGGTGCACTCTATAATATACACTATCCAATTCGCATTACACGCTTCCCAGACTCTCAGGTCAGTGGCCAGTGGACTGTGGTCATTGTAAGGGTCAGCCTTTCATATATTATCCATGTAACACAGACAGGGATATACGCCTCCATCCACTTCACTGGGCACATATGTAATGACCCAGGCTGACTGAAAGAGCTTGCTCCTCCATACAAGTAGGCGTAATATGCTTTCAATGGGCGGACAGATCCTCTATACCCCTCTTTAGGTCGATTTCTATAGGCTAGTGTTTGGGCAGGGGATCAAAAGTTCGACTTGTATACTAAGTCCTCTAATCATATTGACTTTCTGTTATATAGAGAGGGAACGTATATCCTAGAAGCTGCATTCACACATAGTGCTAAATGTCAGTACTGTGATTGTATACAGTAGAGTGGATGCGGGGTGTCTGGTACAACACTGCATTATA
This sequence comes from Alentia gelatinosa, assembly GCA_950022655.1. NCBI lineage: Eukaryota > Metazoa > Annelida > Polychaeta > Phyllodocida > Polynoidae > Alentia > Alentia gelatinosa. The sequence goes on along the minus strand of OX465583.1, from coordinate 56,244,205 downwards.
TTTTTCAATGTGTGTTTTGCGTCTCTGCCAATATCACCCATTATGGAGTGACCCAGGATTCTGAAAATAACAGTTCATAGGGACTTTCCAAAGGTAACGGAAAGTAAAAAAAAAAAAGACGAGACCTAAAACTGAAATTAATAGCACCCGGTTTGTAGGATGGATGATACAGGGGCTTACCCTTGATCCTATTTATACGGATGCTCCACCCCTAAGTTTGATTTGTAAATATGACACTATTTGCTTACAACGTATGAGCCAGGAGACTAATGCTGTCAATGGACAATGCATTAGATATTGAGGTTCACAACTATGTGTACCCTTTCGAAGATAACTCAAGTTTCTGTATTATGACAGCTTCTAGCTAGTTCCAATGGTAATATATATTATTGTAAGTGTTTTCTGCTGCATTGTTGTTATTCTAGCGTGCTACCTTTTACCACTGCATGCTTGATAATCTTTCATACACATATTATCACACGACCTAAACAATGAAGGTTTCCAAAAGCTGTAATACATATGACAATTTTTCTCATATATATATATATATATATATATATATATATATATATATATATATATATATATATATAGATGCCCCTATAACCATGTATTCTACACCTGATGGATAGAATGTGGGCCCCCTACTCCCAAAAACATGAAGAGGCATTCTCGAGGGTAATTGCACCCGCTAACAAAATCACACGTCGATAAATCGACCCCTCGCGTACACACACGGGGCTCGGTCAAATAGGCTCACCTATAACTATATGGACCTCTAATCTTGTCTGAAAAGTGTCTTATCACTCAGGTGCAAGAAACAAACATCCTGTATGAAAATAGAACGTATCATATTAGTATTAAGTATAGATAGTTGCTTGTGTGGTCTTTTTACAGGAGTGTTTGTACTTATCAATAATGAGGAGAGGGTCTGAAAGGGACTCGGTCCTATCTTTTAGCACTTCACAGTATTGTTAAAGATGGTCTATTGTGTAGTAACTGGTTCAGAGACTACTCTCATGTTAAAGATATTATAACAGATGTGCATGCACATATAGGCTGACTTATGGGAGTTTGGCGCACGAATCATCAAATAAATCAGAACTATATAAATCCAAGCTGCACCAAACTGAAGAGATTTATTACATTTGCTATTTATCATTTTGATAAGGGAAGTGACGTTTGCACCTTCCAATAACAAAGGATACGTTGCTCTGACATGTATTCAAGCTTTGACATTAGTATCGACTTAGAGAAAACACTAATCCATCATCCGTAGGTTTACCTAGAAGGAGTAACCATGGTACTATTTACCTTCCTTCAATCGACCACACACTCGTCGACCAACTCACGGCATGACCGGAAATAATCAAGGCGATTGCTTGCAGGTCAGAAATTGTGACACAAAACAGTTGTAATTGGTCTTACCTACAATACCAAAGTGTGTAAAATTGCTAAATTGTATGCAGTTCGGGTAGATTTTTGCGAGACAAAACTTTGGCAGCTGTCTAAGTGAGGCAAGGTGTCAGTCTAGAATAGGATGCGATGGTATTTGCTTTACTTTGCTAGGCAAGAATGATAAGCCTGTCTTATCTCTAACCTCTTGGTGTAGTATACATCGACGTATAGCCGCTATGAATTTCGCATTTTTTTTACGCGGAAGGTTGCCGTAGCTTGCCCCTGTGTTTATTTTTTTATGTGTGTATATGAGGTGTGTCACGAAGTATTAGTGGCTCTGGTGGAGATAGTGTATAACCCAGTCACGTCCATGTATCTCACCCAACACACTGACAGGCACTCGTCTCCATTCTATCAACCACATTAAAAACACCTGTGCCCTGCCTGGGGCCCTCATGCTGAGTCATCGAAGCCCAGGGAGCGAGACTGGCGAGACTGGCGCAACAGCAGGCTGTTGCACAGTACAGTAAAACCCCTCTTCTGGGACACCCAGCTTAAAGGGGTCACCCCGATTGAGGGAACGATTTGCTTGGAACGGAAGATTGGCCCTCTATTAAGAGCTTATTTTAACCCGATTAAGAGGACATATTTCCTTTATTGTTAAATAAAAGTCATGGCAGATATCCCTTTTTGGATAACACCCCCCCCCCCCGATAGCCATCTCCTGCGGTACCTATAGTATTTGGTTTGGAGCCAGTTCCATAAATACATCCTAATGTTAGCTTTCTAATAATTTTATTCGACATAAGACATTCATTACATTACAGTTTAGAATATAAATTGTAAGAAATTTAATCTGAATAGTTTTGCAACAGGTCTATCTCTCCACAGATTTATTCTCTGAACAAAGAAATTCCTGGTGTGAACAATGCTGTGTATGACATCTCATGATTACCGATATGATAGCGATATGCCTGAAATAATTACGTTTCTCAAAGGCCTTATGTTTATAGGAAGCAGCAGCAATAAAGGTGAAGTCAGAGCCCGGGCAGGGAGCTTGAGGCTTGCTGATGAGTACAGGGCTGGTATGGGGGTGAGAGGTCAAAGGAGACGTTAAGGGAAATACGTTGGGGTAAAAAGGGATTGGGAAAAGAAAAGAGACACTTCGGACGGGTGGGTACAGAGAAATAACAGAGAAAGAGCAAGAAAGATAAAATAGCCGTGTACTTCTTTTTTTTTTTTTAGAAAGCAGCTTTTATTTCTAGAAAAATTATCAATAAGCTCAAGTGGGATACATCTAGATACCCTCATGAAAACTGTCGAGATTGTTTCACATGTGTTTCGAAAAGTAACGTCTTTGAGAACTTGAATAGTCATCTTGTTGTCATTGACAGCTGCTTGGACTTTTTGGGGGGACTAATAAGTCCCTTCTGGTATAGGTATTATAAGAAGAAAAGAGGTGCACCCTCCTCCTTTTTCATAGGGTCCATTCTTAATAGTCTATGTATAAGACCTACATAGGCCTATAAAGTTTCAGTTGTTATGATATAAAAATTTAACCAGTTTGGAGGAGTCCTCACAGGACGTAACATCACCAAACAGAGACAAGACCATAAACTTGGACGATTCCTACGTGGACAGTTACAATACATTACAACAGTAGACATCATGTTGACAGCCGTGTACTTCTTAGGAAAGTTCTCATAGCTCAGTAGAAGAATGGTTTCGAATTTATCAATGTAATGAAAGGCTAAGTAGCTGTGGCTAGGCTATCGTTTCCGGCATGGTTAACTGGGTAATCTCATATACACAAGTATATAGTATTTAGCACTGCCTTGCGTTGATGGAACACATATGGTACGGAAACATTTGATGGGAATATTATCTTTTATGAGAGAATACAATATCAGGTTACTAAGTCACATGTGATATCAATAACCTTGACAAAATAAGTGATGGCAAGAAAGCGAACAAACTCATCAAACCCACATGAGGTTCAGAGGTCACGGTGGTGTCTGGGCTTAGAAGTTTGTCACAGAGAGTATATATTCAGCTCCCTCTCAGCTCAGAGGAAGCAGACCTATCAGTCTGCTTTATCCTAGGAGCAGTGTCATCAGAATTCTGCTGAATTCTGGCCTTCAAAAATATCAGAGATTTTAACAGGTAAGTAGGACTGAGCTAAAACTCCTCAGTCTGAAAGTTTAGGGCGTTTCTCGCTGGAACCAGGCCCTACTTTGCTTAACTACATTTTTCATGGTTACTGTGCAGTTACCGGCTGACTGTTGACCGGGTGACCTTCTAACCCGGGATAGGGATGAGTGCTCAGACAGAGCTCACTTTGAGTCATGGGATGGAGCAGGGAGGACGCTACCAAACAGGCATTGCTGGGGACCCACCATATGGGGCTCTAGCAGGTTTGGAAATGGACTTGTTGCAAACCAGGGAGAATGCGTCCATGTTTCTATGCTGATGATCCATTTTACTCCGCTCAGGAGTTTCATGGAAAACAAACAGCCAGATGGGAAACAAACAGACTCAGGGAGAGCTCTTGAACAATGTCCTGAAATTCTTGCTGGTCCGGCATTGGACTGGAAATTGGGGATTTTTGTCATAGAAATATAGACTCAAAATGACTCCTGCTGCTAGAGTGACAAGGGGAGTTCTACCAGGTTACTTGTGTGCCAGTTACTCCTAAAGGTTTGGTTGCCGGGGACTCTGAGTTGGGCAACAAGTGGTAGGCCGGAAACCTCTCTTACTGTACCCAGTGGTGACGTTGAATGTGGAATGAGGCACGCTGATAGGGACTGAAGTCTCATGATAGGGACTGATAGTCATGATGTCTCAGAAGTGGAATCAGACTTACAGAAGGTGGTGCATTGCTCCCCTAGGGCTAAGAGGAGGTTAAAACACAAAGAGAAGATATGTCTACCTGCCAGAAGAGAAACATAGGGGATATGTTGGACATGGTAGCAAACTACCAAAGTTCATAGAAGTTGACACCACATGTGGCAAGGTGAGCGACTCAATCAAGGCTGTGGTAGACAGGATATGGAAGAACCCTCTGTCAAAGGACAAAGTTGCTGAAATTTATGATAAGTTGCCTAGGCCTGGGAACCTGGAGGTGTTGAAGAAAATGAGGTTGAACCCAGAAATAGTGGACAGTGCACTCAAACAATCGCGGTAAGGCAGGTTACAGCTATAAGCAAGGTTATGTTAGAGGAGGCAACCAGAGAGGAAGGTTCCAGAGATGAGGAGCAGGACACTATCATGATTACCAGTACTACAGGGTCAATGGGGATACAGGACCTGTGGAGAAGGGGACCTACGGACAGGACAGAGGTTCATCAAGAGGCCGTGGAAATGAGAAGTCTGCAAAGAGGGATTTGAGTAAGTACGATGTTGAACTGTTTACTGTGTCTGGAATTACGCATGGTTATAAGGCTGGAGGGGTTGCTAGAGGGGCTCGGAACTGGGTCATGGTCACAAGTGTCAGATTGTCTAGGCTTTGTAGATACTCTCAAACTAAGATGACCTGACACACTGTGTAATCTGGCATTTACACTAGACGATTATAAATTTCAGCAGTCAATGGCTAGAAATCAATACATATGTAGTGGGGTGGGAATCCAGCAGTGTTCGAACATTCTACGGAAGGTGGCGTGGAGAGCCGATCCTTACTGTGTAGTGGTTCCGGGCAACGCCGCACACGAGAGTGGCGTGGCGGAGACCGGGATTACGTAACGCTGGGTATATATATTCAGCGTTCACAGTAGGTCAACAGGCTGTCCCTGTGCGTCTCTTCTTCGGAATGGACCCTTGGGCCCTCACTTGGCAGGCGGGTTCTCGTAACCTTCCTGGTGGTTAGGCAAGTCTTTTAGATTAGCCTCTCCAGCGCTACCCAGCACACTGTGCTGGGGTACTGTACTTGTGGGAAAGATCTTCCAGATCCTGTCGGGAAGTAATTGTTAATAAACATTCCTGTTCATTAAACTTGTGAATTGTGTTGTGTGTGACTAGGTTCGTGCAAACCTGCCGAAAACTGGACCGACCTACGTAATAGCTCGTAGGGTGGGATCCTGCCTGGGACTATCCTTCCGGATATCCTTCTTCTATTCTGCTAGACAGGCGGTGACCACCACACATATAAAGAGTGTGAAAGCTTGTGAAAATTTGGTTAACGACCATCACGGCCGATATTGCGTAATCAAGTATCATCTGGGGGGAGTTAAACAATGTGGTCCTAGGAGAGTTCTGCCTGTAAGAGAGATCCTAGGAGGGTTTGTGCTTAACTACAAAGACAATCTTAGTGGAGGACTGTCTTAGGCAAGAATCTTAGCAAGATTGTCCAAAAGTGTTTAACAAGTTTGACCAACATCTAACAAACTGTCCTCCACATACCCAAAGGGTCCTAGATGGGGGACACCTATTTAGGTGTCTTAGATGATTCTAATTCACAAAAAAACAACTGATATATCAATTTAACTAGTGGAAATATGAATATTATGGTATGTTATAGAAAACGGCGGTGTTAGCGGGGAAATATCTTAAATATTAAAAATGATAAAATCACAACCCCCACTATATTACACTACCTGCAGCTCTTTGTTATTCTCCTCCATAGGGATCCGACAGCTGTATTGCAGCCTATTTTTTCCTAGCCTCAGACGGATTTTCCTCCCTATGGGGGACACCATTTGTTATAAGGGAAAGGTCATTGTCCTATGTCTTAGATTGCTGGCATGATTCTTCTCCCAGGACCAAAACTTGTTAAATGGTGCCCTGATGATCATTGGCTAGACGATTTACAGTTGTCACATTTTAGTTGTCTAGTGTAAACACTAGGTAAGGCATCGCAATATTACTATGATTGAAAATGAGCACGGAAATAAAATCTGTTCTAAACTTATGCATGATAAACGCCACCAGAATCTTAGAATATGTGTAGATATTCTGTGGGGATTTAAGTCACACCGAGACACCTATATACATATATATACATATTATCATAAAACTGTATGAGTTTTAATCTTGGCCACCATGTGCCACAACTGAAGAGCCCCCACCTACCACGATTCTGCTCCCGATTGGCCTTACGATGGCCTTCCCGACACCATTCCGATTCTATCGCGAGTTAAGCTTAAATTGTGGTACGATACCCCACGATAGGCTGCGATAGAAAACGCCAATCGTAGAGGTCACGATAACTTCCAACATGTTGGAAATTTCGTAGGCTGTCGTAGCCTATTGGAAGTAATTTAACTGGAAAATATCTCTTGTGGATGGAATAATTGGTGAAAAATTATGTAATTCTGGAAATAGGTAGGGCGCATGTAGATGTATAATCGCTGTAAATATGATATTATTTGATGAAGTCTAAGTGTCTGAAAATAATAGTTTTATGTCGGAATTATTATTCTATCACAGTTATATTCTTCGATTTGATTGTTTTAGTGTCTGGAAAATTATATCAAAATATGTTGTAAATACCTCTAAAAGAATATTCAGATTCATTAAATATTTCTAAAATTATAATATATTTCAATATTAAAACTCTGCCTGAGATCTAAATTGGTACACCGATTGAATCGTGAGGCAATCGTGACCATGGTTTATGTTTTTGGTCCTCCAAAGGCATTTCTACGCTCTACGATTTCAAACCATGTTCACGATTTGAAACTATCGGGGACCTCCCGATAGGTCGCGATTTGGGCATTTCAAATCGTAGCTATCGGGAAGTATGTCGTAGACCATCGTGGTAGGTGGGGGCCGGCTTTCACTTTATAGCATGTAACGATGGCAAGGCCTTGAATTTCCATCAAACAAAATGTCTGACCTTTTAGCAATGATGGCTAAGCCCTGACTTTTAACTGTAGCAGTTCTGTCAAAGTCTGACTCTTTAGCATGCAATGATGGATAAGCTTGACCTTTCACCATAGAAAAATGTCAAAGTCTGACTTTTTAGCGTGTGATGATGGCTTAGCCTTGCCTTTCACAAATTCAACAGGCCAATGTCAAAGTCTGACTTCATACCCTGTAAGTAAAAAGTCAGCAATTTTTCAGTTCGCCCCCCCCCCCACCACTTTCAAAATGTGCTGACGCCCCTGCAGTAGGAGTAACTACCACTTAGGTACTCACCATAGACGGCAATATTACATGGGAGCTCTATTGTAATTGTCAATGTATGCGCCTTCACCGACTGTTCCCTATTCTGAGCACAAAATATATTTCTATTGGTATACGCTGGGCAGCAAACACAGCCATTACGCTGATGTATAGAAGTGAAAACTCAATTTTTTACACCCTATACGATGGTTCACAATTTAGGCATATACATATATAAACATATTAGCATACATTGTATACATCTGTTTACGCAGTGGCGTTTAGATGAAATATATATTTTTTTCACACAGTGATCACAAGTCACATAACAGTAAACATATTCTTAACCACTCCCATAACCATAGAGCCAGATGGTGTATAAACGGAAAAATATCCGTCCGAGTGACATTACACATGATTAAAAGGTAATTTCAATGCGATTTCCCAGGTTTACACAGATATTTCTCCATCAAAGCTGTATACCACGTTAAAGTGTGTTCCCCGGGATTGTCTTCCACATAATTGATAGTGCCTGCCTAATCCTGTGCTTCTGTTAACCTAAACGACAAGTAGTGTATATTTAAGGACCTAGAATTAAGGTAAAATACTTGTCATACCCCTATATGAAACAACCCAGTGTGAAGGAACATACCCATTAACACTCCCCAGATCACCCATAACCTATCCCTTAGATACACTTCAACAAGAAAATATAGATAAATGGGCATCAAAATCACATTATAACTTGTATGGCTGACCCTAGGCAGGAATACACCCAAATGTCACTCTCCCGGACATCGTCTACAGGATGTATAGGTTCTATGAGTTGTCACAGCAACCGTTTTCATATTTAACTTATAACACTACATGACCAGGTAACCCAACACCTATACATTACCCATAAGAAAGAACTTTGAGATTCTCCAAAGTTTACTCACAGACCCCCATTTCACCCCAGAGCCCCATATGCACACTTTCTGTGTTTTATGACCATATGACACCAAATAGGACAACCCTATTTACACTCTATGGAAAATATGTATGCGGAAATTGAATATATGTAAACTGAAATGGTCATGCTGTATATAGAATGTGCAAGCGTATATATGACATATATGTGAGTCTTATATATATATACGTCTATAGGTGAAGCGTATACACAGTGCCAGATAGGACCTAATCATTTGCGCCAAATGATAGATATATAAGCATGACATAAACAAATATTGCCCCGGCAAATCACTAACCCAAATTTAATTCACGGCATACGGCGATCTAGTTTTACGATAGCTGACATGAAGAGTAGGTCATGAGGTGACTTAATGGACGTACATGCAAGTCCTTCAGAAGAGGATGCAAACAACCCTGCATAAACTCACTAGAGAAAAACCAACCCCCAAAAACCATAAGGATAAATAATCCAAGGACGTGAATGGGGGTGCACCCTCACCAGGTATTGGGACCAGACTGGAGAGGTTGAAGGAAGAGACTCACACACTACCCAACCGCCAAGCTGTAGAGACGAACACCAAAATTTCTTTTTATATTCGTTTCTATGGCGGTTGATTATTACATATATTTAATACTAAATATTGATTATCGCAGTCAATTTTTTGTTCTGATTATATATATGCAGTATACATATTATCCTTGCAATTACTATCCCATTTATCCACAACGATCATACATTTATATTTATATGCATGCAGAGACACACATATTCACATTTACGTTCTCTTGCCGATACACACACGAAGGGTTCTACCTCAGAAACATACCAACGACAATGGAAACCTTTTCTTCCTGGAGTGAGGTAATTTTAGACGTTAATAGAGACACATTTTGTTGAGACCTTTTGATAATTCTGGTAGTTTTAAGGATTGGTGAATTCGAGAATTTTATGGTAGGATTTCCAAGGGAATACTTCCTTGAAGTCACTAGTAGATTCCTTCCCCCAGCGGACCTTAAAACAAGACTTTGCATATTGAAATCTTCTTGCCTTTATCAAATGCATATCTAACGTTTTAAGTAAGCATATTGAAATATACTTAACTGGTATACGTAGCAATATTTATCATCTTGTAAAGCGATGGTGAAAATACAGAAATAGAGGAAACACACATACGCTGTACTTAAACCTTCACTTGACGGGGGTAAAGTTTCCCTGGCCAAGGAAACCATTTCCACTGCCACGTAGGTTCACATTAGCTGACTGGCATGTGAAAAGGTTTCGGTATTGCAACCCGCACACGCTCAAGTGAAATATTTTAGCTCCTCAAATTTGATATTTGGTTCAGGTATGAAATCTATCCATGCACACTTTGCCTGACAGCGTATAACTTCTCGTCTGTATTACTTTGGTGACAGTACAACAAATAAAAACGAAATCTCGATTCCTGTTGACCTTTTGCCGGAAAACCTTTGCTGGCAATATTCTCACATTTAAATTTCAAAACAAAGGCAAAATATTTAAAAGAAAAGACAATTCTTCAATTTGAATTATTCACATGCTTCGTTATATTCATTTTTCACCAAAGTTGGTGTTCTTCCATTTTGACTACTTGTATATTGCGCAAATTCTGGTGGGCATACATTTCAGATATGCCATGCCATAATTAGAATAAATAAGGTTCCAATATTTACATAATTATGATGACTTTGGTATCTACTACTTTCTATGTCTAATTGCACATTAATAGCACCCTTTTCCCATTTAAGTCACAAATAGAGTCACAAATCTACTGTTTGACTATTCAAAACCCTACAGTTTAACGTGCCTAATTGTTCCCTGATATGAGTAGCAGCCATGGAGAAGTTGCCAGCGTAATCTTGTCTAGGGCCGTAATGATCGTGAGATAATGTCCGACTCTATAAGAGCTACCCTGTGGATGTGTTTAATATGCAGGTCGATTGGAGTTTAGAAGAGATGTGTGGTCAGGTATTCCCATTCACAATATGTAAAAGATACAGGGGATGAATTGAACAATAGTTTACTCAATACCTATGGCTATTTACAACATTCAACAGGAGAGCTTAGGCTCGATTTCTATATATTTTTCTGATATCTGGAGGGAATTCGCCCCATTATAGTTTCAACACTCGCAAATAATACCTTCTGATAAAAAGCGGTCATGGTGGATCCCTTTATTTTACCCAGATGCAATGTATTTGCATGACGTCAGTTGACAAAAGGTAGATTTCATATTTCATGTACATGCTTTAGAATGGACTAAATCATTTGTTATGCATTCCCGAGGAATGAAGTTATAAGCGTGGCGGATACTGTTTGAAGGCTCAGAGAGATATTTGCGGTTTTAGAGTGTCAATGATGATTATTTTTGTGTATTTAGCAGCGGCGATGTTTCTCGACTAAAGAAATAGAAGATCATTAATAACCCTTGTCGGAGACCACCTTTCCTACTAATAAATCAATGACAGAAGTACGTTTCTCTGCAAATAACCCCTTCCCAAGAAAGAGAGAACATTAACCAAGGAGCCCACTCTAGATTTCACTGTGCAAAATGGCATACTTCAAGATCAAAATAGAATACTTCAAGACAGAAGTATTGACCTTGATTGAAACGAGGTGACCTCCTTGACGGGTACAACGATTCTGGAACCACTAATTGCTGTCCCCTTGCATGTGGTTGGATATTTTAGTCCAATGGATTCATCCTGTTTCTGATTGGTCAGATGTGTGTTTTAGAGCTGGGACCTGTTTCAGTAGTTTCGTGACATGTCTAGATGGCGTCTGTGACACCATATGGACAGATCAACACTTGTTGCTGCACTTAGGACAAGACACACCCCAAACACGGTGTGTTTGGTTTCAAAAGTATTAGACGATTTCACTTCTCGTAGGAATTAAGCAATGAAACTTACACGTGAGTAGGAGAAACATATAAACTATAATCGCTCTAAATATGAAGATAATTGGCCACTCCGATTCGCCGATATTTGACATCAATTGTGACATGCGTTTTGAAACCCGACACAATTTTTTCCGCTGTTGCTTGCACTGTTGGTGCCGCTGTTGATGTCTGTCTAGGCCTAATGTCACGAAACTACTGAAACAGGTACCTGGGAGCTGTTTCAAAACGTGGGTTAAGTCTATGGTTTTGAAACAGCTCCCAGGTCACTCCTCTTTGGGTCTCCCCAATTGGACTTTCAATATTTGGTGTCGTTTGATTGCCTCACTCTAGTAGCGGGGCCTGTCCTCTTGGTGGTGTAAGGGTCTCACTATTCCTCTATTTTTGTTTAAATGTGTGAGTTTCGCGTGTGCTATTATGGCCTTAATCTTGCTTCCAATTTTATGAGCTGCATCCACTCTATTGGTGTGTTTTTTCTTTTTTGGCCAACGTTGACATTTTATTCTGCCATGTGGGGCTGGCCATTAAGCGAATTTATGTGGCTTTCTGTTATTGATTTATTGTTGGTCCCATCTCTACGTGCTCATCTTCGTGGATTCATTAGGGATATAACTTGTAAGACCTGCATATTCGACCTCATGTACCTTTTACCGTGGTGGGGAATCCTATTGGTTGCTATTGTCGTGGTTGTTCTAGTATTCAGTTAGCCAAATGTATGTGTGCTTTCTGTAAACATCTTTTTTTTTTATGGAAGAGTGAGTTTTGATATGACTGCCCTGCATAAAAGATATGACCATGACGACTATGATTCAGGTTAGGTATGATGTTTGGTATCCGACTGTCATGGACAAACACGCTTATTGTTGTACTTTTATGTCGTGATACAGATCTTAGCACGCATCATCGGGAGGGTGAAAACAGATAAGGACGTTGTTCTGAGTGAGATCATTTTTATTTCTGAGTGAGATCTGTTTTAAGTGAAAGCATATACCTGTACAGCTGAAAAGGAAACGCTAATGGGTCAGAATTTATATTAGCGAAGAGTCTATTCATGCCCTACGTCTCATATTTATGAATTCATCTCGCTAGTTAGCAGCATTTCACCCAAGGCACCTTTGTGTCGATCTTTTTGTTTTGAATAACATCTAAAGCTACCTCATCTATACCTAACTGAATCCTTTTTGATAGATAAAGGGTCAAGACAATTTGTAAATGCTTTAGGCTTTATAAAATTCTAATACAGTCATGATACTTTTCTTTTCGCTTTTTTACCCCGAGAGGCTCATCATACACAAATCCGACTGGACATCGCATGTGTATTCCATTAATTATAACAAATAGATCATAATCGATGGCTTTGTGGACAGACTACCGTAGACCATGAGAGGTTAACGACTAGTTACGAAGTCAGCCTGAGATGGTTTACAGAGTCGCATGTCCACAATACCATGGTTTGTAATGTCTATTATCTATCTTCTCTAATAAATTCCAAACCAGGAATAAGCATATAATTGGGTATATCATTATAGACTGATTCTTTCCTCTTTAGCTAAAAAAAAGACTATTTTTCCAACATAATTTGTTTTGAGGAGAAGACGTCGATGTTAACCAAAAGGCAAAATTTTCAAGTCCCGATTTTCTTGCCAATCGGCAGAAAAAAAGACTAGGAAACCCTTTTTCCATTCAATAATTGGTTTTGAGGCCGTAAAAAATGGGTCTTAAATATAAAGAAAATGGATGTAATGGTTCACTGTGGTCCTATACATTTTCAATGGGGACTTCGTAGTCGATGGAGGATAAACTCTGGCCCCCTGTTGTAATCGCTTTGATTTATACTCGAGGAAACAGCGTTTGTATGACTTGCAGTATTACGCATGTATCAGGGTATTCTACGGTTCTCTATCCCCCATGGTGGTGGGTAGTACCTTTATACAAAAGGTGTCTAGTTTCATGCTTTTGTATTCAGTAGACAGGGCCTTTGTTCATGTAGAATGGAAAAAGTGAAAGGTGTCTGTAATGTAAAAAGTAAGTCCTATTAAATAGTCATAGAACGTAAAGAGAGGGAAGCAAAAGGCAGCTGATTAATGTAGTCTAAGTATTCAACTTTATTTCATCATTTCTCTATTGTCAACATACACCAGTTCCTTTAGGAACTAAGGCCCAGAATGCCTTTTTCTGGATCATTAGGAAGTATCGTTCCTAATGTGGATTCAAAATCACGTTTATGGTGTTCATAATGCAATTCAATCAGAGGATCAATGCGTACTAAGAGGAGAGGCTGGACTAATTCCATTCTCACCACCACTTCATAAAGACGTCGATTTCTTATAAAATGACTCGGGAGGATAACACCTTCATGAGAGCATTCCGGTGCAATGGCCGTGCGTCCTATTTGTCCGTCGCCGCAGGGAGCCATCAACTGGTGGCGCTTCACGCTGAAATACCAGCGGGAGGTGTTGACCCGTGGAACTAACATAATCAGGTTAGAGCCTGGCCGAGTCTGTGCCAACATCACATGGAAATGCAGCCAAAGAGGCGGTGTTCTGTGGTCTGACCACCGCCTCCTCCATGACGCCATCACTGAAGCCCAACAAGCACTTTTTGTGTGCTCTGACCAACTAACAGTGCCAACACTCTCAGCAAATAATGCGGGACAAGGGCCTACAGAGTTCGGCGACGACCTGCATGTAGAGAGGGAGAGGGGACCGGGGAGCTGTGCTTCTGAGGCAGAGAAGGATTGGTGAGAGATTGAAGGCAGTCAAGTAGGAGCCACGGGGAGTAGAAGAGAAATGAAGGAGGAGGGGATTGGAGTTGCGATTAATGAAAATGGAAATGATTATAAAAGCTATAAAAAATCATAAATGGATTAAGAGGGACCAGAGCAGCTAATACAGAAGATATAAGTGAAGGAGAAAAGGTGAAGAAAGTGCAGAAAACAATCGAAGCCAAAGCGCGAAAGGGAACACGGAGGGAGTAATATCATTCAGAGAATATAGATTTAGAGAATACTAGGAAAGATATATCATCTACAATCTACAATAAAGGTCTGGCTAAAATGCAGAATTCAAATGAATCAAGAATGGGTTACTTGATATACGAATATGCTGCACACTTAAAAGTTTCACCGTTCGGCCCCTGCCAACTACTACACTTGAGGTCATATCATAGAAAACAGTAAACCACCATGCATGAAACAACTGTAAGAGGTACACATTTAGCAATGAGAAACAGGGAGTGGATTCAACTTCAAGACTAAAAAGTAACACTGTAAAAAGATCCCGTACATTTTACGGGTGGTCGTAATATATTTCTGACTGTAAATCTAAACTCTACTAAACCGTATTTACATAACGGTTCAAATCCGTAATATATTTCTGAAAAGTGCAAAGCTGTACAAAATATATAATATAAATGTCCCTTTGGTATGCATACCATGAATCTTGTTATAGAGGGTCTGTAGAACTGTTTTATGAATACAATACTTTGTGATGTCTACCATCATACATTCCGTAGCAGCATATCAATGATCATTATCATCAATAATATTTTGATATTTAAGTTTTTCAACTCTTTAACTGTGCAGTCACGGGAGTACTGATCAGGATCTGACAGAACAAGACTGTACTTGACTTGGTAGGATGAAGTCTATTCTACTTATGTTTTAGAAATGTCCTATGAAAGTGATGATTAATCCTTTGAATAATATCAATGTTATTAAAAGTGAAATGGAAAAATGATTGTGGTTTAAACGGCAGAGACCTGTCAGTAGATAAATGCGTAGTCATATTACACATTTTGATGAAGTTAACCTCTAGATTATATTCACAAATTTGAATTGTTTATGATATTGGAGTTATTCTACGGGTATCTAATGTATCTATGTTTACAGTTTCGAATTATAAAATGACTGTAGACTGGATGGTTCATTGAGATCCGAACCCGCTGAAAAATGTACCTTTCATTTTGGTCAGGTAAAGGTGATAAATTACATAGCAGACCAAAATCACTGGCATATTTGCAGCAGCAACTGATCGAGTGTGGAACGTCACCGCCCATTAAGGTCTGTTTACTTTTACAATAATCCATAGGCTTTGAGTACGAGTTCCTAACGTTAAGTTTATGGAGAGAAAATATCAGGGGTGAGAAAGTTCAAGATGGAACTGGGCTGGTTGACAAGAGGCTAAATCTACATCCCTGACTCCTTGGTCTATCGCAAGATTTCTCACAATCTTCTGCAGGAAATTCGTCTCATCGGACGAGACTTACACCTGGTACAAGTGTTTGCCCTCACTCCCCTCCACGACCACCCAAAGCCTCTGCCTTGCTCATCCGTACCTGCAGTTGGTGCTGTCCCTCTGCCCTACCTGCAATGCGGTGGATGCTCACTGTGAAGAAGGCTCGGGTTGTGTGAGTTGCTCATCACCACCATATGTGGTCGTGTTGTGAGGTCTGAGATGTCAGCACCAAGGAGTATTCCTCAATTATACACACAGGCCCGGCTGTGTAAGATCATCGCCAGCAGATGGGCGCGTATATTGAATATCACCTTATGGTAATTTCATAAGCTGGAAAATTCTTTAGATCAAGGCCGACCATTTTACAGATCTTGTATGGCCTTATTGAAACGAAATAGTATTCACCCAAAGTCATTTATCGTCATAAACCGACATACGAGCCATACCTCCTATTTATGGTAGCCTTCATATATATTATTGATATATAAATATAAATACCGAATGAGATGTATTCAATTATTCACCTCGGATTTTAGTCACTTCTGTTGTCTAGGTGGTTGCTGTAGATAATACGATAACCACGGCGATAATTCCTAACGCATGGTGTGAGCAGTTCGCTAACGGTTTTTCAGTCACTTTTCATCTGCTCGCGACCGACTCACTTGTGGGTTTTTTTTCATGTTGTTGAAACATTTTATATCCTGGGCGGTTTTAGGACGGTTCCTATAATACAGGGGCCCGTTTCACAATCCAGGATCGTACATGTAGACCCTTTTCTGTACGCCATAGAGACCCAGGGACAATGCGGTTCAATTTTATTCAACACTTATGGACGACCTTATGGACGGCCAATATTGTCTTAGCCAACAGACTTACATATTATTAGACGATAACCCTTGTATGAGGTACAGAAAAGGTTCTTCATGTACGATCCTAGATTATGAAACAACCCCCTGGCTCGTAGGGCGAAGCCTAGGGCGATGTCTCCGGACTTTGTATTCAATTCTCAGAATTTCTCCAGAATTAATGATGAAGAGTTGAGGAATTCTAGGTCTGGCCGTGTTAGATCGGGCAGGAAGCAGCCTCCCCCACCGCCACGTCTGGGTGCTTCTCTGATACGGCAAATTCTGACGACAGGACGACCGAGATGACAACTTCGCTAGAGATTTCGGAGCGAATGGATCGCTTAGAGTCGTCGCTGCTGTGGAACTCATCAAGGAAAGATGCCCAGCAAAACGTCCTGCAGATGGTCCTGTTGACAAGAAAGACGATAACGAGAATGACAGCAGAGCGAAGGAGACAAGTTCGTTCAAGCAAGTGCTAGCGGATTCATCTGTTGAGTCGACAAAACCTAAAGATCTCGATAAAATAGAAGATCCTAAGGAGGGTAAATATCTCTCAAAGCATCATCTTGATGAAAACAAAGAGCTAAATTCTCTTGAGAAATTGACGGTCGTTAGTATGTACCCTTAAAGTACATGCTGTCAGAAAATCAAGATATTGATCACATTACTTTGATTGCTGAAAAAGCGGATACTCGTGTATTTACCCATGATTTTCTTTTAAATTACGATCAAACCGTTAAAGAACGGGTTAAGAAATACTGTTGTGGAGAATTCGCCAAGATTGATCCTTCAGAAATTGTGTGTTATCTTTCTTATGATGGTACGATTAACGCTAGAAAATCAAAAACACAAAATAGAGCAAAGAATTCTGAACTCACCGGAGTCTGTAGGTTGTTTAATTCCGAGGCTAATACTTGCCATTTTCAAAATTTCAAATATTGCCACGTTTGTTCAGAATGTGGTTAAAGAATGATGCATTATTTGACTGAAAGTCAGTGAGCTTGTAAATAAAGTATCCACAGTGATGCGTCTAGTATCTCTTGCGGTTTAGAAATATGATACAATGGATCAACTCCGGAATGTGACGGGGTCACCGAGGGCAAGGTAGAGTTCCCGGATGTTGATGACAACGCATCGCGTATTGTTTCAATTAAGCAGAGTGTCCCCTTAATTGGGGTTAAAATAAACTCTCAATAGAGGGAAAAATTTCCGTTCCTAGCAAGTACCCTTAAGCGAGGTGTCCCCTTAAGCGGGGTGTCCCAGAAGCGGGGTTTTACTGTACATGAGACGACAATCTTCTATCCTTCTGTCTGCTCCCAAGCATTTTCATAAACATTCATCTCTTCCCAGTCCCCAATTGAAGGTCCAACCGTATAGAACCTGTAACATGTATTCACGGAACTACCACCAACTACAACTCTCCTAGTAGCATCCCCGGCTATTACTGCGGATACAATCAAGAGGGCAACATTGTTGTAACTGTTTGCACCAGAGTGGACTTTTTATGACCATGGCACTTATCTCGCGCACCTTTGGGTCCATGATAAAACAACCACGACATTTGCGCGTGGTTGAAACGGCGCCCTGATGGAAAGCGGCTGCTGTGTGTTTTTTCTAGTCAGTCTCTATCCGATATAAAAAAAAACTTGGTCTAAAATGTCCGGGTGTAACGTCCTGAGGAAGAACCTCCGCCATTGAGACTGCCACATGTGTCATCTCAAGACGAATACGGCTTTGATAGGAAAGCGACGACAGTTGTACCAACGCATGCGCAAAAAAAACATCTATGCCACTAAGACGCAAACACAGAGACGCCACAGCGCTAAAGAGCTACATGGCGGTAAATTTCAAATATCCCAGAGAAGCAGAAAAAGGAGTTCTTGTGGGAATGGGAGAAAACCAGAAAGAAGGCTGAAATTATAAGAAATGGGAGATGTCCTAGGATTGGAGTTGTCAAGGTATATAGGTATTTTGAGTGATGAAATCATGATGTACTGCAGATTGTGCATCTAGATAGTGCCAGGTGAATAAACAGCGGTATGCATTTAAGGATACATAATTTTACAAACGATTGTGCACGGTTCAATTTCCACATCTTTGTGGCATCATTTCTGTATAAGAGATGGATTGACATGTGGTGTATATGTGGTTCTAATCACTCACTATAGAATGCGATAAACCATTTATCTTTTTCTTTACGAAACTGAAGATCATAATTCGCCATTTTCGAAGTCATTTTACCATCGGGACAAATATTTTCATCTGACGAAGTATTCTGAAATGTTCTTAAAAGGCAAAGCATATTCTTTTTATTATTTATGATTGACTCCCTGATTCTCCTATCTTCTGCCAAATATAATGCACTAAGAATCTGCTGGGCGAGTGATGTCCGTGCATGTGTGTAGTTAATAGCAACATGTCTCTTCCGGTATCTCTGCTTAGGGGGTGCGTCCACCGACCACGACAAGGCTGCGACAACGGCTTTCCGACAGGGTCCACGACAGCTCTACGATTAGAAGCCTTGCCGTAGCCTTGTCGTGGTTGGTGGACCACAGTTCCCGACAAGAGGCTACGACAAGGCCACGACAGGCTGCGACATGAAGCTTGTCGGGGGCCTGTCGGGGGCCTTCCGACAAGGTTACGACAAAATCGAACATGTTCGATTTTGGTGGCGTGTCGTGGCGTGTCGTGGCGTGTCATGGCATGTCGTGGCGTGTTGGGAGGTTGTCGCAGAGGTCTACGATAGAATATTTAGGTGGAGCGTGCACTTCCCGACAGGCTGCGACAAGGGTCACGACAGCCCCCCTTCTCACGACAAGGCTGCGACAAGGCTGCGATTGGAACTTTCTTGTCGGCGCATGTCGCAGCCCTTTCGTGGTTGGTGGACGCACCCCCTTACCCTGAAATAAAACCCCGCTTCTCGGACACCCCGCTGAAGGGAATGCCCAGCGTAAGGAGACACTTTGCTTGGAACGAAAATTTCCCCCTCTATTAAGAGTTTGTTTTAACCCAGCTAAAGGGGACCCGCACAAGGGGGCACCCTGCTTAAGGGAACAGTTATTTCGGTACGAAATGCCTCTTAACCCAGTTTAAGGGGGCACTTTGGAGAGATACCTTGGCACATCTGACAGGACAGTGTGGGGACAGCACTCCAGATTATCTTGTTTGATTGTTTATAGTGTGTGCGAGGTGGGTAGACTGGTATTGTAACAACACAACACTGCTTGGTTGATTGTGCGCTAATCAACGGGTCTACAGTTCGCATTAGCGCGACTTAATGTCGCCCAGCGTGAAGGTGTTGGGTATTAGTGCTTGGGACTGTGAAACTGTTCATAGAACTGTGTGGGGTACTGTGAAACTTTTCCTTAATTGACTTGTATTTATATATATTTATTCATTTTCTATTTATTGTTCATGTATTTCCTTAGAATTGGTTCTTTGATAAATCTTTTATCTAGGGCAGAAGGGAGTTTACCACACAAAACCAAACTCGTTCAAGTATATTATTTAATAGAAGGTGTTTCCTTCAGTTAAATAGGTAACAATCAACAGACTGAAAACCACGCTTAAAGGGGACACCCCGCTTTAGGGGGCACTTAGCTCGAAACGGAGGATTTCCCCTTTAGCGGGGTTTTATTGTACAGTTTGACGTCGTCACGTTTTGGTAAATATTTGAATAATTATCGGTATTTAGAGTGATAAAATAAACTGAAAGCTAACCTTATTGGGGCAGCCTCTCGTACCGTAGGTGTAGTATCGAAAGAAACGCGGTACGAGAGGCCGTCTCGATAGGGTAAATATGTTTTACTAGATTCTTGCACCCTATTGGGCTCGCCGAGAATGGTTTAGTAGGAGAATACTTATCTTATTATAGAATATAATTCATATGTATTGCATGAAACGAATCGATTCATATCCTATTGGTGGTGCCCTCGGGTAAGGGGCTGTTTCATTATTATCTCTGCCAAGCGATAGGTGGCACTCATTGAAGCGCGTGGTTTAGTGCTGAAAGCAACGTTGATAATTCGAGAAGAGTGATAATCATCTGCATTTCATGACCTTCTTATTTATGCATGGCATGGGATTAACGTTTAGATTTCCCGTGGGAGGAACAAAATTGAGTAATAAACATGGAGAGTGAATCTCATTGAAGTCACATCGTTGCTTGTGACTTGTAATGTTATGAATGGCATCGTGAAGGTTTCGTCATACTCAGTCGGAATCTCGCCAGATCCAACTTAATTGGAGATCTCTGGTAGGCTTATATAGGACTGCAGATGTGGCCTTTTTGTAATGCCTATTACTGTATATGAATAAACGCTGGTCCTCAGTTGATACGCCGGTTTTTATACCAGGTGAATCTAATATGTAATATAAATGCTAATACTTTACCAATATACAGGATCATAGGAAGAATATAATTTCCGTATGTTAAGGTTGTGTAACAGGTTTAACGATTCCGGGGAAACGATCTACCAGATGAATAACAACTATATTGAAATAGGCCAAGATTAAACCGAGATTTCGCTGTAAGTCAATTGCAATAGGGATTCTCCCAGTTCAGGATATGTATTAACAAAGTCAGATACATTTGATGGCATTATGATGATACCTCGTTATGAAAATGAATCTTGTAAGTTTTACCAAGAATACCGGTCGCCTTGCGTGAACGCAATCCTGATTCCGGTTGTTTGTTAGGCAATAGAAAGATGCCGTAAGTCATTGTGGATATTCTGAGAAATGTCCACGGTTGTGTTACAGGGTACACCTGCCTTTTCGTTTACAAGTAGTCACATCTTTGTACATCCCGACTCCAATGACTCAGCGGCCATGAGTCAGACCCGAGGTTTCTGCCACAAAGCAATCTCCGCTTCATTTTTCTGTCTTCGTCCATCAACAACTACAGCCCTCGCCGGACCTCACACTGATTTATCGTACACGGCATGGGACGGTTGGTTGACGCTGGTAACCAGCAGTCCATCCATGCGTGATGTCAAGGCAGCTTGTGGACCGATTTACGACGTTACATGACGTCACGAAGCATCACGGAAAATAAAGTATCAGCTCGGACGGCGAGGGAGCCGAAGCTTTGAACTTATGGAATATAAATGGATTTGTATTGTACCAGCCGGGTACTAAAATACAAAGCAGTGGCTTTCCACGATATTGCGTCATAACTCAGGTCAAGGCGGTTATCAGTGCGGTATTAGCGCTGGTATCCGTCGAACACCACGTAATGCCCGAAAGGAACCCGGGCCTTGATGGAGTTTCACCACAGAAGCGCAGGTCAGTAACTAGTGGGCCGTCTTTGTTCAGACCAATTTCCAATTTGCGATGAATGCTCCAGATTCCGTTCACGTATGTGATTTAGACCTCAACTATGGTCCGAGTTCGAGGGTGAAGCTTTGTCATGTATTAGAAACCGACGTTTTGGGTGCCAGCTTGCAATTAACGGTCCGATGTTGCTGGCAAACAGTCCTGCATTTTGTTCATTACTAACTTGGAATCACTGTGATAACAAGCTGGCAAAATTCTCATTCTGGCCCCTTGAGATACTGACATGACAGTATCTTTCTCTGCTATAACTGGTTTCGCTTGCCCACGACAAAGTGGTGCACTTGTTGCCAATAAATTGCCAAACTACACTTTAACTTTAAATGTGTTCCCCCCACCCCCTCCATGCAATTCTTGTCCCGATCTGAACACCACCTCTACCAGTGGTAACAAAGGTAGTTTATCGCCGAGTGCAGAGATGGCAGTTTTCCATTTTTCAATGGAAACCCACCTTTTGCATTGATTATCTAAAATTATTTTTTCTTGTGTAAACGGTGATATTGACCGAAGCCCATTCACGCCCTGAAATAGTGGTCTGAACCGCCCATAAATAGTCAGAGCTATGACATGGTCAACACTGATGTGTTTTCCATGTTTTCCGAATATTTAGCAAATGTTTAACCTTTAATGGCATCCCTGCGAATAGAAATTGACTTAATATCGAAATAAAGAACAGGCCTAGATGGGGTTTTAGAACAGAAACGCTACCAGACGACATTTAGCAGGCATTTTATAGTGATAGGTGGCTACTGCCTACAGTGCAAAAACCTGTCGCCATTGCTGTCGGCATTTAGTGGTCGGACTCTAATTAGCTCATGATTGGTCACAATCGCTGATGCGATTTGGTGATTGATGCGATTTGGTGATTCATATAGGATAAAGCGCCTAATTGGCTGCTTTAATGATCTTTCTGAGGACATAGATAAGACTAATTAGAAAACCGTTATTTCCCTCCTCATTTCTATCAGAAAGACTTCGGGCTACTCTCGTACTTTAAGTCGTGTTCACGATGTCCCTTACATTCTATTTTGGAGTTTACTTCCATAAAATGCCTCTAGAGAATAATTTAAATAATATGTCAATGTTCTTCATGTTGAAGCAAATTAGCAGACAATTCACACACTAGCTAATTATTGTTCATGATCACGATTCCACTGTCACCTTCGACTCGGCAAGAGTACCGTTCTTAGACAATAATCAAAATCAATCCAATCATAATAACTCCAGGGATATGAGTATAAAACAGGCAATTCCCCATTTTTTTGTGACGCTGATATCCATTTGCATGAAAGTAAGAAGCCATATTACTGTGAGACCAAAGGCCTTGTTGGGTTCGCTGGAGTCTTTTTTTTTGTTTTCTAGGCCAATTGCATATCAAGGAAATTCCATTTAAATCTTCCAGTGTAACAAACTTTATTTTTTGGTGGTCCCTCTCGACGGCTGGGATTATCTGGTGGACGTGTTTCCAAACGATTCACGATAAGGAAAAACCCGCAAACCAATTTAAATCCATTGGTACTTCTGGTAGAAAAGAACCCACAATTCGTATCTGGTTCGCCCACTGTAGCCCCCGGCATTCAATTCAAATTACAAGTTTTAGGGCGAATTAAATCAAGATATTTTGAGACGGTAATTTGATTCAGCGCCAGGAATCTCCGCTGCCTATTGCTGCCCATTGCCTTCTAGGTTTTTCCTGTTCTAACTACAGTGTAGTTCATATCTTGGGATTGCAATTAGCTGGTCTATCAAAGATGGTACAGTTGTAAAATGCTCGGTTAGAACATTCAATTAATGACAAATCGCGGTAGTTGGGTGATTTTTAAATTCTATTAATCTTTTGCAAATAATTCTGGAGGGCATTCTGGTGGCCCTTGGAGGGCGGGGTGGCCTTCACTTGACCACCTGACCAATGGTCCGGTATTGACATACCCGTACGAGGATGGACGGTCAGTAGTAGACACAGACGCCCGCCACTTGGGGCGCCGTCCTCTCACAGATTCAAGATGGTGTCTAGAGGGTGTTCTTTTACACGAGCTAGAATCTCTCTAAGCTAGAGCAGAGTTATTGTATGACCAGGCAGGAACTGCTGGCCATTATCTTTGTGATAAGTAAGTTCTGGCACTATTTGATGGGTCACCCGGTATTAATGAGGATTGACCACGCTGCTCTGAAGTGCCTGACAAAAGAGTACGTGGGGCAGGTTGAGCAATGGGTGCAAATACTAGAATGTTACAACCTGGAAATCTAGCACCTTCCAGGTGCCTGCCTGACAATGCGGATGGGCTCTCCAGGGTCCCCTACCAGCACTGAGGGCTGCCGGAGCCTGCGGATCATTGCACGGTGTTGCCCCGGGGCATGGCGGAGAGGGGGCAGGGTAACCTCCTGGGACCTGTTTCAGTAGTCTCGTGACATAAGGCCTAGACAGACATCAACAGCGGCACCAACAGTGCAAGCAACAGCGGAAAAGGACTAGCA
Organism: Alentia gelatinosa; assembly: GCA_950022655.1. NCBI lineage: Eukaryota > Metazoa > Annelida > Polychaeta > Phyllodocida > Polynoidae > Alentia > Alentia gelatinosa. The sequence goes on along the minus strand of OX465583.1, from coordinate 56,219,947 downwards.
AATATCAGAAGATCGAAGTGGCCAATCTTCTTCATATTTGGAATGATTATAGATTATATATATCCCCTACTCATGTTAAAGTGTCATTGCTTAATTCCTACGAGAAGTAAGTGAAACTCCGTGTGTCATCTACTGCAACCTTGTGATCTGTCCGTATGGTGTCACAGACGCCATCTAGACATGTGACGAAACTACTGAAACAGGTCCCTGGTGCCGGATGCTCCGGCCTGGCCAGCTGCTTGCGGATTGGGTCACCGAGGACATCCTATCAGCCTGGGTCCGTGGGTCCACCCAGATCATCCCCCCGCACTTCCCACCCTGTGGTGTGAGTGGACGGCGAGGAGGCTCTCACCTGGTAAAACTGGACCTAGGACCACCTACTATGCAACGTCCACGAAGCCCAGACTCTATTCTCTAAACACTACTAACTTGAGATCAGTTTAGTATTTATCCTACCCCGTCTTCAAGAATTCATTCGTTATCCTGGTGCCAAAAATAACACTTTAATGCATGCTCGCCAGAATACAGTCAACCAATGTTAAGCCTATTGCGTTTTTTATTAGTGGTGGGATAACAACTCATAGCAATGGACACTCATTTTCATCTTATAGTAAAAAGTTAAACAAATCCGGCATGGGTTTACAGTTAATGATTAATTTGGTGACATGATCTTTTTCCCCTCCATGTACTCTTAGTGAAATGAATTCTGAATTTGAATAGGACATTCCTTACGGTTTTATCGTACTATGCTGCATAAAACACAATATCGGTTCCTTTCATGTACATTTCCATGGAGTATGTAAAAACATTATACAGTTCACAGAAGCACGATGCTCCATTCTCAGCACTACATTCCAGAATGATACATATACGAATCATCTTAACTATACAGTCATTTTTTCACATAATGCGCACCCCTACTCTATATGTTAACTTTACATTACTGCTGTTAACTTTACATTACTACGAAGGTCATATAGATACACATTAGCGGGTACCCGCACAGCCACTTTCTGCAAAGTAACATTTCTTGTACATTAACTGAGTCAGATTGCAAAGATTCCCATGCTTCAAAAGAGATGTCCGACATTAAACTCCTGGCGCTCAGGCTATGTTCCCAGCGCTTCAGCCACATTCTCAACACTTACAGTCTCAACCACCAATTTAAAACTCACACTCTGCAAGTCGCACTCTCATAGTCGAAGTTCTCACACGCCATTCCCACCAATTGTGGCCGGCGGCTCCGCCCATTCTGGCGGGAGGGCTACACGAGTAAAAACCATGTTCTACATTATATCGCAGTATTCTTCGTGCAATACATCATAAACCGCGGCAGGCGTAGTAATCAATCACAACAAGAACACGGCGCGCGCGATTGCGCATGCCGAAACGCTAAAGGAGGGGGCGTCCGTAATTACTACTAGCTGCCACCGTAAGAGGGCGGTAGGCGGGGGCAGGGCCCTGATGGAGATGTATATGCAGACCTTTGTCTTGAACCGCATTGAACCCTGTTTAAACCTAACTCACCTACCCACATGTTCAGTGGCCCTCCATTCTATTGCATTTGAAGAGTGCATCTATTACTAAATCATTTTTTCCAAGCAGTCGAAATTGACTGCCTCTCGTAGAAGTTATGTGGCCTACAATGTAGGCATGCATGATATACCTGGATGTCAATAGTGCTCTCTTGTGGAGGTTATAGCTCGGCTCTATATCATCAGTTTATCTATGTCCATTCACTCTACCCTTTAAAAGAAGCAACCATAATCTAATGTAACGCCTCTCGTCTTTCCGTCAAGAAGGCTGAAGTACTCCTCCCTGTGGCAGTATTTAGGAGTGGTCTCGCACATGCACATAGAGGCTGGGCTCCCGTAACCTATTAAGGACAATTATCATCTCCTGCTAGTGTTTGGGGAGCAAGACACACCCTAGAATACATCGTCTACAGGAAACGCCCCTGACATCCTCCTGGTCCTTCTCTCCAAACTGGAATTTTAAGGAGGTCCAACATCTTAATGTCATCAATGGCAACATATGACCCCAGCAGGAAACTGAGGAGACCAGACATCAGGGTCACCACAACTGGGTTACTCATTACAATCATGTGGTCAAAGACGGACCAGTTCTGCTTGAGGACCCAGCTTAACCCCCTCCCCAGGATAAAAGGGCACAGACTGTATCCCATGCAGGCCTGGAAGAACATACTACTGTTGACCCCTAACACCCTACAAGACAGCCCATTGTTACATTGGACACCAAATGGCACTCCCCCCTTACGGCAAGTGCCTTCATGGCTGGGGTAATGGCTGCTCTGATGGCGGCCAGGGTGGACACTGCCCCCCTGGGTTTCAGGAAAGGGGTGGGGAGCTACTTGTGGCAGATTGGGGAAACTGGGCCTCCTACACATCTATGCTCTACACCATTGGAACCCCCTTGACCATGGGGGCTCTCACCAGCATCCCTTACTACCTTCATCAACTACACACTACTCCCCTGGTGTTTGGAGGACTCAGAGACTTGCACCTCAGCACTTCCATGGACAGTCTCACCTTTACCTTATCTTATTATCAATACTTGTTTATCCTATCTTTACCTCACGCTAGGGGTTTATGCTTCTCATCTAGTAGTTTGCATTAGCGGTAATTTTATTACATATTATTATCCTTGTCCTAATTAGGTTACATCAACCTATTCTCAACCTTGTATAACCTGATACTAGCGCTGCGGGTGCCTTACTAGTAAAAAAACCATGCTTTATCTCCACTCCAGTCTTCTTATTTAAATGTATATATCTATATGTATATATTATGTATATAAACTTAATGAAGCCTCCTCAATAAATCTTAACACATTAACCATTCTCTCTACTAAATCAACAACCTGTTCTGAAGCCTATGCATCCCTGAGAGTACAACTCATGTGGCTCTGAACCCTGAACCACTAGAACCCACCCAATTTCTGGCCAGTTTCGCCTTATGCATGACCGTAGTAAGGTCATCCGTAAATGAACCTTTAAATGGCCTTTTTACAGTAGCGGACACCCTGAGGCCTGAACTAGCACACTAACCTTACGGTAAATGGTTCACCGTGCATCCTAGAAGCTATTTCCTCCTAGTCTCTTCTTTATTTTTTTAATGCATAATGGATTTCCAGATTGTTTCCCTCCTGGACAATGACAAGGGATGATCATATTATTCTAACCACTACTATCGTTATTATGTGCATTTATATTAGTCTGTCATACAATGTTATCTATATATTCTTCCAAGTTGCATTCAATTAACCCAGATTTATGAATCCTAAAAGCGTGGATTCAATAACAACACCTTCCTCCTAAAGCGTAAAGAAAAGGAAAACACCATGAACAACTCTGCAGAACAAAACTATGAACTCAATTTTGAACCAAATTTTCTGAGATATCAAATAAAAACTTTACAAACTACAAACTTCATCCCACCTCTCACTGTTGCAGAGTGCCCAGACCTGCTCTGGATAGGCTCAGATCTACTGGTATCCGCATGGGGTATTATCTCAATCCTCAAAAGGTCACCTCGGGTCGCCTTCTGCTTTACTTGTGGAACCATCACCGGGCAGGGCCCCAACATCGATGGCTGGAATATATAGCGGTGTGTTGCATCAGTAGAACTAGACCAGCGCTCATGTTGCATGGCATGGTTAATAATTTCTTCACAGGTCACAAGAGGGTTCACTCTGGAGGTTATCAGGGTAGTTGTGGTTGTTTTCAGATGGGGCAGGCAGGATGTACAGTGCTGACAGGGTAAACACCATGGAGTAGCTGTGTGCCAACACTGCAAGGTGCAGTGGGGATCAGGGTTCAGAGAACTAAGGTGTTCATCTAATGGGAGTGGGTCTGCAAGAGACGTTTGGAGAATAGCCATGTTTAAAAGGTTCTTATGGAGCACGCAAAAATAGGTATGCTGCATTGGTAGTCACTGGGAGTGGGGCTTATCTGTCAAGAATTTCCCTGAGAGTAAACAGTTACTTTGTGGTTGTTGAGTTTCTATGCCGCAGCAATTACTATGAATGAGAGTTATATAATGTACAACTATTTCGGGAGATGTACATAGTCGTGGACTACGAGCAATTCAATTATACTATTGAATAACAAACTCGTCCTTGATTGTTTGAGTTGACTGTAAACATTTATCTGACTAACCAAACCTTACCCTTTCTTGTTCAACCTTCTAATGATATATTACTGTTGTATGGCAACACCCTTAAGGTAATCATTCCTTGAAGATATGTCATGAAACAAAATGAATAAAAAATTATGTGAAAGTTTTACTCTGCTGTGGGTATTACAAACCACTTTTAACAACGATAAGCTGACATATATATCCTATTCATGATACGTGCCTCTATCTGATGATATATGATATAGTCTGTACCATAAATAGTCGTTGAGATAAACCAGGAACCTGTTTGACTGACAGCTGCTCGGTAGCTCCCCAGAGGGAGGGGAGCATCTCAAGAGACGGACCTAGAATCTGCTTGGAGAGCTGCTCGGGTGAGAGATACGGACCCAGAGCTGAGCGATGCATCATGGGGTGATTGTGTCAATTTGTCGGCAGTAACAAGTCCCAGATGGCTGGCTGCAGGCCCACGCATCATTCACACCTGGGCCTACAGCATGTTCTGCCAGGAAACTGCTGTATCGACATTAATCCATGCATGGAGCATCTCCCACTCCCACACCTTCATCTATAATACCTCCTGTCTCCTGTGCCTAACATTACCTCTGGAAGTACCCATAATATATACTCAGATGTGGCTCTTGGCGGTAAAAAAACGTGCAGAATGTATGAATTTATAATTTATCAATTTGACCGCTAAACACATTCGCGTCTCACTCGCGTCTAGATAGAGGTTGGAACTCTCACAAATCCCAACACGTCTGACGGGGCTGGTGCAGCATGGCCTGAGGCTTCTCGTGTCAAATTGACAGTGTTTCTTTACTAACAGGTAAGGATAGGGAAATCAAAGGTTCCGTTGTGAGTTGCTCGAACGCAATCCAGAAACCGGCACTAAATCTCAGTGACAGGTTGGAAAGGTTCCTGGAGATGGAATAGAATCACTACCCTTTTAAAAGTCAACCGTTCATTCTTTATTGATAAAGAGGTTATTTATGACACAACATCGGTCCTGATGATAGCTTCATTTAAATTATAGACCCGCCCTTCACACAATGAGAGAACGAGACTGTCTGTATGGCCGTGGTCGCATAGAATATTCAGGTAAAAGTAAATGGCATTAGATTTAGCAGCACATCAAACCAGATTGCCACCATCCTACCCAGAGGCTACCTATATAATCTTCTATGGTCTTTTGATTTTGTCCTTCTTGTGATAACGAATTTCACAATTTTGCTCCCCATCCCTGTATTACGGTCTATTTTGAAATATGAACTCCGAGTGAGATCCGTCCTGGAAGTCTTTTTCCCTGCTCTTCTAGGTACACGTTTCGGGCAGTCAAGCCAGTCAGTCCTAGATCTGCGTTTGTACATTATGACAGGCAACCGTTTCCGCCTCCGTAACCATAGTGGTTTTAGATCACAATTCTAAGCCAGGTGGGAGGATATCTGTAGGCCATATATCTGTAGGGATCGCAACAAGTCAGAGATGAACAATGGATAGGTAGCTCTGATTGAACATGCATGTGTTCCCTGTGAGTGCAGCTGGAGTGGTGGGACATGACTAGATAACTAAATAGGCAGACGGATAAAGATACACAGATACCCATACAGATATATAGACACATATGATACACAGAGTTCTTCCTCCCCCCCCCCCCCCCCCCACCAGCACAACCTTGACCCTACCTGTCATGGCTTACTCTTCTGCCATCTTTCTTCGTAGCGGGCTTCGTAGGCGGGGCTTACTCTTTTGGATTTGATAACTGAGATTAATTGCATTACATGATCTTTAAAGAAGGAACTTTGTTTTGCAATGGTCAGACGTGAACAGTTCTATTGAAACGAAATGGTATTTACGTGAATTCGAAATGGTATTTACGTGAATTGTATTCTAAATGGTATTTACGTGAGTTATGCTTCTTGCAAATAAATATTTATTCAAATCAATATAAAAGTATTCACACACAATAACGTGTCACCTACGTGTACGGGAGAATACATCCCCTCGTCAGTTGGGGGAGTTTATGTTTTGACGTGGTTAATGAAGAGCGAAATAATGTAATCAGAGTAATTTACGAGGATCATATGGGATCCCGCTGGATAGTTGTTAGACGGCCTAACATTACAGTATATGTGGAATTATCATTGTTGCGTTTAAATAACATCATCAAGTATGATTACTGTCTACATTAAATCTTTGGGTGTTAGAGTCTAACTATTGCTATAGAGTCGATACATGAAGGCTTAATAGGAATTAATATTAGGGCGATTTTGGATGGACGCCTGATACTGACAACTCCCTTATACTATGACCATAAGGTAATTGTGCGTAAAGAGTCTCTCACTTGATGTGAACGATTGAAGGAGTAATTTTGGCCCTTATATAAGCTTCCTGGAATATTGATGTTCTCTGTCATATTCAAATATCGCGTCTGTTCTTAAGTTAGATCTGATTTCCTTATGAATACGGGTATTACAGCCCATAGAATTACACCTAGATCATATGTAATCATAATATATATCTTCTAATGGATTATTAGAGATTAACCATCTGTAAAGTATTGTTTGCAATAAAGTCTATGTTGCCTAGTTCCGCTTTGGTATTTGCAAATACCGTTAGATTTTTGTAACTCAGGACATTTTATGAAGAACGGTGGAATTTCTCGGGAAATATGCCATGAATTCCGCTTAGAATCGGCGTATATCGGAAGTGACTTAGCAATGTTCTGGCGCAGGGATGACGGGATGGTGCGGCGTCTCGGTTTAGGCTAACCTGACATTTAGCTGGTCGCTGCCACGGCACATGCTCGTTTCTTGCTTCATTGCGCATGTCAGGGCGTATGGCTTCCGGCTGCCAGATGGGCTTTCTTTAGGCAAGGAGGGTACCACCTTATAGAAAAATACTGGGCTACCAGGGAAACCATTCGTCCAGGCAGCCACACGCCAGAATAGTTTGTAGGCAAGTTGACATGAGGAGGGAAAGAAGAAACAACTCTCTGAATTTCCCAGTTTTTGTTGTCCGCATTCCGTTGAGTACTTCGAATCTGAGCAATAAGAGTAAGGCTATAAATACCTGTGCGAATTGTCAAGGTAGTTTTATTGGATCTGAATAAAAATCCGTGAAGAATTATTATGGTTTTTTCTCCTATTCTTGTTTTTACCAGTACCCACTAATGTGTGGATGCTGGCAGCTACCCAGGACGTTTAGAGATGTTCCTGTTGGTACATACTCACCAGAAGGTCGGCCGGTTGTAGAATAGTTCGTCAAGTCAGACGAATGGCAGCACAGCACCCTTCTAGTCGTTCAATTGGTGTTGCTGGTCTATCGACATGCAAACAAATTAATTTTGAAAAGGCAGATGATATGCACGAACCAGGTAAATCCCCGATAAAAACTTCGTGATCAGTGAAGGTCAATATCAATATACATGTAGATACGATTCTCCATACACAGGCGCAGTTCCAGTTCGTCGGCCCGGGGCTGGCAGAATCGACAATAATCTTTTGCTGATTATTGGTAAAAACAGGCTTAAAAACCTCACCCTGGCAGTATCTGGTAGATTCTGTTTCGATTCTGACACCCAGCCGATATTACCCAAAAACTTTTTCTGACTTTCCCCCAGATGCAATCCCGCCTGAGTTCTTTAGTTCTGGCCCTGTAGATTGTAATATTGCCTGATTACATTTAGAATCCTATTCTTTCTCAAGGTAATCATTTTACACAACCTTTATTCTCTCTTAAAACACACCTACCTTCAAATAATCACTTTGATTAAACCTGCAAGGGGTCAAAGTCACAGTTGTTGCAATCGGACACCAGAAAACACCAGCAGTAGAAATACCTAGCGAAAAACGGGTGTACTAGAACCGGTAGACTTCGTATAATGGAATACAATGGAACCGTGCGCCCATCGGCAGCCGACGGCACCGATCCCTCCAGGTTATGGTGTTCTGATGGTACCCGAATGGTAAATCAGAAAGTCAGAATCATATTTCGCCTGAGAATTTGGCCAGATGGAACAGCCCCTTAATTAGGATGATCGTCAGACAAGTGATGTAGAGTCTTCAGTACATTCATACTTGATGTTAGATCATGGGGAAAGTTGTGGGTACTACTTTAGAAATAGACCACGAAATAGATAATTGTATTTAAGTAGATAGATATAAGGCAGGTATCATAAACATCCTCAACGGCCCTGATCAACCACAGGGTCTTACACACGGGTATTTCGACCCTTTCTTTCATGAACCAATAGGACAGTCCTGTACATTCTTTTACAATTGACTCCAAATCCCATTGTACAAAGAGATTTGCTTGTAGAAACTAGTTTTTGGTCTGCTCAATTTTACATTTCTTTTCTAGTCACGTCGCATACGCATACATGAGACACTAGCTGTGTTCCTCTAGTCTTTGATTATGTAAGCCATTATTAAGATAAAATGTACATGTATATACCTTACTGGTAGGTACTTGCATACCACGTTTCTTTTGATAAAAATATTCAACAAGTTCACAGAGAAAGTGGAATATTGCTATCAAGGTATGCGATTATGTACCAGTAAGGTAATATATTTGTGTTCTAAAATATACCTTCAAATATAAATATTTGACAAATTACATTTGGAAATATGACGACATCTGAGTTGTATTAAAAGTGTGCTAGTATATCTGTTAACATCACACTGGAAGTCGAGTGCAGAATACTCTCCAAGTTCTTTTTTTTCCCCTTCATCCCCCTTGATCTTTTGCATGTATAAATAAGTGGAGTTTTACAAGTCACTGCCAGTGTATTCACAAACGTTAAATAAGAACAATTTGAAAGTCGTGTTCCATATCAGATTTCATGAAATAATTTATTTTAACAATCTGTTCTGCCTACGAGATCAGACCGTATCTAACCGGTCTATTATTGAAGCATTCATTAAAGGTATCGTCTTTCTTTTACTCTGGACTCTGGACACTAAACTATCCTCATGAATCATAATAGGTCGAAACGTTTACCTGTAGTTCAAATATAATTGCATCAAATGATACACGTTATACTAATACTAGAGTTACAGTGTTTGTCCATTTGGCATGAACTCGGTAATCCTAAGGGTTTGCGAATGATTAAATAAATGGCAGGAGAAACCTCAGATATAATTGCCAATTTAGGTAGAAAATAAAGTCAATAGAAAAAAACATCGAAACACTTTGGACCATATAGACAGACCGTGCCAATATCATGCGTATTCTGAATACTGAGAGGCAAATATGTAAAACACTGCAATCACAGATTAGCCTTTGATATGGTCCATGATATTGAGTTGTAGATCCAACAATAGAGACAATATGTTGACCCTTTAACCTTCTGCGTCTTCCAGTTTTCTGCATACAGGAGTTCTTCATAGGTCATCTGATAGTTGTCCCGCTGTATGTGTCTTTTAGTTTTCTTAAAATACGTTTCCGAAGTAGGAATATGACCATCCATTGTACTAAAATGCTTTATATGTTTTATATACAAAGGGACATTCGACAGTTCTCGTCAATTTAGAGTTCAATTTAAGAAATGGATACACATATTTTGAGAGTATTTGATTGTTAATAGCTTTCCTATATATTCTTCTCTTCCAATTTCATGATGATGGAGAATGGAACTATATAAAAGTAGGCAATAGGTGCAGATGTAATATCGTAATGGAGACATTATATTGTTTTGAATTCATGCAATATGTATATACTTTAACATGGAAATAAACTGTATTTATCAGAAATGGAGAAGAAAATATGATTCAGAGGCATGATAGAAGTAACGCAGCTTATGTGCAAAGTGGACCAGTTAATGTCCGTTGACACCATTAAGGAAATTAGGGAAATGGGACACATCCATTGTCTGTGCTGCGTAGAAAGGTCGATCAGAGCCACACAACGGGACCAGAAGATGGCATTAGCCGTCAGTAAACAATTATTTGAGATTTGCTCAGAGGTCGTCTGAAGGTTGTCTAGAGGACAGATTGTCTAAGGTTTTCCTAGGATGTCATTAGGAGACGTAGAATGATAGCAATATAGGAGGAAAGCTTATTGCCAAGCAGATGCACCTCGGAGGTATCTAATTAATTAATAAGTATAATCTTGATGTAGTGTTCCATCCACACTTGCCGCCGGTTTGCTGTTGACCCATACAGTTAAAAAACGAAGATGTTCACATATGGTGACGTTATGGATCGGTATGTGTGTACGTGTTTATTGAATGTTTACAGTCCCCATCTGTAATACCTGCATACCAGTTCGTTTTAAAAGGGTCAAGAGAATATGGCATAGAACGGGCGCAACCACCATTAGTTAAGTGGGCAGCATGCTTCACTCCTGTTATGTGATTCTTTAGGTGAAGAATGTGGATGTTTGTACACAGTCTGAGTAGTATTCTCCGCACCCTCATTAAAAAGTCCTCCGTTGCAGCTCGTGAGTTAACATGTCACAGACAGAGTGAATGGCCAATGGCTTAAACATCTATTAGTGATTTTTACTCAAATGCTTTTCCAGCAGTGTGATGAATGGAGCTGCAAGTAAATAAACGCCATTAGAGATTGAGAGAGGAGGGGGACATGGAAAGAAAAACAGTCACCGATGGGACAGACAGAGGCACAAAATAAGTCTTTTTAGTTGTTTTGTTTATTTAAAAGTGTTTATTTCTAAATTAGGAGTAACCCAGTTCTTTTTTTTTAAACATTACATAATCACTGTTCATATCACAAGTATCTACCTACCTTCACATTTAGTTACTTACAACAATAAAGTCTCGTCATATGACCATTCCCTGAGTTGATTAGCATCACCATTGACAATAAATAATTCCATTGGTCATCTAGCTCATACAAATCTGCATGAGTAATTTTACATAATAACGTAAGTAATAACCTATGTAACATAAGCGTATGTAACATAGAGCAAGGCATTTCCCTTTTAGTTTAACGAAGAGGTAGTCCAGCCCTTAGGTGGGGGGGGGGGCAGTCGTTGGCTAGTTATTGTACCTTGTCATTTCAATGAGCGTGGTCGTGGCCCACGAGATTCATGTCAACTACAGACTGAAGAAGCGTCCCGAGGCTCTATTATTACTGTTAAAGGAGGTCAGGGTAAAGTGGTGTGCTAAGAATGGAGTCATTTGGCTGCTGGGTGAAAGCATATCCCTTATATGGCATTGAAGGCAGAGGGACAACTCCATACTGGAGCAGGTCAGCAGCCAAACATTAGACTTGTGTCCTAGTACCGTAATATTGACTGAACTTACTTCCTCAGAGTATCATGATAGTCCTCATGGACACCAGTTGTGGCAAACCTGTGAGAAGAAATGGGGGGTCAGCGACCGCCACGCCACCTGGTGATTTATTCCGCCGAGCTCCCCACTCGTCCGTTCACAGACTATGCCACCTTGGGGTTATGGTCCGTTAGGGTCTACGAGAGTCTGCCTGGCAGTGGTCTGCGCCGCTAGGTGAAAGAAAATATGTGGTTCTATGTTATTCTATTTATAGCATCCGTTTGACAAGAGGGAATCTCTGGGGGATGGATCGTGGTTTGTTTATCTTCTAAATGCAGGCTCATCTAACTGGTTTCTGGATCACGAGACACAAGAGGGGAGAACCAGCGATCGACCATTTTTTCAGCTGTATGTTGGGATGGAGGCAAGGATTATACCTGTTTTATAGTGTTAAGTATTTCTGCTTTATGAACCTACATAGGACAGATACTGTGATATTGTGTGGGATTTAACCCGACCAACCCCTTAGATTGAACAGGGTGGTGACAAGGGTGGCGACCAATCTATTGTGAAGTTTGTCCACCACCTCTGTCTGCGACTTAGAGGTTAGTCAGGTCCAATTACTTTCTAGGCTAAAGAGCTCGATACAAATATCTCGGAGCAAAGTATACTTTTGGCCATCTCGATATATAAACTATGAATACTCACTAAAAGACATTATTAGCTAAGCTACTTGATGGAAAAGCCTAACTTCCTGGCTTCTCTATCAAAATGGTCAGAAAAGAAAATGATAACATGAATAAGGGGCTTCGAGAGTACTGCAATTTCCAACCACGACAAAAGACCCGCTGGAAGAACGAACCATGTAAATCACTCTTCCAGCAGAAGTTCTGATTCTGGTCGTCAGAACATCAGCTAGAGGAATCCTAGTCAAGGTGGCCGCGGATCAGACTTCATAAGTTATAACCCAGTACATAAAACTGATGTTGGGTCTCTGTCGCTCTATTTTTTCACTGCAAAACAGAGCCTTTCCCTCACCGACGACGATAATTACGTTAACCCTGTCTGCATATAGACTCCCCGCTCCCCGTCAGTGTATCGATTTGAAGTACTCGGCTCCATGTTGCATCATCAACATTTTCTCAGTAACTTTCAATCACGAGCCTCCTTGTTTCAATGCATGGAGAGGTATGGAAATCAGTCGTCAGGTGGAAACGCTCTGTTTGTTCTGGTCGTGGTTTTGCACCAACACCAAATCTGACGTGATTTTTCAGTGACCACATAATCGGTGGGCATTCGGTCGAGTTCAAACGCCACCGCCGCCACTCGCTGCACCATCTCCAGGTAGCACAGAGAACGGTGGCCGCTCTTCTTTACGGGCCTCGCACAGGGGATGAAGAGAGCCTTTTGCCCGGGAAACGACCTCACGGAAGACGAACGAGGCCCCGTACTTATCCCCTTTTGAGACTGAATGGGCAAGTAATGCTCTAAAGTCGGCCGAAAATGAGAGACTCGTTGTGACGTTGGTGTTGGACGCGGGTTGAGCGCGTCTCACTAATCGACTGATGCATCACGGGAGACCCGTGATCTAACCTCATCCATCATCCGGGCAGTGTAGCGACCCGACTTGTATGTGTGCAGCGTTGGCCGGCCCGGGAACTTGTATATATGTGCACTGTGATGACAGGCCCTAGAACCTGATTATGTGCTCCCTCACATTATAGGCCAGGTAACGCCCTCATTTTTGGTGCACTATGAGTAACGCCCCCTTTTTTTTTTAATTGGAAATAGTTCGCTTATAGTTTTGTCCCAGTCTTCCACCATCCTTTTTTCATACCATAACTTAAGCTTGCTGTTATAACATACAAATAACAGCAAGCAAGCTGGTGCATCTCGAGTAACAATGTTCAGCTAGTACCACGCTGAAAAAACATAATGAATTATCTTAAATATTTTTAATGGTTGCCATTACTTCATTTTCTATTATCGTTTATTATAGACAAGTAGAAATGAGGTATTTGGGGAACCTCGTGAGGGAGAGAGGCACTCTCTTAGCAGAGATCCTGGGAGAGAGGTTGCGCTGGTTATCCTTTCAATGCAAATAAGCAGGGAACCAGCGAAAGTTCAAAGTTGCTAGTAGCTGGGCGTTACCAGTCCCATATTTCATTTGGACAGGGAACCAGTCTAGCCATAGACCTGCTTCATATGTACATACTGGCCACCAGAGCAAATACTTGTTACTACATGCACGATAGCCCTGGTGAAATTTGATCCCTCAGATTTTTCCTGGCGCTTGGATTTACCATTAAGCAGGGCACAGAACCAATCACTGCACGAAACTAACCACTTTATTCATACATGCACCATCGCGAAAATGCACATATCAGCTGTTAATTGCCTTGTTTTCATTTGTATACACCTATAATGCACACCAGTGTATGAGGTGTATACAAAACTGTTTCTCTTTGTATACGGACGCGTCTTGGCTGTATTTCACACCAGGCGTATTTGAGATAAAACTTCCTCTGTGCGAAATGTACATGCTGGGCACATACATGTTGCGATAGAAAATAAAAAAGGTGGGGTTAGCAACGGCTAAGCATTCACACCATCGCCGGACCCGTATATGTATTTAATGAGGAGATAATAAATAGGGTTCATGATATATATTGATGATATGACATTGGATTTTCCATATACCAAGGACTTAATGACTAATGGCAATTGAAATATGCTAACAGTGGTGGCCCCAAGTGGCAGATATCGGAACTATTGGATAGTGGTGTATATATATATACAACAGAATCAGGCGTATATATGAATCAGGCGTATATATGAATTAGGCATCTACAGATGCGGCGTATTCACACGGGGAATAGGATGACCTTGTATACGCAAAAGCATACTTATATACGCCGTTCGCATATATACATGTATATGTAAAGTGGTTACTTTCGTGCAGTGAATGCCTGGAGAGTGTGACCAACAATCACAGACACTCACCCAGCTGAAATTGATATATCCATAGTCAGAATCTGAGCTAGAAGAGCGACTCATAAAGCTTCAATGTGCACTCAGATATTAGGCCAGGTAACGCCCACCATTGTTCAAGGGTATTCTGGGATTGCATTCACCTGGGACATGACAGATACCTGGTAGATTTTACGCTGGTTCCCAAATATAGAGGACGTGGCAAAATCTGGAATTTTTTTTATAGAAACATTCTTATAAGTTATATTATATCTTTTGGAAGGTTGCTATTACCTTATTTTGTAATATCGTACATTATAGGCAGGTATAAGTATGTTATTTGGGGAGCCTCGTGAGGCAGAGAGGTTGTGCTGGGTCTCTATGGCACTGTAAATCAGCAGGGGATCAGCAAGGACGCTCACTCATTGGTCTAGCTGGGCGTTACCTGTCCCATCATTCATTGGAGCAGGGAACCAATCTAGTCTAATCTCAAAGTCCCTTTTCCATGTTGTCATTTCTTTTTGTGTGTATCTAAAAAGAAAATACCAGGAAGCTGGATGTTAATATGAAAAATGTCAAGCTATGAATATTGTATAGTAAGTTATATCTGCTCTATAGATAGACAGCTCATAATCTGATTTGCCTTGAGACATGTCCCAGAGGATCCGAGATCAGACCGTGCCAACCCAGAAGTCGGAGCAAAGCAGACTGGTTCCCTGCTGTCCAAATAGAGGGATAGTCTCAGCCATCTTAAACCTTTCAAATGAAGCATGTGTTCCTCATGAGATCCCTCAATAAGCTATTCATATTGATGTAAAATGAATGACAAAACAAATGTAAACCTTTCACAATAAAATAAATCATTACAAGCCGTCTATGTGACAGGTTCTTAAAATAGTAATTTCAGCCATTCATGTCTTTTTCTAACCATCCCACACATGTGTCGCAAAAGATCCAGTGTCCAGTGTATATGTGTGCCTCACATATATCTGTAACAACTTAGATTTTAGCAGGTAGACGAGGCGTAGATTTTGTTATATCGAGCTGAGCAGTTGATAAAATTTGGATAATTTCATAAACCTTACGACGACCATCCTGAAGATGAATCTTCTGAAAATCTAAGTCTGCGAATGATATCAAACACATTCATGAAGGGCAACAAGTCAAACCGAAATACCACTAAGATCGAATCAGCAGAGTGGGGTTGGTTTGTGGGGGAACCTTTCAGGATAAAATACCCCACATTATATTTTAAACGACATCTATTTCTATCAAGGAGCAAATGAATATCTGTCGTAGACGGAACTTGTTTTACAGTTACCCCAAAACTATAATACAATAACCAGTCCTATTTACCATTAGCGGCGTACCAAGGCTCTACAGTTACACCCTGTGTAAGCGGTCACCCTCTGTTTCAGGTCAAAGCGTCTGCTTACACAAGGTTTTCAGGTTTCCTCCCGTCCGAAATACAAATGTTATATATCAATGAGTAGGGGAGACAAAGGGGCACGGGGGCACGTCCCACTCCCCGACATATTTCCAACTAAGAATTCTCTACACGCTCTTTTAAAAAAAAAAATTCTAAGGACTCGCACTCCCGTGGTTCCGGTCACGTGGCCACGTGGCCACGAGACCACCCCATTCCATCCCGCCTCCGTTCACTTCAACCCTGGCACGCCGACGATAAGGAACCACCCACCCACTCTACAAAAACTCTTACGAGTACCCATCGTACCCAAAAGAATTCATGTCCACACCCGTGCTTGTGTTAGTCATTAGACGTTAGCTCTAATGCTAGGTTTACACTGAGCCATGGCAGCCGCGGCAGCCGCGTTTTGCCGAAATGTGGGGCACCAATGCAGATGGTGACAGAGCCATAAATTTGCACTTACACTAAATCCCGGCAGCCAATGGGGACCATTTTGTCCATGGTTCCCTGAACGGTCGGCTGTGGTCATTCACGTTCCCCACAGTTCCCCGTAAGACCAGCTGTTATGGTCACGTCTCTCATGTTTTGTCCACAGTTCCCTGTACGGCAGTCTATGTTTGATCATGTCCATTATCATGTCTAATGAGGGCGCTGTGGGACACGAAGGCCACGGTGTGGCATGGTCTTTCACGTTTGTCCATCCTGTCTCCCTGAGTCATGTTTGTTCCTCACGTTGTGTCCAAGGTGTTCCACGGTACACCACAGGGGTCCATGTAGCACCAAATATAGCCGCTGTGGCCCAATGTAAGCCCAGGATATATATAACGAAGCCTGCTCTTTAGAGATGTACTTCAGATCTAGAAACATGCGCTCAATCTTATATATGATTTTATGAACAGGCGGCCCTATAAACCACTGGAGGTTGATCATTCGGTGCATCAACCTCTTGTGGTTTATGACCCCTATGTACAAAACTATCTTTATTGTCTATATATCACAGGAGTAAATTGCTCCAAACCAGGGCGAGTTATGCTTAATGATCTAAATTGGCCTCTTTTCACCACAGACCTGTTATCTATTTGGACAGAACTCAATGGCACTTAGTATTTTAACGTTGGCGCTTTAGAATAACACCATCTTTACAGGTCAGGTACTGTAACTAGGCAATTAAGCCCAGTTAACAAATCCAAAAGAGGAAGCCCCGCCTACAACGCCCGGAACCGTGCGCAAAGCGGGGCTAGCAGGTACAATTCTCAGCTGGGAGCAGCGTGGAGCACTGTCCGCCCGCTTTTATAATTCTGGCGACCTTTTCTTAAATCATGTTTATTGTATCTCGTAAGAATGAGCTATTCTGAGACCGGAGAGGGAATGATAGTAACAACTCGTTGACTCATATTTCTCTTCAAGAATTATAGCTATGTAAGTAAACGATTTTAGGGAAGCTACTTAGTCGGGGAATCCGCAGCAGGTCCATTTGTCTCACCAGAATGACCCTATAGATTTTAAATGTGTTTAAACTCAGAATATCATGGGATTTTGTACCTTATTGGAGGTAATGGTCACTGATAATTGCAGGGGAAAATAGTTGTCTCTACGCAATGGAACACTACAATTCAGACGAGGAGAATGTGCTCCAGCACAGAATCTCAGCAGGATTTGTCTCAGACAAACACCCTGTGAGATACATGAATCTCACGTTAATGAGCCACACGTTATACACCTCGATATTTGGCCATTACGAACTTGTAGTTGTTACAGGGGGCCTGTATCGCGAGATTAAAGTCGCAATTCGACGTCATCCGCCGTGTTGATAGTGGTCGGGATGACGTCGATTACACGCGCTTATCGAATAGCAAAGATTAGGTAGTAGCAGACAGTGTCAATATGGAGGGGTTGCGGGAAGTGACTCAACAACTTGGAAAGTTAACAAAATGGCGGGTTTTTTTATCGGTTTAAGGTATGTGCGGCGTCGGGCCGAAAGTCCGACACAGGTGGCCTCGAACTAACCCATGGTTCGCCCACAGTAAGGTCGTTTTCTCTTAGTACTATATATGTACTATATTCTGTGAAAATTTGAGGATAATGACATGGGTTTTACTATGTGTAAAAATACTTTTTAGAATTTCTATATATTCTTATATAAAATTATCATCATATTGATCTATAAATCAAAAACCAGTACGATGACCCCCGGTTTTTAAGTTAGATATGTGTTCCACAAGACTTGGATATCATCATATAATATTATCAGGAAATTGACATGGGTTTTGATTTTCAAGCCAAATTGTTTGATATGCCTTAAAATGCAGCTCTTCTATAAAAAAATATTCCATGAGCTCGCAGAATTATTCAACCCTAGGTATAAGCGTATATATACGGCAAGATGATGAAGTATATTCATTAGGAATGCCTCGGAGAGACTGGAACTTAAAATCCCCAGATATTAATGATACACATTAACACCAGTACGGATTATACAAAAATCTGGACAGAATTCCTGGTAAACTAATAAAGTAAGCTGCACGGCTTCGCTAATTACCCACCTCGACTTCCGCTACCGAGGCCGTGGCGTGCCACGGGTGTCGCTTCAGGTGATGCTTATTGTTATTCAGCAACCTTTTTCTTACTCAAAAACAGACTGTGTGGAAGATGCAAACACAATGCTCCTATTTCATCACAATTAAGTGCTCTGTTGGTGTCAAATGGATAGTAACTGCTGCCGTGGGGGCAGTTCTAATGTATTCTTTCCTTGAATACAAAAAATAGGTGTGAACTGCAGGCCTTATGTCACATCCATTTCTGATCTTTTAACAAGAGAAAATATAATATTCAGTTTTTAAATTCGTAGAATTCGGGAATGCGTTTGATATTATTCGTAATTGTTGAAGCGAATCAAAACTTTACCGTCACCCTATTCTTCTAGACTCATTCTCATAATAACAATACACTGTTAATCACATATAAAGGTGCGAGCGCCCTACCTACCCTTATTGATCCCAATAAAGCACAATCAATGGTGCTATTTTCTTCTAACGTGTCCAAGCTGCAAGTAGTACTTGAAAAGAACAATTAGTTAATGGCGACGGGGTATTGCACAGATTCTCATGCCAAGGGCGATGCACATAGCGGAATTCCTAGAGACAGGTTTGATCGTTCATACATTGCACTGTCTAGCATGTGGTCTTTGATCGGGCACTGTAGCGCTCAATCATCCGTCATCACTCACCAGTCTCAACCTCAACAACGTTAATGGGTTTAACTAATTGCTATATCATAACTGTTTTGCTAATTGCCTTGATATCATCTTTAAGGCCTGGCGTCCACCTACTACGATAGAAATTTAGACCTACCGATATCGCACCGATACAAAAAGCAAATATCGGAGACATTTCGGGGAGGTGCAAAATCGTAGACATATGTCTAAACATGCCGATCCAACACGCATTGTATGGGGTTTATATCCATGTCTATAATCGTAGAAACGTGGTCAGCTGCCCCAATATTAGGTGACTTCCCGAAGCGATTTTGATTTTTCATCGGATGGTGCATCGTAGACCATATCGGAGCCATATCGTAGTATCTGGACGCCGGACCTAAAGCCGGCTCCCACTGTCCCGACACACCAAGAAAAGTGCTGCGATTGGGCTACGATAAGGAATTTTCCAATCGTAGACCTATCAGAAGGGCTTTGTCAGAGTGTGTCGGAGTGTGTCGTAGTACGTATGAACGGGATGAAAAGAAAATCACGGTTACGACACAGGCCACGATTTAAGAGGTGCGCCAATGTAAATCTCAGGCAAATAATTAACAAGATATATTGGTAGAAAGTTCTTTGAAGTGTTCACATTCCATAACGAAAATTCTACACACACACCTTCTCTAACAGTCATTCTGCTGGTTTTCCTCATCTGATTAACACATATTTAGTGTAATATATAATATTATATAATATAATATACTATAAAATATCATATATATATATAATATATCAATATATACATCGGCCACAGGAGGAATCGACCAAAATGCGGTGACTGAGCAATTGTCTAGGGACAGTCCCGGGACAATTGCTATCTTGGGGGCCGAAAAACAACACGGAGGGGGTGCATAGTCACACTAATAGAGAATGGTTCCGACACACTCCGACAAATCGAACATGTTCGATTTTGTCGGAAGGCCTACGGCACGGCATTTCCATCGTAGCACTATCGGAGTATGTCGGAGTATGTTGGAGTGTGTCGTAGTATACATCGGAACACAAAAGATTTTTTCATCGGAACGCTTGTTGTACGGCTATCGTAGTGTGTCGTAGTCGCAGATACCCCCTTAATAGTCCAGGTCGTACGATGCGTACGTTTCCTGATGTCTCAACAATGAATCATTTTGACATTTTGTTCCTTCAAAATTCCGACCTCTATTGAGACAGAGTATAACCACGTGACCTCAGCGTCTCGTGTGCGCGTGTTTGTCACGAGATGGCGCGCACCATTCACATCAGCCGACTCTGATCATTAGGCTCATTCCTGACTTCAAACGCCAGCAGTTAAACCAATCTCTCCAAACGATGCTGAATGAAAAAGACATTTTCTCAGGCTAGACGTTACGTTTCCCAGCAGCCTGACTTCCTGTGAGATTAAGATGAAACGCGACTTCGAGGCTCATTAAATTCGGAGTCTCTCAGACGGCTGAAAGTGGAATCCCCACGATGTATACTTTAAGGAGTTATTTCTTTGATTTAGCATGCCGAGGGATATCAATATATATGCTAATTCCTGCGATGTTCAGTGTAATGACTCCTTCATGATAGGGTATACTGATATCAACTAAATATTTTTCCAGGCCGATGTATCATAAACTTTTCTTTTATAAACAGTATATTCACATATACTATTAGTAATGGAATAAAGGATACCTTTATTGATAGAGTGAGACATTTATACATTTTGGGTTGTATCAACCTGTACAGCAATTCCCACACCATATTTACTCCAGAATTTGCCTGACTGCTAACAATGCTGATCAGTTAGTTACGTTTTGCATTATGTGTCTGATCAGAAGCCAATACGGGAGAAACTGCAATAATTTGGTTGATTGGAACCTCTCAAAAATAAAGAACACAAGGAGATAAACCTCTTCCATACTTTTAAAATATATGAAGTTTCTTTGCATACTTGTTTAATGGATGAGAGGGACAAATTTGTTTCGACTCAACCACTATCCAGTTTCCGCTTTGCAACTGAGATTACATGTTTAACCTTTCCATAAATAATATGATAAAGAAGATGAATATAATATCTACATATAACATTAAGTCAAAAGAACGGATACACGTTGGCCCTAACACTGAAGGATATTGCACATGATTCCTCTACAGTGTCGCTTAAATAAGAACATCGACCAGATTTTGAAGAAGAAAAAAGAGGGAAAACACATGCCATTAAATTACCAGGATCATAATGATTTTCAATTTCAATGTCTCTATGCAATTATTGAAATTTCCTGAAACTATCTTTTTTAAGGAAAGGAGTCTGTTGGGGTATCTAGATATACCACCTCAGCTCTACATTTCTTCCAAACAAATGGCGCTGTAGAGGACACCAATAGTGATATACGCGTCGATCGATTCGTCCATTACGTGCGGACTATTTCAAGACGCCCGGCGGAGGAGCACACCCCGGGCGGTTGTGACGCGATCCTGTAGTTCGGTGTTTATCCGCGTCCACTCTCAGTATGGATTTTTGTGCCAGTCGCTGATGGTGCCTATAAAACAAGCTTTATCCATTTTCAACTTTCTGTGTCGTGGACAATGGCACTTCCACCGGCACAGAAAACCACACTCCATTAGGTACAGTCACCCGGTGTTCTAGACCCTGGTCCTAGTCACGTGCAGAAATCGGTGTTGTGCCAGACGTTTTAAGCCCCTTTTAGCCTGAGCTACGTTTTTCATCTTATCGTAAACCTTTACAGAGAACATTCGACTAACATTGGCGCATACCTTTGCTTTTTGTTCGTAATGTCAGTTTAGTTCTCTTAAAGCTATAGAATGTTATGCTATGTATACACTAAACTACAATAATCATTTTGCCTATATGATGATCAGATATTTCATCGATATGCATACAAAATTATTACAATAAGAGATTCCATATATTTCCAAATCCGATGATATTATTAAGATAGGGAGGAGAGGAATATTGTACAGTAACACTCCATTTATTTTTTACATCAAATAGATGATTAGTAAGATTTATAAATCGCACAATACCTTGCCATTATTTGAAACAGAACATAATCGTACTATATAATAAATGTGGTATATTGATAAACACCTATTTACAGAGACATGATACTTGTTTTGAGGCTTTTAGTGGTGGTAGGAAAAGATCTTTGTTTTAGCAGAAACAGACCCGTTGTATGATACTAAAATGAATTAGGTATGCCTCTTCATGTAGTACCATAATAAAACCTACTCAAGATCAGCCTGTATTTGAGGCTGGTAATTAATATCCACTTCCCTGAATATTTAATTCAAAAGAATGCCATATAGATAAATTAAATACATTTGACCATAGGAACCCACCTATGGTGATCTTTCTGTAAAGCAAATTAGAACTTCCAAACAGTATCGGATTTAGTGACCAACCACGCTCCAGGTCAATCAAGCGTGGTAAGCCGGGATCAATGATAAGAGCCATTAACGGCTGATAAGCTGGGAGCAGCTCAGCAGCCTTACTGAAGCTAGATCTCGCTTCACGCGTGAGTGCGCAGTTTGCTCTACTTGTTAGTAGGATGGCAGGCAGCTTTGGAAGAAGCCACATTTGCAACAGCATCCTCTCCTATATAAGTCTTTGCTTATACATAAGGCATGCTGTCTGGAGTGTCACTGGTCTGTGATGGTAAACGCCGAATTCACAGCTGTAAGTCACGAACATAAGTTTGCGATGTCTTAGGGGAAGTCTACTATAAAAGACATACGTCATCTGCCATATCTCAAGGAAGGAGAAAGTTATCTAACATTTATAAGAAATCCTTTACATATCCAGACAGTTTAATAAACTTTCTGACTTTGACTGAAAAAGATCCTTAACGTAAAATACCGATATTATCTTTCTTTCTGTCTGCTCATACAACTGCCCGTGAGCTGCTCAGGGAAGAGACAGGAACACGTTCTGGGATAGGAAGAAGGTTGGGTCACAGACCACTAATGGCAGGAATGAGGTTGGAGGGGAAGATCAGAGCGTTGGCCAGGTGACAGGGGGAGGTGGATGAGCAGGCCATCAGATAGAACGAGCAACTCTATCAACTGACACCAACATAGGCCACACCTCAAGGGTCATCATTTAAAGAACACTCATTAAATCAGACTCCTTTTTGATCATGCGGCACTCAAAAGCCCACAGATTGGCATATCAAAGAACACTTTACATTGACAGCATAGGTGAAATTAAGATTTATCCTACCCCTAATATAAAATCCCATAGGCTTAAAATTGACTTTCCGTATGCCACTCTGACTAGCATATACGAGCTTTATATGCCACTAGTGGCATACGGAATTGTTATCACGTGACCAAGGTATTGACCAATCAGCGACCAGAAATTTAGCTTCTAATAAAAAAGTTAGATTTGTGACAATGGGTTTTAATTATCATAATCATCTTCTAGATGTCAATTCTAAATGGATTCCGCTATTCGTACACATTTAGACATTAAGATTTGAATAAATGCAGTGAAAACCACTGCGAACTATAGAGCAGCCTGAAGCACTGCCGTGTAGGTGTAGATAACTTGGTCCCAAAACAGCGTGAACTGCGACTTGCTCCGATGATAACAAGTAGCAAATGGATATCTGGCACGCATTTGAGATTGATCGATGAGTTTGTATTTATTCTTTTAGTAATGCAAATGCGTAGAGAGGGGTAGGATAAAATATAAACGCCACTCAATTTCATATCAATGCTTGTCTGCGCTTAGTGATTTCACCAGGCGTAGCTGAGTGAAATCCGGAGCAGAAACAATATCGTGACGTTTCATCTCAGTGTGAAAATCATACTGGATAGTTTATCAGATAGTGAAGAGAAAATTGAGCAGTTCATATATGAGGACAACTTAATTTTAATCCAATAATATTAATATGTTTCGACTTCTGTAAATATCACGGAAGATGCACACAGGAATGATATAACTCTTGCAGTTTCAAAAGCCGAATTACAATTCATAAAACATATTTATAAAAGCTGCTTATATAATATCTGTGTCAGACATCACGCCACTCCTTTCAAAACAATTGAGAATATCTGTTTCACGTTTGCTTCTGAGTCGTATCCTATGACACTTTGTATTTAGTCCTGTTGACATTATGTTAGATTTGATTTTCCCCGGACCATTTTTATATCATATCATGTTTCCCTGCCCTGCGACATAAACTATATATTGTTCTTATTCAGGACTACACCATTCCGCAGACTCAGTCATCCGCAGCAAACAGCCAGCCATACGAACAAGCCCTCAGATGTGCATCATCAGGTGAGTCTGCTGACTAAAATCTTTTGTCAAAAGCACCATAAGGGCCCTTAAGGGCCCTTGATTCGCGGGGTTTCCGCTTTAATTCTCTAAGTGGGAATATTGCTTCAATTTTGTTAAAGCATTTTGGACATGAATCTCAAAGGGCAAACTACTCGCACTTTGTATGACTCTTCGTCGTATGGCAGATACACGGCCATTTCTCTGCATGCTTAGTTTCTGTAGTAAATCTAGTCTTGCGAGGACCAGACCCTAGCGGACTAGTCGGTGGTAGTCAGCAATCGACACCAGTCTGTTGAAGGACCTCTGAGACAAGACTAGACCAGCCACGACCTGGCTATGTTATAGCGATCAGTTACGTCTTCACAAAAGGTTTCAATCTATCATGAACTTAAGTGTCACAGGATGGCTTCAGAACCAGAGATAGGGTTGTTCCTGCTCCCTTTGCCAGTTACCCACCTGTTCCTTAGTACGATAGAGATCGTCATATAAGCCAGGGCGACGTGTTGCTAGAAATGTGGCTCATGTTCCACAGGTTGTAGGCATAAAATAGCCTTCACACCATAGTGTTAATATCCTTACTTCACGTTGCTCTAAGTATAGCACACCATCTAAATGTTGCTGTGGTAAGAGCGGGGGCGGGCGCGTTAGCGTATAAAGTATGCACTCTTCTACTTTGTGCTTCATGGTCGTGTCAATATCCTATTATCTATTCTTATAAAAAGCTATCATCCAGTTAGATTTATGGAAATCCGTTCTGCACACAGACTAATGTCTGGTCGTTAAACATAGCACGGCATCACTTTGAGCAGCCTCATTTACATTTGTGTGTGCGTGCTTCTTTCGCGGTCCAAGTCTGGCAGCTAAACAAGATCCTATTATTAGAGCAACAGAATATTTATCGAAATTCTGATTCATTTTTTCATTTTCACTATAGTTTGTAAACGCTATTTCCAAATCATCTTGAGCCCTTCAGTCATTATTTAATTCAGGATAAATATTTGCTAAATTGTATGTGTTTTTTTGTGGGGGTTGTGGTTTTTCTTCTTCAAAAGTAAATTTTATTCCGCTCATCTAGGATTATATCGAGCTGCTCTTTGTTCAGTCACATGATGTTATTCATTTAATTCAGCATCTAACGTAGGCCATTAAGAGGTATCGATATGTTTCAAGTTTTACACAACTAACCCCCTGTACTTTTGTTGCTTTTCATTTTAAATTGCTAATTAAAAAAACTACTATCCTGTAGACACCCATCTACGCTGCTAAGGTTTTGGCATTCCTTTCACAACCTGCCCTCCTACAGTCTCAACCCCGCCTGTAGGTCAGCCCACGGCAGGGTACATTAGTCGGTGCTTCACACCTCAGCTCCTCATTATGCAATGCAAATCTAATTCCAACACGGCGCATTTTTACCTGATCGGACTTTTTTCCAGGATCGCGGTCACGTGACTGGGTTAAGCCTAAAGGCGTGGAGCTTGAGGTGTTGGCGAATCCTCTTAAAGCCAAAATGAGGTTTGAGACACCCAGTAGTTCTGCCAAGATTCCGTTACCAAGGAGAAGGTTTACGTGGTACTTAGGCAATATCACTGAAGACACTGGCGATAGTCAACAACAAAACTAACCAAAATTAAACCAGATTACTCTCTATATTTTAGGTACGGTTGTGTGGGATTAAGCAAATCTTATATATATTTTATAATTTTTATTTTAGCTGACAACGTACTCAGTCAGAGACTGCTTTCCATGTACGCCGAGACCTGGATCATTCCTTTTGCGTGATTTTGTAGGCAACATATATATGTATGTACAGATATATTATGATAAATAAACAAGATGGTCGGTTTCGGGATTGCACTAAAATCTAACACAATTCATTTTCCATGCAGCAGTATGAATAATGAGAGTATTAATAAGTTATACATTATATAATAGAGAGACATTCAGATTCATTTAATATTTCCCAAATCATAGTATATTTCAATATATAAATTCTGCCTGAGATCTATATCGATACCCAGATTGAATCGTGAGCCAATCGTGACCATGGTTAACATGTTTCACCTCCAAAAGCGTTCATTGAACCTACAATAGACACCCACATCCACGGTCAGAATTATCGGAGACCTCCCGATAGGCTACGATTTTGCCATTTCCAATCGTAGTCTATCTGGGAGGTCTATATCGTAGACCATCGGCGCTGGTGTGTGCAAGGCTATATAGTAGTTGAGAAGAGTGTTTGGGTTTTCTGCTTTATTGCGGCTAAGCACAGAGGCACGGCGCAGGGTCCGGTGTCAAGGCTTGATGTACTAAATTGATTGAAACTCTGTCGACTATGAAAACGAACGAGTTGCGCAGTGCCTTAAATCGTCACGTTCTTGCTTCCGGGGACGTTACCAGCAGACACGTGTTGTCACCGACTCATGGAGATTTATATGAGGTGTGGTTCGATGCTAGGGGCAGGGCGAACAAGGGCGGCTACCAGTCGCTAAGACTTTTTTTTAAATAGCCGTTCCCTAAAAGAAATGTCCACTATCCGGCGCCAAGTGGAAGGACATTCCATAGCATTGTCAACGATCAGGGATCAATATTCTGCCCAAAAGATCACAGTTCACAGCAGATTACATTTCAGGTTGATAGATCAAATTGTGTCGAATGGGTAAATGGCTACTTTAGGGAATAGGGTGAGATAGAGGTGACAATCTTTCCATTTTGATAAAGTTGCCTTTATCCGTTGGAAAATATAGCACTGCGAGTGTTTATGGGCAAGAATCGATGGTTCTAGTAAAGAGGCCACTGTAAACTACAAGATGTTGACAGTACAATACGCGAGCGTGAGCGAGCGGATTACGACGGCAACCTCGAGTGGTTCATGTAGCGACCAGTCTACAAAACCATCATTAGTTGTATTTATTATCCATCTTTTCCAATAAAGTGAACCCAGGAATTGCCATATCAAGGGCTCTATTCATAGGGACTGTTTATTTGCTCCATAACTCAAAGGTACTTATATTACCGTTAACAGTGGCTTCGATGCCGTACACCAAGAATTTGAGTCCGTATACCAATGGTTATGGTATCTGACAGTTTTTAAATAATGGTTAGTGATTTATCGAGTCGCCATTTTCTATTTGAATAACATGGATATTGACAATAATTGTTGATTTCTTTGGATGGGCGGTCCTAAGTTATGAAAGGTTCATGCGTAGTGATACACGAGTGATAGCGAGTATATTAGGTCGTTAATCGCAATCATCCGATGACCAAGAGACACATTCAATCGGTCCTTGGGAGGGGCCTCCAGGTGTTGAAGTGTGTCAAAGTATGTGAGCAGATTGCTCGATGCCCTCTACGTTATGTGAGGCTTCTACCTGAGTATTAAGTCGGAGATGAGGCAAGACTTCAACTGGTTCATGAGCTTCGCCGAGGGCTGGAACGGTCATACCTCAAGGGCTTCCTCAAAGATGCATCACGGCCGACGTGTGCCTCTCCGTAACCGACAGCCGCCTCGCTCACGCTGTTAAGGTCTGCCACGTTGAGGACCCGGTTGACTTCATCTTGGAGCTTGAGGCCTTCAACGCTGTCTACGCTCTGCACACATTCGTCGGTGAGCGGGACCAGGGAACCCAGGTCAAGGTATTCTGTGACAACATAGGCACCCCATCCAGTCCCTTACCTCTGGTCAGGCACGTCGAGTGTGTCCGCCAGGTCTGGATGCTGCAGGCTTGTCTTCAGGTGGGCCTTGTATTCGCCCACATCCCCAGGGTACAAAATACCATCGCCAACGCCCTTTGGCGGGCATATTTCTGAAACATGATTTCCCGCTCTTTCAAATGTAGATGAAATTGAGATGGACGCACTCTGAGGGTAGGGATGGGGTCAAATATTTTGGTTAATTCTTTGTTCTATTTCATACCAGATTTAAAGGGTTAGGGCGGGGGGTCAACATGTCCAGGGGAAGAAAGGATGAACGGGTTCATCAGGGGTGGTCCTGGGAGATAAGGGTTAAAGTCAGCCTTGATTCTAACCGTAAATCAGATACAGACCATGAAATAACTCGTTCAGACAAGCCGCAGCCTGACACGCCACGTTGTCACACGACACATGCCTGCCAGGCTGTCCTGTCCTCCAGCAATACTTATATTACTGCCAATTTCATGCACTATAGGGAACTGCTAAACCGTCAGCCAACAACAGAAAGTATTTTCTTTTTAATCAATTGTATATTACAATCGTTCTCCCATAAATGTATAACAACTTGTAAACTTGTTGAAATTATGCATACAATGTAAGGATATGATAATTAATGTGTTACAATGATTATGGTTACAGGAGTATATTCGTTAAAGTTTGAGCTGTCCCTGTTTTGTCTTATATCATCTGCCATATAGGTGTAGTCTGATTTCTGTAGAGATTCTTGTAAGAATGCCATTTCTTTGCCCAATGTACATTCCTATTGTGAGGCTTTTGAGAGAGTATTCCATATCATATGCTAATGTCTGCATAGATGGGAGACCTTTTGAACTTTTCCCCTTTTTGGGCGGGTTAGCTGGATGTTGTTCTCAAGGGAGGATTTAGTTATTCTCATATCTGGTTTTGTTCCGTTTTTCAAAACATGTATCATAGATCCCTGTAAAGTAGCACACAATTATTTTTCAGAGGTATTTACAACATATTATGATTTAGACACTAAAACAATCAAATTCAAAAATATAACCGTGGTAGAATCATAATTCTGATTTTAAACTATTATTTTCAGACACTTAGACTTAATCAAATGATATCATATTCACGCCGATTATATATCGATATTCGGGATTTCTGAATTTTGCGCCAGGTATTTCACCCCCAAGAGATAATTTTCGCTAGATAGGCTCCAAAAGCCTACGATAGGCTACGAAGAATCCAACGTGCTGGAGGACGGCCCCGCATGGGCTGTGGAGCTACCGGCTATAGCCGATTTGTGTCATCTGTAATTTTCTCCACAGGTGTCGATCGCCTCTACTGACAGATGATCAGATCATGTTCACTGTCCCTGGCCACATCTACTCAGCGATATAGGGACTCTCAGGTGAATGCTTACCTGCAGTTTGCGTCAACTCACGTAAGATCCCCCACGGCCCCTACTATTCTCGAAGTTTGTCGTTTTTATTTGCCCTGGCTTTAGTGAACTCCTTTTCTTCCCTGGTGTCTGTTTTGTCGGGCGTCAAAGCCTGGATAATCAACCTGGATAATCAACCTACATCGCTTACCTCGACACAAGTTGCAAGGGTTCTTCACGGTGCAGCACTTAGCACCGGTCACACGACCACCAGTTCTGCAACCTCACGGATCGTCTCACAGTGGGATTAATTTCCAAGTCCTCAGCCCTCCTCACTTTTCGCTCACTACTGAAGGCTCAATAAAGATGCCCTATCCGTCAGTATCAGGTCGTCAAAAACTATCTACAGCCACTCGCCCCCTCAGGTCATCAAGTTACATCTATCAACACGTGTGAAATATTGTCCGGGAGTCCCCATATAGGCCCGTTTCCATTGGCTCACGAAAACGGTGTAGAGTTCTCCTTACAGCCCATTTCCATTGGCTATCACCGATATGCATTCAGAAACCAACGACGGACCTCTGCACTGCTGATGCAAAATGTAGGCCACATGTGCTATTAGGAGAACTATGTATCATTCAATCGAGGGGGCACAGTCAGCAGTCAACGCAGGTATACCAGTTGAAATCGTCTGCAAGACTGAAACTACAATTGGTTCCATGAATCTTACCTTGTAAATTGGAGAGTAGATGGCTCCGCATTGGTAATATGTTCGGACTTTTACAATTTTCAAACTGTTGTATTATTACATACCTATAGCCGAACGTCAGTGAAATACTACCCTCACACGGGGGTGTCGTATTCGTCGACTACGGCTCACTATGGTGCGCTTCGTCGTACTGCAAGATTCTAACGTGCATGTAACTAACTCACCGCAACACGCTAGGCGTGCGTATCCGATGTCATCGCGACCAAAAACAACATGGCGAACGACGTCGAATTGCGACTTTAAACTCGCGGAACACGCCCCCCGTAACAACTACAAGTGCGTATTGACCAAATCTCGGTCACCTATCGCCGACGTTCGCCCCTCCGCCGGCGGCGTCGGGGCGAACGTCGGCGATAGGTGACCTCGAACTAAGACGTAGTTCGGCCACAGTAAGGGCGTTTTCTCATAATACCTTCAATATGCCATGGTATCAAAATCATAGACTCTGTGTAAGTCACTATGCTATTGTGGCTGATATCTACTATAGTTATTCTACAGTTATAGATCTATAGTTACTATATGTTACATATCATGTTTTATCATATCAATACATCTCAAGGCTATTTTTTTTTTTTTTTTTTTTTATTCAAGCAAAGAAAGGAGTTACAGTCACCCAAACTGGGCGTTTTTCACGTAATTCCGTGACAACGTTGACAATACAGGACAGTACAGGTACAGAAAAAACAAGGTACAAACAAGAACATTTTACAGGCAGTTTTAAAGGTTGGCGGTTGTTAAATTCAAATAGACAAATAAATTAGATGCTATGGGAAAGTGCTGTGGCCGGGTGTATAGTACACCTACGTCCATGTATTTTGATTTTTCAGAAGGAAGTCTTTAATATGTATTTTATAAAAGGAGTTGTTAGTCATTTCCTGTACAGAGTTTGGTAATAAGTCCCATATCTTGTTACCCAGGTACAAAGGGTATTTGCAAAACTTTTCTATACGTGGTCTGGCGATGTCTAACTTAGTCTTTTCCTGTCTTCTGGTAGTTCTTGTACATGGTTTACGGTGTGCCGGGTCATCTGACCACTGTCGCATCGAGATCATGAGTTGGGTGGTCCAACGGTACTTAAGTGGTCTGGTTTTACATTGTGTGTAGAGGATGTCCGTACTGATTTCTCTATAATTTCTCACACCGATGGCGGTTCTCAAGCAATGGTTGAAAAGAACTTGTAGCTTCCTCATGTCGTTTAAAGTGCAGCTTAGGTATATGTAACCCACGTAGTCCAATTTGGGCATAATCATCTGCTTCACTATCTTAATCCGACTAGATTTTGGTAGAACACGCTTCAACAGACGCAGTTTGTATAGTTTTTGTCGTACATCATAGGCCGTGTTGTTTACGTGGAGTTTGTAATCTAGTTTTGTATCCAAGGTGACACCTAGGTAGCTAAAGTTCGTCACAAAGTCCAGCTTTTCGTTTTGTATCTGGCAAACTAAGCTATCGTCTTCGCATGGTTGTTTTCCAACCCACATTAGTTTAGTTTTCTTTATATTAATCAATAGCTTGTTTGTCTGACACCATTTAGAGATGTTATCCAGGTCTGTTTGCATTTGCTCGATTGCTAGAGCTGATGTATTTGCTTTGGATACTATGACCAGATCGTCAGCGTACATTTTTCCAGTACAGTTTTTGAAAGAGCTAAAAATGTCATTTACAAACATAATGAACAAGGTTGGTCCCAAAACTGACCCTTGGGGCACTCCACATTCAACCGGTATCGTATTAGATGTAATATTGTTTAATTTCAAAGATTGAGATCTGCCTAAAAGATAAGACCTAATAAGGTTGATTGTGTGTTCGTGCAGCCCATAACTTGCTAATTTCTTAAATAGAATAGTGTGCGAAACGCTATCGAAGGCTTTTTTTACATCTACAAAAGTGCATAAGTTATACATGCCTTCGTTTAATCCGCAATAAAGTTCTGTTAAAAGGTGGAAAATTGCCTGTCCTGTCGAACGATTTGGCATAAAGCCATATTGATGTTTATTTATTCTGTTGGATGATGTCAAGTGTGTTATAAGTTGTTTCTGTATTACTTTTTCGATTACTTTAGAGAACTTTATTGGTATACGTTGAATTCGATACCATGCGAATTCGGTATCGTTGAATTCGATAGCATGCGAACTTGATTCAGCTGTAGTCCCGGGCTCGGCCGCCCGTGTGGTGGTCAGGTTGACCGGTCCGTAAGTCCGGTATAAGGTCAGGGTTAGGGGTGGGGGTTCGGGGTAGGGATAGACTTAGGGTTAGGGTTCACACGTAGATTCTATGTACCAGAGACCTGTATACTTCACACCATCCCCCTAGTCTCAGACAATTCTGCTTTTGTACAGAATTTTCATGGCAAAGTTCTTTAATCAGGTGAAAAGACATGCGATCGCTACACGAAACTTTCTTCCACACCCCACCGGGAAGGCGGAGACTGTCCGGAAAGCGAAAAGATTTTTATCCTTATACAGTTCCTTAATCAACTGGCTAAGTTGACTACTTGGTCGGGGACTGAGCAGTCGGTTCATTTGTCTCACTAAAGTGTTCCTATAATTCTTAAGTGGGATTCACACGATGGGATTCATATTCCTAACAAGGTGTCTGTCTGAGACAAATCCGGCTGAGATTGTGCACTGGAACACAATCTCCTGGTCTGAATTGTAGGGTTCCATTTCCCTGAGACAAGTTATTTTCCCTTTGACAATTATCCCTAACTAGGTACATAATCTCATGAGATTTTGATTTTAAGTTCACACGATGGGATTTCTTCGTCTAAATTATAGGGAGTCATTTCCCTGAGACATGTTCTCCTCCCTGTATTTTTAAAGTAATTTTTAAAGATAATTCCCCCTAAAAAGGAACAAAATCGCACGAGATTTTGAGCCCTGTGAGGTACACGAATCCCATCATGTGAATCCCACTTTAAACCCCTTTAAAATTTACAGGGGCATTATGGTGAGACAATTGGAAATGCTACGACTATGCACCTGCCCTAGGCAATAGGAGGCCAGCACGCAAGATTACATGTTTGAAACACCCCTCACGTCAAGTGGACTTGAGTGCCAGGGTGACCGTACTAGGTGTGTCCTCCCATGTGAATCAAAATCGTCATTTTCCTTGAGACTGAAAGCACTTTGCCATCAGAATTTTGTACCAACTGAGAATTTTCCGAGACTAGAGGAAAGGTGCGAAGTACAGCAGTCTCAGGTACGTGGATCTCTACGTGTGAATCCCACTTCCCACTTCCCCACTTCAAAATCTGATGAGATTCTGTACCTCAATAGGGATAGATGTCGCCTACAATTGCCGGGAAAATCACTTGTCTCGTGGAAATGGAACCCTACAATTCAGACGATTATCTTCCAGTAGAGGATCTCAGCAGGATTTGTCTCAGGACAAACACCCTGTGAGGTATATGAATCCCACCGTATGAATTCCACTTTAGAGTTAGGTTTGTTTTAGAGCTCTACTAGCTGGGGACGTAGAACCGCCCCGAGGACCGCGTAACATTCAAAGTGAATAAAGCCTAAGACAATATTCTCTCAATACTAACCTTTCTTGACAACTTCTGTGGTCAGGATCATCTAGTTGGGCGTAGTACAACGCTGCGTCTCTGCCAGTTCTTGTGAGGAACGAACAAAGTACCAGCTTGTCTGATGAAGATCAATGGGACATATATAGCGTGGTGAGATGCCCAATGCCACTTCTGGCCTATCCGGCATGTGCAAATTCACCTATTGTCACTTAAACGAGGTGGGCAATTTAATTTCTACTGTTTATGTTTCTGGGCCTTGATAGTTATCAATATGCATTAAAGTAGATTTTAGAAATAATGTGCCATTGTTTAGGTGCCGTTTACTTCGAACGGACAAAACCTGTTTAGTAAATAGTTTTCATGTTCTGCATGCTTATTGAAATTTTCCAATTCATCGATCGTTGCACCCAGATAGTTTATGTCTGTGCATGAGATTATCTCCTCATCACCAATAACTGTTTTACCCTTTTTCAGATATCTAATTTCTTTTTGTGATCTATGATACACAGACCTCGTCATTTTTATATTGATTGTCAGCGTATGCGCTGTATAACAACTTTCAAGTTTTGTGATTGTATGTTGCATCAAATCTATCCCATTTTTACATTCTTGTCACAGGAAACTAAGTCATCGGCCTAAAGTATGAGAGCAATGTTTTTCAGCCTATCCCCAAGGTCGTTGTTATAGATAAAGAATAACAAAGGGCCAAGTTTTGGGCCCTGCGGAATGCCAATATCTATTCCCAACTCTGTAAAACATTTCCTCCCTTTTAGATAAGTTTCAAACTATTTCAAAAGCACCGGTCCCACAGCCTCTGTCAACTTATATAGGAGATTCTCGTGATGTACGCAATCGAACGTCTTTTTTATATCGATATTTGTCTTCGTTTTGTGCCTCCAATGAATGTTTAACTCATTTAAAGACTGCTCCCCAAGTGCTTCGCATTTCCCCCATCCAAATATTTATATAGTCGATTGTGTATTACCCGTTCCAGAACGTTGCCTCGAACGGGCAATACACACAGGGCCATCCAATTACTATTCTACCTGCTCTAGTAAAGGCGCGATACTGCCCTCCTTTTATTTTTATGAAAAGATTGCTGTTGCCTAGGATATCGGGCATTTTCTCTGTAAACAAGAGGTCTTTCTACAGGCATATCCTATAATTCACGGTGGCGCCACCTGGTTATTTTTAGATATTGTAAATTGTTAATCAAAACCTGTTCTGTGGGATTCATTCTAATGCCAATTCACTAAATCTAACGTGTTACCTAGTTTATCCAATCCTAAAAGGTACTATAGGCCAATTTACATTTGCTTGGTTCGTAGAGGAAATATACTGAAAAATGGGGTTTTCTTCAATCGCACAAACACAAGGACAGTGACATATGAATTTTAGATGTGTTTTATTGTACTTCTGCTATATTCTGTGAAAGTTTTAGGAAGATGACTTGGGTTTTACTATGTGAAAAGCAACCTTTTAGAATTTCTATAAATTCTATGATAAAATCATCATGATATTGGTCTCAAAAACTAGCACACTGACCCTAAACTTTTCAAGTTAGATATGTGTACTAAACCATTTGGAGATCATAATATTCAAATTTCAGGAAAATGACATGGGTTTTAATTTTCAAGCCAAATTGATCGAATACTTTATTGCAACCACGTATATCGTAGAATTTGTTTTTTCTTTCTCCTTCTCGAAACTACAAAGGTTTTTTTGTTTATTCATGCTGTATCTCACTTAGTTCGTCTCGCACTCGAAACTGGAAAAATGTTGCATTTATATCTATTTGTTATAGCAAAGGAAAAGCAAGAGGAATTAATAGATTGAATAAAAACTTCTATCATATGAAAGATAAGAGCTGGGGAGCAACGGAGCATAACAAACGGTACCTTGTAAACCATGTACCACAAGAGCACAATTGCATTGAAAAAGAAATGTTTCAGGAGGTTTCAGGAGGCTCATTTGTTTCTGAAGCAAGGCCCAACTGGTTGAAATAAATAAAATAAAAAAGGTACTCTTAGGAAATAGGGATTGTGATAGAGAATGAAATACAAAGGAGCAAGTAACATCTGAAAGGGTGAAGGACCGAAGCTTCTTACTTAATTCTATACCTGCACGGAAAACAGCATGAGGGTACTCCATTTTACGTCAACCGATTAGGTTGAGAAGAATACACTGTGGGATTCAATAGTAAAATGAGCGTTTGAGCTGGTCGCATCTTATACCTATCCCATCCCGCCGTGGAGTTCTCTCTTCTTTAGTTCGTTTTTCTTCCACCAATAGGCGCCGACAACGAGTGTGATTGGAAAGTGTAGTTTATGGCGAGAGAACATGTGTCTACGCCTGTTTTCGGCACCTACTCTCGCCCTATTATCGCGACGTCTCGTGTCTCCTTTTTCAATCTCCGCACGGAGGCGCCACCTACTCGCCCAGTCCTCACTGATGGTGAGTTAGAGCAGGCAGACTCAGGCGCTGGCGCAGAGGGGCATACAGGTAAACATGTAAATTGTGACGGGAACAAGGTCCAGACTTACACGTAGGTGGTGGAAAGCTTAGGCTCCAGGCTTTTAGCTGGAGTTAAATCAGTGACATATGTGCCCTATTCACAGCCCCTCGAAGAGAGACTCCCTGTGGGGGTTAAGGAGGTGTCTTTTTCTTTTTATTTAAATGGGCATCACTCTCTTTATTTTGGTACATTTCTAAGTACAAATGCTTCCCTTCATTGCTTTTAAATACATTCCATAGAGTATAATTGCTACTTTTCGTTTGCACCTGCAAGAAGCAATAAGAAGTTCGTACAATTACAGGCAAACATTTAAAGTCTGTTTTAACAGTGTAGTATTTCCTTGCTCATCTGTCATCTAAGTTAAAGGTAAATGGGATACTCTGTATCACTGTTCCTTAATCAACCAGAAGAAACCTGCGACAGTTTCCACATTTATCACCTGTACTATCTGTTATATCTAATAGAAGCTTCTGAAGGTGGCATCTGCAGAAGAGTATTGAATAAGAATTATTCTATTAATCCAGATAGTAAATGGAACTGCTTGTAACTGACCAATATGCTTGACAGACACGTTTACAAAATAAACCCTGCACTATGAATACATGATGCTGTGGTCTAGTCTTGATTCTAATCACATATCACTTGGCGATCAGATCTCACCTTTCTATTCTTTATGCAGCAGCAACAGAACAACAAACAGATTGTATCTGAAACTGGGCGGGACTGGTGAAGCCTACCCAAGCTAATTCTGGTTCGGTAGATACCACCATATTGACCAGTGTCCTTGATAAGGTGAGTTACATTTGGCATCATTCCCCGCCACTGGTAACGATAGGGAGTAACAGTTGGCACGCGATGTGCAGTTATTTTATTGCACCCGTCATTCGAACAGTCAATAGTCGTAACTTGTATCTGTGTCTCGGATCTGGAAGTGGACGTGAGGTTTTTTAACAACGGCCTAACTATCACAGAGACATGTAGATCACGAAAATAGTTCACCATGTTAATTGAGTCATCAAGCAGTAACGTTTTTCTTAGAATCCGTGGATATACAGGGACATGCACTAAACCTTTTTCTTTTTTTTAAGGTTTTTATTTAAACTGGAGGTCAGATTAGGTCTGATTTACAGTCCTTGGAGACATGAGCTGCACATTACACCCGGTATTTGCATAGAGCATATGTCAGCATAGGATTCCTCTAAAGCAGTTTTATTGCATCAAATGATGAGTATCATTTTGTCGTTGGGAGCGAGGTATAACGTAAAATATCATCATTTTAAATCCTGATTTGAGTCTCTACTGACTGGTTGTTATTGTTCTTTTAACAGAAATCATATGGATATGAATATTTGAATACATACAGACTTGTTATATACAACAATATTTAAGAACTAATATGTGTAACATGACTTAGACAGTGCAATTGGTATGGAAGCAGATCCCTGCAAGTAATGAACATCACATGCGCATGCTTTACGCATCAAGCAATGTGGATCGAGCAATTGGCAGCAAGAGATCCATGCTATCCTGGGGCACGAATGTAGTACCCCTGGCTCGTTAGAACCTCAATTCCCCTTCAGTACATGGTAAGTACCTCGAATAATTACCTATGATGCGCATCGCTGAATGTTTGTCCATACTGTGGGGCTTTATACATTTTATCAATAATATTAGGTATGATAACGGGAATGCTATTACAGTGTACCAAGATTTTGGACCAGAACTGGTTAGTTTACCAACTAACCGAGCCAACGGTCATTTACCTTACATTTTCATCAGGCAACTGTTGTTTTATCAGGCTTTTGTTGTTGAAAATGTGAACCTTTACGGTGATATTACAGATTACTCAGGACATAAATGACAATACAAGGGCCTGCAGTAAGCCTGGCCTGCGATAGTCTCTGTTGCAAAAGGCCAGCAATTCTGCTGCTAACTTTACTAAGATGACTTTTGAAAGACATCGCACTGTTATCTCAGAAAAGCTCTTACATGGCAGATCACTAGAAATCTTAGGATGATGGGCCCCGTTCCAAAGCAATGGCACTGCCTGGTGTTACGGTGTCTCACTTATTATCTTCTCTGCCATACTCTATAGAACCACCACTATTGATCTTTGGATTGTATAGATTATCCAAATACATAATTCGAGAAACCCTTATTTGGGTGAATCGCAAAAATTGTGAATCGTTGAAACTGCCCCCCCCCCCCCCCCACACCAGACAAATATTCTGAAATTAACTTCCCCCTCACACACACACACACACACACACACACACACACACACACACACACACACACACACACACACGCACACACATATATATATATATATATATATATATATATATATATATATATACA
The DNA here is from genome assembly GCA_950022655.1 of Alentia gelatinosa. Classification (NCBI taxonomy): domain Eukaryota; kingdom Metazoa; phylum Annelida; class Polychaeta; order Phyllodocida; family Polynoidae; genus Alentia; species Alentia gelatinosa. The sequence goes on along the minus strand of OX465583.1, from coordinate 56,181,423 downwards.
CACATACATACACAGAGGCAAATATTTCAAAGTGAAAGGATACCCATGAAATTGATACCGCGGCCGCGTCGGTCCGGTGGTGAGTTCCCCACCACGACAGTGTCGGTCCGTGAAACGGGTGAATTCGGTACCGCCCGGGGTGCCGGCCGGCCATACCAGTAGGCCTGATGTACAATCTGAGTACTTAGTCACCGCTATTTGAATTATTATTTATACTTCGGTGACTGTATCGTCCCTGATAGGCTTAATGATATTAAGTCGTAACTTGGGTAAAATAAATGTGTCATTTACATTTAAAGAAAAATGAAACAGATTAAAAATTATGTACAATGGATATTTGAAAGACTTAAATTCAATAGCACTCAGCCTATTTTAAATCGTCCTAACGTGCATCCAGCGATTTTCTGTTTATTTTGCATGGATTCTCTTTTTTGCGGCAATTCTGCAATCAAAATTGCATACAATTTTCTATTCATTCACAATAAAAGATGTAGTACACAGAATAAGGATCCTTTACTTACTGTATGATTTCGTAGTTTGGTGAGACAAAAATATACTGTATGTCTCGGAAATTTCTTTTTCTTTTTTAAAGCCCTTTATCGAGCTAGTTCGTCTGAGGGCTGGTGGTAGGGAGTTCCAATGGGTACTTAAAAATAATCATATTTTCCCTGATAAAATATGTACTATCAGAAGAAAAAAATTATAAAGATGAAAGCACCTATAGTGCATTCAGTGACGAAGATGACAAGTACAATTTACATCTGTAGTCATCTAATACTTGCCCTTGGTGACTGGTCCTGTCCGGGTTTAGCCAACACACACGGCCGCACAGTCCAGTAGACACGACCGAACTGACTGCCACATAGGCGGCGTGCCTGGAAACGTAGCGGTATCGAATTCACCGATACGGAACTCCTAGCAGTAGCGAATTCACCGGTATCGAGTTCGCATGGTACCGAATTCACCGTAGACCAAGTGGAATGCCCCCCGCCCCCGGCTCCCAAATACCCCCATATAAACTCCACCCTTCCACCTTGCTCACCCCCACCTTGCTGTAAATAACGAACACTCCCTTAATGCAGTGCATAATAAAGACCTACCTGTTCATTGATTCTGCAATACCTTTTTCTATTTAAGGAATCTCTGTGGTTTAGCATGGAAAACATCTAGGTCATTATGTGAAATTCAAAGACTATCATTGATTGGCTACTTTCAAATGATACTTTATAATCATATAACATATATTGCCTTTTGTTCATCACCACCCCCTCACAAAGTATATATTTCTACTTTGTTTCATGTGACCACCTGAACATAAGATTTAGAGGTAAATTCTGGAACATATTTATATGCAAATTAGAAAAGATGGTCGTAATGTGAATCGTGATATCGATCCATCCATTCCCAAAATAAGTAGCCGGTGCGTTTGTAGGGCTCGTAAATGTATATCATCATCGGGAGCTGATAATGCCTGATGCTGCTTATCGGGTCTCCACTAATCGATACATGCACGATTAAACAGCACTGAGCTATAACAAACATGAGCAGTCCTCCGAAATATCTAAATAAGAGAGTTAGCTCTCCTGCATTATCTCAAAATAGAGTATAAAATATGCATGGAACTTGCAAATGAGACCTCCATGCCATCATGTGACCACTGATAGCCGCAAATGTTGAAAATATGTGTCCAAAACAGTAAAGCCAAGATCTCACAGGATATGGCGTCATACAGCGGAACAAACACAGCTTTTACTAAAAATGTTCTGGGATGTAACTATGTTTTCTGATGGATTGTATTCTGAATTATTTTTGATCTTGGATCCCTCGCCTCTCCCTGAAAGCCGCTCTGTTTCCCGATTCCCATTTTCCGTATTACTGGCATCCTTCTTACCGGAAGTAGTAAGGAGCTTTGCGACATCTCGGCTGGGCGTCTTAGGATGGTCCATTTCCTGTTTCGGTCAGTGAAACGCGGGATGACGAGAGTAAGCAGATGGCTTTTTTATGAAAACCCCACCTGCCTATTCGTCTTTCAGATGATCTTCACGAGGAGGAATAAGGTAAGTAGAAGTAGATGTTTTAACGATAAAATGTCTCTCCAAAGTCACATATGACGCATTTATCATTTACTTGCGCTAACACTGTTTAATCTCAGAAATTCAGATCAATAACATTCATACAACTGCCTCGCTATAGTGAAGAGTAAACAAGTCTCGATCATCGAGGCGCCCCCTTTCGACGAACGGAGCCATTTCCCTTGATGAGTTTCATGAGAGATCAAAGAACTACTTGAGAACGAGGTAAATCCCCGCGAGGCCTATACATTGGCTGGATTTCAAAGGAGAGCTGGCCCTAGAAAACGGAATGAGCTAATGGTATGGCCTTGTGCGATATAACAATAAAGGTATGTTCAATCTGCTAAAGGATGCGCGGGGCCCGGCATCAAAGAACGCGCCGCTCTGGGATCGGTGTGCCTCGGGTAGGGTTACGTCATCAACGTGACGTCCTCGGGGGCCCGAATGACGTCACCAGGGACGACGATGCAGGTTGAGGACCAATAAAGCAGTTTGGGAAGGACACTCCAGAGGGCGTTCCATGTAGCGCCAGACGTGGCCGAGGGGTCTTGTGGATAGAATAGCTGGCCCCATATACACGACACGTCTGCCTGGTACCGATCGCGGTGATATACAGCGGCAAGCCTCTTAAAAAAAACATTTTGAACGTGTCCAGGCAAAACACCGTACCCCTAAAATGAAACTAATTCCAGTGTTTACATTTTCTGATGCACAGCGATCTTGATATGTTCAGCCTGATAGTGGTTCACATCGCTAATGAGGGGGGGTTTGTATTATCGAGGTCTTATTTGCATTGCTCATAGAGTTGTATAATATATATCCTGCCCTATTGTCAGGTAGAACTTGGTAGTAGTATTAGGGAACCAGCAGTTAACGTTGAGTATCGAAAGAAAATACGATCTACGTTACATTGAACTGTTATTTCCCACCTAGATGATTCTGATATATCGCGGTTTATTCGACACATCAAGGAACCTGGGGCCCGTTTCAATATATGGACGTCACTAGCCAGTGAGTGACACAAATTTATAGTGACACCAATAGTGGCAGGAATAGCGAACAAATTTAAGTCTCGTTTCATAAGGCATGTCACTGTTGGGGTGGTGTGTCAGTTCACTGTTGTGGATGTGTCCCTATAGTTTGGGACAGCATAGCGGAAAAATGGTACCCTTCATACCTGGGGGACTCTAAATTTACCACCACTTGGTGGCATATTTCTGTATCTCAGTTGCGTGGCCAAACATCAAGGTTAGTCTGCAATTACAGATGCCTATTACGGAGACTTACATCGGACAGCCTGTTGCCGTCCAGTCTGGATGTAAAACACCGTCGCTAAGAGGCAGCACTGAACAATTCGCCAGTAAACGCGCCCTCTGGTACTAAAACCTCGCTGGCAGGACTCGATTACCTGCCCGAGGAGATCCACGTATTAATCATGACTTCCTTATTTTTATAACATGATCCCATCCAGCCTATCTTTATGAGCTGGAGGAGGGAGGGTACTTGTTGGATATTGGCTGCATTTAAATAGAAAGTCTTCCCTGGCAGGCGGCCCGCCAGCAAGGCTTATCCTTCTTACTCAGAAAGTTTCCTATTAGGTCTAGACAGTGATCAAATACCGGATACACTACTTAGAAATACAAAACACGAATAAAAGCCTTCCAAGTTGTCTCGGTCCGAACCTGCGTGGAATATGTATGAGACAAACGGCTGGCTAGGTGGAGATGGCCCTGGGGTCTGACAGGTGCCTGGGGTCTGAATAGCAGCGTAATGATCGTGATAACCCAGGTATTAATGTAGCTGGTACATCACGGACGAGCCGCTCTGTTGCTGCACGAATAGCCTCAATCAGTAAGACTAACGTGAAGATGTGGACTGACTGAATATGAACTTGAACATGCATACATATATAAATACATACATGCATGCAGAGTCTCATCCTATATATTTGTTGTTTTTCATGACTATCTTTTTTTAATTGAACTTTAGAGACTTACAAAACTCGTTTCATATTGGGTGCTCTTCCATACAGCAGTCAAAACTAAATATAAGAGTATACACAGAGACAGGCATTCACGCGACATCACAAGATATCAACGCTGGGTAGACATAATGTTATCACACAATCCACATTCTAGACTAAAACTGATCAAATAATCCAGGGAGTTTAAATACCTTTTGATCTATTGATCAACTAGTGTCTTTAAACTTATTTGTTGGAATTCATTTTTTATCTTATTTTTTAAATTGTCTGGTTTGTTTTCTTTTTAACTGTCAATGTTTTCCTCATTCCATATTTTGGTTCCAACATATAATGGACATTTCCTAAACCTTTCTGTATAAGTGCGCTTTAAGTTAATCGTTATTTTTTCATGACTTCTTGTGTTTTCATTTGTTGTTTGAATTATATTTCCTGGATCTTGGTCCACCATTTAATTAACTGTAGCGTATGACTAGATCTCCTGTAAAGTAGACTTTTGATTCTACATAATTCTAATAAATCATGCACACTTATTTCTCTCAGGTTTCTTATTAACTTAACAACTCTTAGACTTTGATTTACTATTTTTTGTAGGCCACCCTGTGACTTTTTTGGCATGTCCCAGTGGACAAACAAAATCTACATATTCGATAATCGGTATTAAAAGTTGTTTCACTATTTTTAAACTCAATTCTTTGTTTAACAGGTAACATATTTTCCTGAAGCGGAAAACCTTTTGCTTGAACTCGTTCATGATTTTTTTTCATAATGTTTTGTGAATTTCAACTTATTATGGATTATTACACCAAGATATTTCATTTCATTTACTTCTTCAAACAACATATTATTTAGTTTGGTTTCAGGTTTCGGAACATTTTTTGTCTTCCTCTCAATCACATAGATGCTTCAACCAATTTATGAATCTTAACCAGGTCGGCTTGGACCTCTCTTATAATTGATTCATAGTTGCTGCCAGTATTATAAAGGACCAAATCATACGCATACATAATTAGTTTTGAGTAATATTCAAGTTACTGATGCCATTATTATGAATAATAGATAATAACGGGCCTAAGATGAACCCTTGCGGTACTCCATATTTGACTCTTGTCGCATCAGGTTGTAATTGAAAATGGTTTTTTAATATATATTTTCAAAGTAGGATTGCATTAAGTCTATTGCATCGGAGTCAAAATTTATAAATTTAAGTCTTTCAAGTAGGATCGAATAGTCAACACTGTCAAATGCTTTTTTGAAATCGAAAAAGATTGATGATAAAGAAATATCACGCGAGTCTAAAGATATATGAAGTTCCGAAAGTAACAAAAAAAATTGCCTGGGCGATTGATCTTCCCAGCATGAAGCCGAACTATCTATTACTTATAACCTTAATTTCATACAGGTAATCATAGATTCTTCAGTGCAAGACTTTTTTTTACAATTTTACTTCTTTAAACAAGCCAGTGTTATTGAGTATAACTTTCTTTAAGTAGGTCGAGTTAAATAAAGGTATATCTGTTCCTTTGTAGTTATCCTATTGTTTTGTTATTTTCTCAATCTCTACATTATTAGTTTCAGATATCTTTAAAACTGCAGATCATCCACTTGCTGATACATCATGAATATCTGAGCCAACATATATATTTTCTGCCAATTTTGCTTCTATATCAGTGAAGAACGTATTAGATTCATAAGCTCTGCGAAGTAATTCCGAAAGAGTTTTACTTGAAGTTTTCTTTTCAACATCGGGATCCCAAATATCCTTCAATTCATTCCAAAATTTTCGAGTATTTCTATTGATTCTTTCTAAGTTTGTTTTTTTACTAATGAAGCTCTAAAGGCTCTGATTTCTCGATTTACCATCATCAGTTTATATTTGAAGGTGTTATTGCAGCATCAGCTGATCTTACAATCTTTCGTAGCAACAGGATATTGATATATCAGTTACGTCATTTTGACATCCTACACAGTAGATACAGAGCGAGGAACTGTTTTCAGTGCCGTTTGAATTTCATCTATTATCTATACTTGTGACTGTATGTCAGCCCTTTCCTACCCATGTCGTATATAGTTATGGCTGTACAAAGTGTACGTGGCGAAACCCAACGGATTGTCTACAAGCGAAGGTAAAAATTGGTTATTTCAATGTATTTTATATTACAAAAACAGGGATACTCTGCCTAACTAGTATGTGATAAATACTTTGTAGAATCGACGTTGAAATGAAGCTCTGCCGCAGTCACAGTAAATCTGTTCCCTAATATAATTATATACCTGTGTGCGGATGTCTATGAAATACTGCCTGATGCTAGGGGTGCAGTAGTAATAATGTTTGTGCCCGCTGTGAGTGTGCCTTATCAAGTCATTAAAATTGAGTTTTTTCATCGATTTAAGGTATATAATAATAAATGAACGTCCTTTCTGCGGACGAAACAGATCTCGTTCTCTGTCAGTCTTCATTTTCATACCTTTAATACCTTGCGCCTATGGCATCAGGCAGTTTGAAATTGACGACCGACCTCGAACATAAACCGTTTCGTCCACAGTAAGGATGTATAACATAGGGGGAGTTAAACTCTCTTCTGCTGAGCTGTCGCTACAATATGGTGAGTATAGCGTGAGTACTTAAAGATGAGTTACGGAAATTACTCTTGATGATAATTTCATTGAAAATAAAGACCCGCCCCTCACACAGTGAGAGTACGGCTCTGTGTGTACCAGCGGTCGCGACCAGTCAGGGGGCATATAAGGCAGGTGGGAGGTGGGCTACAGACCAATTCTAGGTGGGGATCGGAACAGGTCAGAGGTAAGCCTTGTGAGTGCAGCTGATTCATTTAATATAAGAAGTGTTAGGATATTATAAACAGAATGATGAGCAGACACATGTGCACTAACACATAGATACACAATAATACACATAGACACATATGATACACAGGGTTCCATACATTTATTATCCACCTAATACAAAGTGTCCATAGAAAAGGCATAGGGAGTGTGTATGGACATATCCGGAGCATACGGATATGTTGTATGCTCCGGGTGGCGCATACGGAAAAAAAGTGTGTACACATGCATAACTAAAATGAACTAATATTGACATACCACTTGCCCAGAAAAGGTGGATAATAAATACAATATAGACTGGTTTCAGATAAAAAGTATGCTCCTCGGAGTTGCCTCTGCGCAATATCCTCGCATACGCTCGGATATTACTACACGTCAACTCCTCGGAGCATACGGCCGCTTGTATCTGAAACCAGTCAATATTGTGTATATATGCCCCCCCCCCCCTTCCGACTACCACCACCACCAACTACCACTACCACCAGTACAACCTTGAATGTACCTGCCATGGGCCACTGCTCCTACTACCTCTCTCTCTCTCTCTCTTTCTCTCTCTCTCTCTCTCTCTCTCTCAGTCTGTATACACATAAGAAAGTATATAACACAAAATTGATGTATTTACACTAAATGTATGCCATGTAATGTTGTTTTGTATGTAAGCCTCACCACTCATAGTGCTCTGCATGCTCTGACTGTCAGGCAGTCACTGACCCATAGCATTGGAGAGATCTAGTTATACCCTACTGGACACTAGTAAGCAGATGCCAGGTTGCCCTGAAAGTATTATTATGACTTACAGTGAAAGCAGAGGTGTCATTTGTAACCACTGCCTCAATGGGATCCAGTATAGCTGAAAGCAACTGGCCAGAGGCGGCCTCACTGCAGACCTGATACACCCTATTGAGCCCCGTTCTGTACGTGCCTGACGGCCGTGTGGGCGGGGCTCACTTCTTAGAAGTAATTAACAGAGATTATTTGGTTTGTGTCAGCTTTAACTCATATAGCTATAGACCAATATAACCTTCTGAGGTAACGAACACCTCACTGTTGCCCTGAATACATAGTGCAGCACTACTATAATCCCACTAAAGTATAGTTACTGCCCCTCGCTCGTGGCTGTCAGACTGGGAGCCACACCCAAACGACGAAACAGACCAGCCCATCGCTACTAGCTAAAGGTAGTGTAATGCCCGGTGTCCACCTATGTAGTACTACGATATGGCACCGATATGGTCTACGATACACCTCCCGATAAAAAATCAAAATCGCGTCGGAAGGTTACCTGATATCGGGGCAGTTGACCACGTTTCTGCGATTAGACACCGATAAAAAACCCATACAACGCATGGTGGATTGGTTTGTCTAGACATATGTCTACGATTTTGCACCTCCCCGATTTTGGCACCGATTTTGACATTTTGTATCGGGGCCATATCTGGAGGTCTACGATTCTATCGTAGTAGTTGGACGCCGGGCCTAAAGGTACCGGTCTCCTGCTAACAGATCGATAAACTATCAAGAACCCGTGTGCTCCTATCCGACCATTGTACTGATATCCAAACAAGCGCACAAACCACCAACAATTTCAAAATGGGATATGTAATTCAAGGAATTTGATTGTGTGAAAGGAAGAGATAACGGCGGATGGTGGACAGAGGTTTCCGTTATCAAAGATAACCACCTGCAATCTCCCTTATCCATCCCAGCTGTTTGTCTGTTAGACCTGGGTACAGGAAGGGCGTGAATATGTACATATGGTATAAACCTGTTGATTGATCTATATGACTCAAATATGAATCTCAAAATTGATATTGATATTTACCCCAATAAACACAATGCAAACACGATTGTTCATTTAAATTGCAATTTGATATTACATTATCCAAATGCCAATGTGCAAAAACCTGTCGAAGCCTTGGATTTAATTGCAGTCTCTGGCTATAAAGATCGCTTTTTATGGCCTTTCATTATGGTAACTCCCCGGAAGGCAGTGATTTATTAGTTTGCGAATCCCTGAACGCCTAGCCCTCCTCCAAGAACCCGTCAGGAAGGGGAAGGTGAAGAGACTAAAAACCTATCTAGAATAAAAGAAAACAAAGAAAATGCAGGAAAAACAGCGCATAAAACAAAACAATGCTAGAGGAAAAACCCACAAACCCACGAAGAATAAAATATCGCCACCCAAACACCCCAGCCACATCCTCACATAAACAAACGCAGATTGATTTAAAGGGTCCATAATGTGATAGAAGATGGGAAGATCGAGAGGTAAAAACCCGAGTCTGTATTGATCCAAGATCTAAAAGACTGCGGGTTGCGCTCACAAAGAATAAGACCCACAGGGTTTGAGCCCGTCTTTTGGGAGGTTGCTACTGGCGAGTATATTTCGTTAAGGTGTTTTCTATATGGACGAAAATTCCAAGATTATACTAAAACTGTGTATCCAGCAGGTGACCTGCAGCAAACTGGCTATTTCTGCAATGTCTGAATATTTGTATACTATGGCTGTGACTCACTAGGTTACTAAAGAAAACCCCACATAACAACTGAGTGGTTACAGGAGGAAGCCCTCGGCCTATCTATCTGACAAAAGCAACGACCTTGGAGGAGAACAGGAGGAGGAACTCCCCTGGGTCACCAGCCAGACCGCAATAACGCCACAGTTAGTGACACGTTCCCAGAACAGGGGGCGCCAAGGTCTGTCCGCAACTGCCACACGTTCATCACGCGCCGGGCCGGACCACGTGACCCAGCCGGGGATCACGTGATAATGAAGGCGCCCGTCAGCTCATGTCAAAGAAATCCTCTCCAGTGGGTATTTTTTTCTCGTCGGGTCTTTTCCCTCATGGGGCTGGTGTCTCCAGCGGGAGGGTGCCCGCATCTTAATTGGAGTTCCAGCGCAAGGAGATAAGAAAAGGGCACCGTGTATGTCCGACGTAATCCTATAAAAACGCACAGTAAGCAGCCGGGAACTGACGGCAGCCGGAAGCAGGGACAACAGACCGGTAAGCAGGGGCCTGCTCCTAAAAGTACCCTCCAGAGAGTCCCCAGAAAAATAGAAGCGCTGCAATCGGCAAATGCAAATCTATACTTTCCGGATTACATAGGAATGGCTTCCAAACATACCCACATCAATAAGAATTCAATTATCTGCTGCCCATATTATATCCCGTGCTATGCTTTCTGGTTCAGAGTAGAGCCTGTTCTGCGTATATTCTTAATAATGGTGGATTTAGGAAACCACCCCCTGGCATCGGTGACGGGTACCGGAACCTGTCTAGGGAGGATGGACGTATAGTGGAACGGGCGCAGGAGTGAACGGGAAGCAACGTGCCACAGGTAAGCAGCTACGTATTTACCACTCTCCCCCCAGAGCTTTCGGGGCACTAGCGCTGGCTTAGTTTCTGCCCTAACCCAGATCCTGTTCCCTGTGTATCCACTAAAGACAGGGGAGACCAGCGAACATTTCGGATTCAAAACAAGGCAACTGTCAAAAGTTATACAAGTCAAACAAGTCACATTTCATGAGTATAGAAATATTGGAGTTGTTAAAGGAGCTTCACAGACAATCCAGTTGTTTATTTTTCATACTTAAACCATTTTATGATGGGAATCCACAGTTGATTAGACTGTCCCTTCAGAGGAGCACATGGTCATTGTTGACAAAACAAAGCCCTGCAACACATGAGTTGCTTTCCACTGTAGAAAGTAATCCCATAGACTGTGTCTGATTTGAAATAAACAATAACAGAAATGAGAGTATTTTATTTACCATATAAATATGTTCATCTCTATTTACAAGTAGAACACAAGATACCCCCAAAAGCCCTCGGAATTTAGGATATTTCAAAAACTGGCGTAGGGGTCAGATTTGGGCACAAACAGGCAGGTTGGGGCAGAGATATACAAGCGAGCGCAGGAAGTAAAGCGCGGATCTTTGCTGGGAGAGTGCGTATTTACATCCCGCTGAGGCCGAGGTGGCGCTGTTGGTGAGCGTGAGGTAAGAGGAGGTTTACAAGTTTCGTTCTTGGAGAAATTAATGAATAAGATAAAAAGGGAGAGGACAATGCATCGCCTTGAAGAGGGAACATGTATGAGTCTGGTTCCGCATAGCTTTACCAATATTATGAATTCAAAGCAGATATACCAATCCCCTGAAGCACAGAGTGACTATACTCATATGATATCCTTATTCCTATTCCTCAATCAGAGACTCGTTGCTGACTTTCGTCTTGTGTTGGGTATGGAAATTAAGTATTTATCTCTGATATACGTTTAGTGACATTAAGCATTAATGTGATCCAACACTTAGCAGCCTTTTTAATTTAGACCAAAGTAAATACCCCAGACGGGATCCAAGTCTTGCAGTAGGCGAACACGGGCTATGTACTGATTACCAATGTGTGTTCGGAGGTAACTGTGGAGATCTTCTATTCAGGAATGTAATTAGTGGACACAACCGACTGCATGCTAATAGGTCTGACGTACCTCTTCATGACCCAGTTTCATCTCTGTCAATACAGTTGCTGTTAGGGAATCTGAAGAATTCTCCTATTAGGTGTATGGACTGTTTGTATTGTCGTAGAACCCTACTGAGAGGACTAATCTCCCTTCCAAACATAAGACGTGAGTTCAATGACTGATTTTTCCTCACCGACTGATTGTTTGCGATTTCCAACACAAGATCGGTCAATGGAAACGGGCAATGCAATGAAATGGATTATTTGATAGACTGGTCCACTGCAATATTAGGAGTGTGATATTTTCACGATCCCCTATACAAAGGTTGGAAGTAGTCATTGCAATTGATCGATTGGTGGTGGCATGATGAAATAATAATAACTAATTAATGGAGGATAAAGTATAAAAACGTATCTGAGGGCTTGGGTTAGCTGAGGATAAGGACAAATGCTAATGTTTGAGCGTGTGAAGTTGGGCAAAGATTAAACATTCTCAGTGGATAATACTCAACTTGAACCAAAAATAACTTCCTATGGAAAAACATACTAAGTAAAAGAAAACCACCAAAATCTAGAAAGACCCACCCGGACATGAATAAACCCTTTTTGTAACGGGCTCCCTCTAGGGCTCAACACCTGGGACACTCTAAGCTCGTCAGCGGACCAGTAGAAAGCATCGGCGGGCGAGCAGACCAGTGAAAAAGACGGATGCCCGAATTACGTCCCATTGCACACTGTCCATTCCATCAAGGAGCATTAGGGAATGAGTGACGCTAGATCATTGCACCTGACAATATCAGATGGTACTTTGCATAACCATGTAGAGTGGGCCGAACTGGGGCTGTTTCCTAAAACCAATCATGAGAATTTCCTGCACCGAGTATATTCCTGTTTGATTGCAAATTGTACTTTGAATGGGAAAATGTCATATACACAATAAAATAATTAGAAAGTATCAGTATGTGTTCATATCATTCTGGACTTTCTAATGTGATAACAGCTGAGATTGCTTTATTCCTTGAGAATATATAAATATTGTCTTATTTTGGAGCCCGCCCTAGATGCCTATTGCCGCCAGGTTCTGCTCACGCCGACTCAGTGAGCTGCTCAGGGTGAGAGAGCCGCTCTTTGTTTACGTCTGTCAGATAGTAGTGACCGATGAGATGTTTGTCCACACACGCACCTCTCACCTCCTCGGAGAACACTCTGTCGCTAGTAACATGTCGCTAGTACATATCGCCTAGATCAGAATAAACGCCAACTAAGTTAGTATGTGGGAGACGTGTGATACCTACAGTAACACTACCACAAGTGTCCTCCTGAGTTCAAAACTACGCTCAAATAAAATTTCCACACGATGAATTTGTTGATCAAATACATCGAAAGAATTTCACTCCGCCAACTAAGTTAGTAGCCAATGACACAGAATATGTCTAAATATTCGCTGTAGGTTAACAAACATTGTTACTCTTTACTGGTGCCACAGAGCATGCTTTGTGAGATACCTTAAGATTGAGTGCCGTAAACATGTATCTACCACAACCATACAAATGATACACAGAAGATGAAATAAAACAATTTTTAGTAATATGTCTTTCCTCTAAACTACAAGTGCATCCATCCTTTTGTTTTACGCGCACGCGTAATGAAACGCAAACTCCTTCCTCTGCTGGTGGCTTTTACATAACGTGCATGACTTCTGACCTCCTGTTTTATCGTAAGACGTCATAGATACTGATAGTTGAAGGCGTACTTACATGCCACAAAGCTGGTACAGGGGATGATGATACAGAAAAAACAAAAATTTTCATGCGTGTTAAAACGGATGGGGATCTTCGTATTAGCCTTTGGAACTACCGCGAGGAGTTTGTATACGCATAAATAGTACCATATATTGTACCATATCGGGTGAATGATATAGCCTTTAGCTTTCCAACATTCCGAGACCCCTTATGAAAACTAAGGCCAAAAAAAGGTGTGCATCTGGTTACCCCTACCCCACCTAGCAAAACCTTACCTTACCTAGAAATTGTTTGGTCTCTACAGAGTTTGCGACGCACAATGTTCGACGGAAAATACACACACAAATAAATAAGAGCAAACATACAGCAAAATATGGACTCTAAAAAATGTTTGAAGAAGGTTTTCACAGAGAACAACTAATTTTCTAACTATTATTGAGAGATTATGATTTTAAGTTGCTGTTTCAGTCACATACTGAAATACAGAAGTAGGTATGCTGTGCTAAATCTGAAGATTATATATGCTGTTTTTTGCGACAGCAAACATGGGAGAGTCAGAAATGACAGTTTCCAATGAAGTACTAAGAAATTGCTAGTGCCATCATGTCCCTTGTCTGTAGCCTCAGATCATGAAATCATGCATCATTAACACTCTTGGTGTTTTTGAGGTGTAAAATCCCAGAATCATATCAAATTTCTCTATTGAGTTGATGGATCATTAACTATTAATGATCTGCATTATTGAGAAGCTTGACATTGATCTATTGACATTGATCTATTACGCCAGTACAGAACTCATGCAATCAAACAGAAAGGGTCATGTCAAATCTAGACCTCACCCTTCAGGTGGTTCAAGATATATGGGAGAAGATAAGATGCCTAGTTATTTTAACATAATAAACATGTTAATGAATTATATCCAATATAAAATTGGATGTGAAACCTTCACAGAATGTAAGTATGACATGATAATATATATAGAATATGATATATAGAATTTATAGAAAAATGATAAATGATATCAAGAATCATATGTCAGATCACATGATGTAGTTATCATAATCAGCCATCATTTTTCCTTTATCTAATCAGACTCACTTAAATGATCAAAAGTAGGAGAGATTAAATCTTTTGCCTTTAATCAAGGACAAAGGTCCCACAGGGATGAAAGTCGGGTCCAAAGAAAATATCAGAAATTGAAAACTCTGTACATTCATTACACTATTTTGGAACATAATGGCTATGAATCTGTACATATTATCTAATTTCCCTTGATTATCTGTTTTTATAGTATTTCTAGTCTAGAGAAATATATGTGAAAAACCATTGTTGTCAGTATGAAGGAAATTCCGTCATTTGTCCGCAAACTTGCATCCCTTTTTACAGTTAACCATATCAAGAATGGCAGAATTTAGGGACTAAGACTGTTTTTTTGCTGTCATATTTCTTCAATGTTGTTGCTGACTGACAAAAAAAATTCACCCCTCCCTACCTAGGTTTTTTCGGTCATGTGACCAAAAACACAACTATTATCTTTTTTGTCCTTTCCATTGATGTGGTGTGATTATAATACAACTTGTGCATGTAAGGTGATGTGGTCACACCAGAGCGGGGGTTCGAGGAAGGCCAAGGAGAAAACCCACCCACAACCCACATATATACATGCACAACCCACATGTATACATGCACAAAAAGACAAGCTGATGCGACCAGGGTTTGTTCCATCGATGCAATTGGAAAACTTCAGATAAAGCACCGCTGTTTCGTTTAAGATGCGCTGCTCAAGGCCCTTTAAAGATTCTCCCTGGTGTGGCGGGTACATACAAGAAGATGCAGACATATAACGACAATATTTGAGGTAAACGGGAAGGGGGGGGGGGATTAGTCCTGAAAGGGAACAGTGCGATTGTTAGTTCCGCCATGATCCTCCAGTAAATTATTAGACAGAGCCACTGCAGTTGGTGGACAACCGCTGTTATCAGTTATTATAATCTATTGATAATACATGTAATTAGACGAGGTTAAAACCCCTCTGGCAATTCCAAAAGAAATAACTAGAAAAATCTATTGGTATCTGTACCCGCCACCTGGTGTTTTCTTGCGACAAGATGGTCGCTTCCATAACACAATAGCAATCAGGTCAAGGTGTCAGCCAACTCCCGTGTGACGACATGAAAGATTGTCCCACATCCCACTTCAAGAGGGTTATAACCTCCCTCCCCTTGCACGTGCCTTACACGTAAGCACGTGCTTCACACGTGATCGGTGGCCCTGGAGACGGTGACGACGCTGTCTGTAATGAGGACCGAGGCGTCAGGGCCCCCAACCCTTCTCCAGTTGGTGGGAGGCGGGCGGCCATGCAGGAGGCCGGACAGGAAGTGATGGATGTGCCGTCAGAGTCTGATCTGAGGCCGTTATGTCCCCACTGGCTGATCGATTACAACGTCTGCCCTTATACTTAGGCTCACACAAGGAGAAAGTATGTAATTCCACTGCTGTCTTCTTCTGATCACATAAAACGTAATGACTAAATGGGTTCACCTAATTCCCACCTTGGTCTACTCACCGTGTGAGCACATATTTCACTTCTTGTCAGTTGACATGGAGGTCAAATATAAAGTGCAATATCCTATGATTTTATTAACTTGCCAGTAATAATTTCCAAATGCATTCTGTCTCAGAGTTCTCATTTCACCTTTTAATGATTAATGCAGAAAGAGGTTGAAGAAATTGTTGAGTTTTATTATAATCGGGAAGCTGTGAGTGAAGTAGTGAAATGAATAGTTTATTTGGTCTCATTGATTAGATAGCCCTACGAATAAGTGAGTGAGTGGGTCAACTGTTTTTGTAGGGTTGTTGGGTGGAACTAAAAATTTTCCGATAAGAGTCCATTGAAGAAGATGGAGAGTGAGGTCACTTGTGCAGGCTGGTCATGTGACGATTGAAGGGACTGTAGGACAGTAGAGGTCAATACGTTGATCACAATTATCAATGAGGAGAGAGGTTGGAGAAATAGTAGAATGAATAGTTAATGGGGTCTCACTGAGTAGATAAGCCGGAGGCCGATGTCAAGGCCACTGCCACAAGGTGTGAGGGGTCATCTGGGGCTTAAGCACAGAGTGAGATCATGGAGGGCTAAGTGCAGTAGTGTTGTAAGTCCGAATCCGAGGTGAGAGGAGCTCTCAGAATGGAGGTAAGAGTCTGGGGGTTGAGAGGACGTCCCGCCCGGTCCGTGAAGGCGGTTCCATGGCTAAAGCAGGTGTGGGCGTAGGCCTCCCTCACAGCAACTGGGCTAGACTGATTCCCTACCCAAATGAAATATGGGACTGTTAACGACTTCTTACCTAATACTAGAGAAAGACCTTGAACTGACAGTTACCCAGCTCTCTTTGCTCTATGTACAGAGACCTGCTCAAGTATTTTATTATGAGGTCATAGATCCAAACATTACATTTGTTTTTTGATCCAGGAGAGATCACATCAAGAATATGTCAATTTAATAGTGCTACAATCAAATTCAGGTTGAGAGAGTTATGAATTAAATTTAGTAACAGTAGCATTGAGATTAATGAGTAATTAGTGAGGAAGATAAGACGAATGGATATAAGATGAGCTCATGGATATTTTCAGCCCGAATGGTAGTTAAGGTGAATCATTAAGCCAATTGTTGCAGATTAATTAGAGTGCAATGTGGTTCAAGTCAGTACTACTTTGACAGTACACCAAAGTTTGTTGCATTAAACACAAATTAATGATATTGATATCTTCATTGCGCATATAGGATCCATATTGTAGAATCGAAAGGTCTAGAACCAGGAGCATGTGGAGTCAATATTGATGTCAACAATGATATTGACATCAAAATATTTAATTCTAACTACAGGATCTCATCATGATAATGAGCATTCATTAAATTATTAAACAATAGCAGGATAAAGTTTATAGAACCTCCTGTATATGCCCCCCCCCCCCCCACTCACTCCCTGTCACCTTAACCCTCCCCCTACTCGTCCCCATCGCAGAAGGTAGGGAGGGGTAGGATACAGGGACTGAGGCCAGTCTAGGCTCTACAGTCTAGGTCTGCCATAGTGGCACTCTCCCAGTAGATCCTTTGCAGAAGTAGAGGGCAGGATCTCTGCTAGAAGAGTGCAGAAAATGGAGGTGTTACCCATAGTGCACCAAAGAATGGCTGAAGTTACCTGGCCTATAATGTGAGTGGCCAGGCTTCCAGGCCACAGCTGGGCGTGCCAGGGATCATGGGGGAGCCTGAACCACCAAAGAAAGGGGTGGCTCTGAGGTCAATCTAGTTTTCAGGAGTGAAGGAGGATGGTTAGACCTATGTTGGACAGCCACTTTTGTAGAGAGTCTGGGTGGCACCACTCAATCGAGATAAGCAGAAATGGCGAGGATGTACGATGGTAACACTGAAGGTGTACAGGATGGCACATGGGAGGAGAGGTTTTCGGCGCCTGTCGCGACAGTGAGGGCAAAAGGAGAGTCGTAGGCTGAGGTGTCCCTGCATGGTAGGGTGACCCAAGAATGGGCGCCCAAGGCAGAGTTGTTCCTGGAGGTTGGAGCCTCAAGGTAGTTTGTGAGAACTTACCAGTGGTGTAAGCACGAGAAGAGGGACCACAATCTTCATGCAGACCCAGAGGTAATGCCGAGCCTGTTTCATCCTGTTAACCAACATCAATGGCACAACCGAGGCCCATAAGGAGAGGGCCGCCTGCCACCTGTAATTTCAGATACATTTTTAAGAAGAGAAGTAGAAGAAGCGGGGTGTCCCGGAAGAGGGGTTCTACTGTATATATCTATACAGCAGTAGATATATAATAACAGGGAAATGTTATATCCTAGTACTTAATGCTGTGTACCCAAGTATCTATTCCAGTTATGATTTTTCCCTCCTTGTCGTTGGTATCTCAATGTGGTGCCACAAGTAAAGAAGTGATTTTTCCCGTTGCTGCAAGGTACTTTGCCTCCGGGCGACAGCAGATGGTGTGTCGCAGATTTGCCGCCCACCAGTCTCACTAATAATCGCCACGTTGTCCCCGCAGTACATTTGTCGAGCGGAAATTGAGGCATTTGCGCGAATTTCTCTCTGTCAGAACCTTAGAGACAGACCCCCGCAGGAGGAAGGGTACGTTAGTGCAGTGCTGTCACACAAACCACAGGCTAGATAATAGAATGATGTATCCCCTGCCCTATTTCAACTCCACGACCTTGTGGGAATTCAAGGGCAAAATGAGCACTTCTACCGGGGACATTTTCTTCATAATCGAATGCAATAAAGATGTTATACCAAAAAAATAAATGGTAGTCTCATATGTGCGGTAATCCGTCAGAAACCAGTCTGTTGTTATCGGGTATCTCATGTCAGATTTTGACGACCGGGCGGCACTCTGAACGATAATAGGAAGCTGGGCTGGGGTTTGGTTGGGACCGTGCGGTGGTAGGATTAGGTGCGGGTCTTGCTTTTCTTGCCGCTGGTCTATTATGGAGAGTGACACGGCAAGAAACACGGGCGTCACAAATGGGGGATATGTCTGTCAGGCGCGGGTCGGATCATAGCGCCTGACATTAAACCCGCCAGCGTCGGTCGGCATGAGCAGTCAGGAAATAAGCTACGGAAAAACGACACAAACATAAAAACATATGATATGACTTCCACGCGAGCACCGCCCATAAGCGATCGCCCGTGACATTTCATCAAGACTAAAAACAACGCACGCGCCCGCGCTTGATGGCATAGGTTCTTATTTAACCGGCGGTGTATTAAAGATAAGAAACCGCTTGGTACATTGGGAATGGAACGGGATAGCCTTTCTATATAGGGAAAGTATATGATTATAAACATGTTCCAATGACAGAATAGATGTAATCGAGGATACAGTCCGGTGGAGAATACAATCATGGCTGTATAACGTAAACGTACTGTGCTACACATATGTCAAGTAGGAGCCATCCATAAAGTATCCAGTTATGGTAGGTAGGAAGACCACAAATCTGGAAATTTTGCGTACATCCGTATATTAGTCTATTGCGTATATGATGAGAATGTATTGGGGTACATATTTTATGTTTGTCCCAATACCAGTTATCACCTTTATCTTAATTGTCTCAGAGGCTATTTACTAACATGTCATATATACAGACCGCATACATTATCATTCCTTCAAATTATTAAAGTAAGAACACAAGAACCAATCACTGCGCAAAAAGGGTCCACTTATTTCATATATACGTCACCGTGTATACAAATGCGTATATATACGATTTATCCTACCCCTAATATAAAATCCCATAGGCTTAACATTGACTTTCCGTATGCGCCCGTATGTCGCATACGGATAAAATATCGCTCCTAGGAGCATACAGAAAATGGACCAATCAGAGATCAGCAGCTGAAAGTAGTTCCAAGTGCCTTCAGAGCAGCAAGGAGAGCTATATGGAGGACTTCAGGAAGTTTTCATTGTGTTTTTTTGTTATTATCCTCACATACAAATATCATTTACAGGGGGTAGGATAAAATCAAAACCTTATTCGTTTTAATCTGGGCTCCCGTATGCGACTCCTGGAGTTTTGGCTCCAGATATCACTCGGCTTCGCCTCGTGATATCACTACGCCAAACTCTAGTCGTCGCATACGGGGGCCCAGATTAAAACTCATCCGGTTTTACGATAGTATATTGACCTGTATAATATATACGTCCATATTGCATTCCAGCGTATGTGGCATATGCAATACTGTTTTTCCTTTATCCTACCCCTAATAAAAAACTCCATAGGCTTAACATTGGGTCACTGTATTCGGTCTGGAGTTCAGAAAAATGAAAAATATTGCTCTAGTGGGATACACTTGACAAATCTGTTAATGTAGAAGTAATTTAGATGGGCGGGGTAGGATAAATTCTAAACCAAACTCGAGTTAGTCATGTTATTGTTCATCGAACGCCGGCAAGATTGCGTATTACTGCTCTCGGCTTCACCTCGGGCAGTAATATGCGATCTTGCCGTCGTGCGATAAACAACAACACAACTAACTCTTGTTTGGTTTCTCCATGTATATGGAAGAGTAATGGCTGTATTTGCCGCCAAAGGTACATGAGAAGAAATATATTGTGCACGATATATACGCCGGACGTATTTTTATGCCAATAAAAAATAAGAAAAGGTTCACAACCAGACCTCCCTGCCCCCGCCACCATGTATCTCCCCTTCAATATCTGACCACCTGATCGGAATTATTGGATAGTGGCGTAAATACAACAGAATCAGGTGTATATGTGACATATATATGACCGCAACATGGTCGCTTATAAACGTCTATAGATGAGGCGTATGTATACACGACGGAAAATGAGGCTACCTTGTATACGCAAAATCATACCTATATATGCCGAGCGTATACATATATAAATTAGGGGTTTTCGCGCAGTGAATACGACTGGATATGACTGTCAGCTGCAACTAAACTACCTTCTGTTATATACTACGTCATGATTCGTAATTGACTAAATGTATATAGTCAAACTGTTTCAGGTACCTCGGCTTCACTGCATCCGCATTCTAACCACCATTATAAGTTGAGCGGCAATCCAAATATAAAAAAAAATAGTATATATACAAATGAACCACGATTTGTTCCGGAATCCTACGAGAAACACAATCCTGTCAGAGTTGTAGAAAAAAACGCATCCGAAAGTCTCATTCAGCCATCATCAACGACATTTAGATCGCAAAAGTCCCTCTTCTTGTTATTAGCAATCCATACAATGACGAGACTACTTGATGCTCTAAGTTTAGAAGGGAGAGCCTCCCGGAAGCTTTCAGGAAAAGTTCCGTGGCTTCCCAGTGTCTCGCCTTGAAACCGGGCTGGTAAGAAGCCCGTAGCAGACGCCCACACCCGCCCATCAGGCTCATTTGCCTGATTGGACACCTCAAGTTCACGAAGTGCGCCGGGCATTTCCGACACCGAGAACGCAATTTCACGTTTTTAAAATCTTCTGGGGATTAATTGAGACTCTGGAGATCAGAAGTAGCAGCGGGGCTCAACATTACTTCAATTTTGATGCCATCTTTTGTCTTGCATTAAACAGCAGGCCCCATGACAATCTTATCTAATTAAACCACCGAATTGTACAGCAACAAGGTAATTTGTCTACTGAGGCTCCCCTCGTAGAAAATACCCAAAACCACCTCCTTTAATTTCAGTTGTAGACTTTCCTCTGTACACCAGCTTTTGAACACACTGTTTCAATGATTCCATGTCAACACACTAAGAATTATTTCCATAACCAATACTTTGACAAATGTATTTAGAAGGTGCAGAAAGGACAATGTTATATCATTCAAATGATAAATAGTCATCTGCCTAAGATATGTGGGTGCTTGACGTTTGCTTTTACCTAGTGGTTTCCCTGAAGGCATCACATCCTCATTATAACCGACGTCACATCTTGACGAATCTAGACTCACCCATTCCCCAGCCATCATGATCGGCCATTTATAGTCCTCTGTGGCATTCACATAAACCAGAAATACACCCTTGTGTGCCGAATCCATATTCTCTGCCCTGCTTGATAATATCGTAAAACCGGATGAGTTTTAATCTGGGCTCCCGTATGCGACGACTGGAGTTTGGCGTAGTGATATCCGGAGTCAAAACTCCAGGAGTCGCATACGGGAGCCCAGATTAAAACGAATAAGGTTTTGATTTTATCCTACCCCCTGTGAACGATATTTTTATGTGAAGATAATAACAAAATACACAATACAAACTTTCTGAAGTCCTCTATATAGCTCTCCTTGCTGCTCTGAAGGCGCTTGGAACTACTTTCAGCTGCTGATCTCTGATTGGTCCATTTTTTGTACACTCCTAGGAGCGATGTTTTATCCGTATGCGACATACGGGCGCATACGGAAAGTCAATGCTAAGCCTATGGGATTTTATATTAGGGGTTAGATAACAGCTACGATGGTGTATATGCTATTTTATGAATTTATATAGAACTGTATCGAGAATCGGATCAATGCACAATACTCCACAAGTTTGGATGGGCCGCAATCGTCATCGAGGCGAAGCCGAGTGACGATTTTATTTAAAACTGCACCGATAATCGTAAAAATAGACAATTCTCCATGAGTTTGGCTGCTCCGCAACACTAATCGAGGCAAAGCCGAGTAACGATTCTGTAGCATCCAAACGAGTTGAGTATTGTTTATTTCACGATTTGAGTGCGGTTCTGGATTTATCTCACCCCTTTTCCCTTCTCCTGTCTCGTCATGGACCTTGGTGTAGTATTTTCACTTAACATGGGTGATCGTTGAGTATTTTTTCAATGGTATTCCTTAGCTAAATTTGTACCATGGGTGAGATAAACGGTACATTCAAAAGAATGTATTTATCTGATTCAAGTGCGGTCCTGAATTCATCTCACCCCTTCCAATGACATTATATATCAGAATGATATCAGAATGATTCAAATCACTTCGCAAATTCAGTTGGTTTTTTTTGTTGGTTTTTTTAAAAAGTATTTATTAAAGACGAAAAACGTTCACAGTATAGATACAGTGATCTTCCACAAATTCCGTCTACATCAAGAAAAATTACAGACAAGACACATACATTAAGGACATAAAACAGTCCCTTTTAACGGGACAACGACACATAGGTTTGTATTCATGATATCTGAAGATAAAAGTTAAGTTGACATTCCCATTTCATGACAACCATCCATTGATTAAGATTTATCTCAAATAGAATAAGGAGTGCTTAGAACATTCAGATCCCAACGTTGATATCTTGTCTTTCCTCTGAAATCATGGCTGCTGATTGGTCAATCGCATATGACGTCATCTCGCATTCACTTTGTCACGACCGTGGCATCGTATGGTCACTTTACTGAGGGGATCGTTTAGTATTTTCTTCTAACGTTATTTCTTTGGCTAAACTTGTACCAGGGGTGAAATAAGACATTGAACTGTCTTACGCTCGGCGTCCACTGAGCTCCAAAACGTGTGCAATAGGCCTTACAATGCACCAACCAATTTTGGATTAAGTAGAAGACATATAGGCATACCCATGGTCCCCTTTTTTACGTTCGATAGCAGGAGAATATCAACCACTACAATGGCGCAGGTTTGAGATGAGCGGGGCTGCGCTGTGTTGCGTTTGATGTGTGTCGCCTTTTTTTCTTCTTTTATTTATCCTGCATGGAGGAGCTAAGTTTTATATAAAACTGGTGTCAATGCTCAGCCAGTGCCATATTTGCAATATGTGATCTCTTTATGCTTGTGACCGGTGGTCGACATTGGTAGATGGAATACTAAGATAAAATGTATATACCTTACTGGTACATACTCACATACCGCGTTTCTTTTGATAAAAATATTCCACGAGCTCGCAGAACGAGTGGAATATTTTTATCAAAAGAAACAAGGTATGTGAGTATGTACCAGTAAGGTAATACATTTTTATTTTATTATATACCTTCAAGTATAAGTATTTGATGAATTACAGAAGGAAATCTGCTGTCCAAGCTGGATTCAAAGTGTGCTGGTATATCTGTTGACATCTTAGTGAAAGTCAAGCACAGAATATGCTCTAAGCACATTTTTTACTCTTTTTTTCCCTTCAACTCCTGTGATCCTTTGCACACATAAATTAGCGGAGTGCTGCAAGTCACTGCCAGCATTTCATAAGTAGGTCAATGCAATTTTTTTCAGCCAATCAGAATTTGTATTCAAAGTAGGGTGGTACGTCATTTTATACCACATACTGTGCCGGTATATATTTAATACCAATACCCTAGCAGAGGTTGGTATTTGTGTAACATACTGGCACAGGTATATAATAAAAAGAATAAAATTAATAAGACAAGGTACAATCAAAATTCTATATACAAAAAATTAGACTGAGATGATAAGAATAGTCACTTCCCTAATAAGCTTTTATTAGGACCAGAATGTAAGGTTTCTGGTAAGTCAATAATGTAATCGTTGTCGGGGCACCGAGATACGCACATAAACGTCTGTCAGTACGCTGCTTGGTCAAACCACCCCCTAGTTTAGGGTATCTTTGCCGCCAAGAGTTCCTTCTGGTATTGTTTAAATTCATCGCGATTGTCAGTGTTCTTCACTGGGCCTGGCATTTCATTCCATAGTTTCGGTCCGTAACAGTTCAGGCTTTTTAAAAATAGATTACAGTTTGGATGAAGTTGTTGGGGAGCCTTTGGGAGGTACGTTGGATGGTGTTAATTTTCAATGCGTGGTCATACTTCTTTAGGCAAATGCTTTTACCTCTATTGAAATAAGCGTATGTAATATATTGTTTACTGTCTTAAACAAAGCGAAAAGGACTGCAAGTATCAATGAACAAAGAATCGTTGTGTGTTTAGGTAAATTTAAAAGCAGAGGACTTAGTATTGAAGAATTACATCAGAAATATATTTATATATATAAGACCAATTGATATTGAAGATTGAATACCTCTTTGTTGGTCAATAAGTTGATAATACAATAGAGATAGTTTTGGGAATGGATCATTCAGAAAGGTGATAGCTAGTACGAGCACAATATGACAGAATTTAAGTGTAAGGAAAAGTCCCCCACTAGTTGTGATATTGCAGAAGACTGTACACCAGATGTGAAATGTAGTAAGGTTACTGGAGTTGAATGAAAGAAATAAGCGATGGGCGATAATTGGGCAACAAGACGTCACTTACGCGAGTGAGGCCTCCGCAGGACGAGGCGTCGGTGCGGAACTCGGCCAGGATAAGTACCAAAACCTATTATCCTGGAGACAAGGCGGCATGGGGCGTTCATCAGTGGAGGTATCGACTGAGTGCCGTGCAGTAATTAAGAGGCGCTCAGGCAGGGAGAGACGTGCTGCATGCCCGCGGGCGAGCGGATTCGAGCAAGTCTTATCAGGTCCGAGCAGCTCCGAACATCTCCGAGCACATCCGATTAACCCCGAGACGCTCGGTCAGCTCCGAGCAGTTCCGAGCAGACCTGAGCAGCTCCCATGAGTTCTAGTTGTACCAAAGGCAGCGGGGACTAGACACACAGCATCTAAGCGACTCCTGAAAGCGGCTCCTATCAGTCTCAGATCGGCTTCTAATCTCATACGCTGTATTATTATAGTTATAGAGGTCACTTTCCTTTTAATGTCCCTTCCTAATACAGATTCCCAAAGTACGTATACGAAAACAGCCGTCCATAATGTACATTCGCAAAAATACTGAAGGATTTAATCCCCCCCCCCCCCACCCATCGTCCGCAATAGACGTAGGCAAAAGTTCCTCAATTCTTTACTCCCCCAACCCTCCGTCTCTGCATGTACCTTAGGGATGACGCTTTACTCTCTGTATGCGGTTTTCTGTTCAACCTAATATATTCCACTGACCATACCTTGTATTGACAGAGATCACACAATGCAGAGGGATGGCATAATTGACATACACCTATGAGTTTCGGATAATTCTTAGTTACAAGTGGGTGATGAGATGAAGAAAAGGTGAAAAGTTGGACAGAGCAGATTGCAGAAGTCATACAAAAACAAAACTTTATCTAGCATCCAAGTTAGTTTGAAAATAGGAGAAAATACAACTCAGAGTTACTATGTTTGAGAATCGTAACAGGGAAGATTAACTCAATAAAATATAGTAATTCTTTTCGTTGTGCCGGAGACGCTGCGTTCTTCTCCGGCCTCTAGAGTGGTCGTGTCGGTGGTCTGTGTTTTGACAAATTTCCAGCCGCGTTCACTGAAATTGACGGCAAGCTAACCTGTAACGATATTCACTGCTTCAAGACCTATGACGGTTAAACGCCTCTCTGAGCAACATCTGCTAAGACCTCTTCATGGTGTTCATGTTTGTGGTATAACACGGTGCATGACCCACACTGTATATCATTCGAACTGAACTACCTCTGGGGAGGGGCTGTTCACGACATTGACATCTACAGACCGCAGTCAAGGCTAAAAGAGGCTGTGATCCATGCCAGAACGAATACACAAAATAGACCCGAGACCTGGGCTTATTATTACATACCCAACACTGTTCTTCTCATCCTACAGCTTTGTCTTTTTTTGTTTAAGCCGCTCTCATTAATCTCTTCAGTAGATACATTTCAATTTTAACCTTAGTCATCAGTGTCCCAAGCAATTTACACACAATTCTCATTGTTATTGAAAGGATAGTGGACTATTTGTGTTGTCCATATATCTATACGCACGTAGTGTATCGAACTGTGATAGAGGTTGAGACCGCCTCCCCACATCTTGGATGAAAAAATAACATTACATTTGCATTATTTTTTAGACCGAGTAATTCATAAAGGTGATTCATATTTAGATTAGTGTTGGGACGATTGTGCAGCTCCTAGGTCTTCAAACTCCAAACGATTTCTTTGGATATCTTGAGGATGCTCCCGGTAGGGACACCACTTACTTTATGGGTTGTTCCCAGTGGGAATAATCCGTAAATGGTGAGCTGCTCCCTGCGTGCTGCTCGCATGGTAAGCAGGTCTGCGTGAGCAGCTCAGAGATGCTGAGTATGGCGAGCTTATCAGCCCGAGGCTCTGTCTGCGGTCCAGGCCTGGATTAGCGGGATAGGATCTGTCTAACTGCCTGATTACCCTCACACGATTTGCCGGGACGAATTAGCACTGGAGCAGCTCCTTGTGAGTCTCTCTGCGAGCAGCTCGGCAGGTTAGCGGGGACGGGGCTGGTAGGCGGACAGAGAGAACGACGTCGCGTGTTGTTCACTGCAGATCGATCTGGAAATACAGACAGCCACTAAGATGACAGCGCTAATCCCGATAGACATACAAATAGACCAGAACTATGGGCCTCTGTTACCTCATAAACGAATCCGGAGAGAGAATTATGGAATGCGGAGCGGACTGGATGCGAGCAAGTAGGCGTAGCATGGTGGGCAGTGGATGTGGATGATAGAATATCGTAAGTGTGTTCTGATTTACCAAGTGGGATAGGGAGTAAATATGCACCGTTTTGCCATATAACGTAAAAAGAAAAAATACTGTACGGACCACTGGTCCGTACTCTAAGATACGGACCACCTTGCCATACACGTTTATTAAGATATTGGTTGTTAAGCTAAATGAATTTTTTTATTTCGGGTATATAGTGACTATATAACGTCCAACCATGCTTGTACAAGCCACAGAACTCGCTGATAATTTACCGTTTGTACAGAACTCGGAGTAAACGCCTCGGTCCGTACACACCGTAAATTAGCATCTCGTTCTATGACTTGTACAGCATGGTCAGGACGTTCTATATAAATGCATACTACCCGCTCCTACACAATCACATGACATTAACCTCAGCTCAGGTTTGCTGCCGGTGGCCACTCTCCAATCTTATCCTCTGTTAAATGCACACTTACCGAATACCACAGAGACAAGGATTTGGAGAGTGTAAACATTTTTAACATATTTTCATGCATGTGCAATGACACATCGGTGGTGTTGGACTTCCAGATTACCCCTGTCCCGATTCAAGTGTTCTGAGGTGTTTTATAAAGTCCTCATAAGGAGTTACAATGCGTATTGACAAAAGTTCGCGGTATCTGACGTGGGAAACTTGATACAGTTTAAATAACCCGAACTATGGATGCGAGGCCAATTGATAACAAAGATATAAACTTATGCCGTCTGACAAGACCACTCTCCGCTTTCTGCGGTGCTTTACATCGCACCGCGCAAGCAACCTAAGGGAAACTTTTGCAGAGCAGTGCAGTGTGGTAGCAGGTGACACTGGAACTCGGTACAGGAAGATGACGTGGGCGACACGGACCTCCACCATTCATCACTTTAGGGATGTGTTAGAAACACCCAGTAAGGGATAGCAATGCGTAGTATCCAAATCTTCAGGTATCTAATGTGGGGCATTCACCTGATACAGTTTAAATAGCTTAGATATGCAAAATCAATTGATAACATCACACGAACTGGGACAAGATAAACCAGAAGCTACGTCGAATAATTTCGCTAGTGTGAAAATATGTCAATGACCTCCCCACTTGCCTAGTTGATGTTTGGCCACTATTAGGTAAGGGTACATATAACAGAGGATACATACACAATAATGACTGGTTTTGTGTATGAGTGGCCGTAACCTCCGAGTAGTTGACGCGTAGTAATATCCGAGCGATAAGCGAGGATATTACGTCGTCAACTGCATATTAGATTTTTCTTTTTCTGAATTCATGTACCAAGGACTGTGTTTTTGGATTATAATTTGGTTGCATCGGCGTTCTGTAGGGGTGGGGGAGAGGGAGGAGAGACTATTGTATTTCCCTGGACTGTGTTATGTGGTTCGGTGTAAAACTAACGTGAGACATATATGAGACTGTCATGAGACATAAGGGTTTTTATCCTTAATCTTTCTTCGGCGCTGTTCTGTCGACGATGGATGTTCATCTGCTACTTGTTTTTATTATTCATAATACGGCAGTAAGCTTTAGTTTGTTGGCAGTTTCAGCTAGGCAACAGCATTTGGGTGCTGAGCTGTGGATAAAAGATTACAGACAATGGAAGGCTTGTACATAGCCATGTCTGCTTTTAGTATTTATCATCCTGTAGTGGACACTATCGGTTTGATAATTGACGGGGTGTGCTGGGGTGAGGGCAGTAGGTGACACACAAAGGCAGGCATGTGGCTGGCTGAGGGTGCATGGGTTAACTAGGTTTGAGGAGGGCGCGTAAAAAGGAAGAGGTGTCCGCTAAACCACGTAAGGGTAGCTGTAGGCAGCCTAGGTTCTTGGCGGTATTGACAATAATGCATTGGATGGAGAATGTAGCGAGGGCTTACAACAAGAATGCTGGTGGAGGAGGAGGCAGTCTATACCACGTGGTCTATACACAGTCATACAAACACACCCAGACACTGACAGGGGGGTCAGCGAGTGCTCACCCAGTCTAGTCATTACTGGTTATTTGATGTAATCCTGTGTAGCACCCATAGCCGTCTTGCGAGATTCAATATATTAGGGCGAATGTAAGCAAATTGCCTGGATCCACCTTTATGACGGGTTACGTGGGCTAGTGGCACCCATTGACTGACGGACACAGCCTCAGCAGACACAGTGACCAGAGGGACGGGTGCTATAACGACTGCCTACCTCTCAACCCAATAAGCGCACCTGTGTAAGGAAGATTGTATAGATCAAAGCTGGGCTTGAGGGAGCATAGCACCACCTACTCTGGGTACCCTGTATACTATTAGACCCAGCGGGCGAGTGGGTAGGGGGTCGCCCGTGCTAGACTTGGCACGACATGGAGCTTTATCTAATACACTTGAGTAGCTTGGGGCGAGTTGTGAACATCAATTTAGAGAAATTTCTGAGTGACATGGGGTATTAAGTGAGACACAAACTTCAATTTTCATTTGAAATGGAGACTCCAAGTGTGGAATCCTATGCTGAGGATATATGACTTATAGACCGGCAGCAGGAATATCTTCGTAACAGCCATTCCTGATCAAATAAGATCAATTAGTATAGAGATAATTATAGCAGGATTATCTACGCCTGGGTGCAGTTAGAATTAATTCCACGAAATGTTTGAGTGACGCCCATGAGAGATTAATAGCATCGAATCAAAACGGCATTTATCTAATGCAATACTCTACCAACGCTAATCTTTGTTTGGAACAGGCTCTTAATCTCAGAATCAGGTCTGAAACTGAGTACGGTAAATTCTCCCATCTGGTTTAATGAACTGCCCCTGGTCGAGCTTGTTCGTACGCCGTTCCCCGTCCGGGTCGTGCCCGTCCTCCGCCCGCCCAGGAGGCTCGGGGGCCCAGTTAGCCGGCAGGTACCCCTCCCCCGTCTCTGACCACAATAAGGGCGGTCTCCGTGCTCCCAGCGCCTCATGATTAGATTATGTCCCGCCTACAGGTCGTATTACCCAACACCCGCCGCCGTCACCCCACACCACCCCCGACTAGCGCCTATTAGCCACCCTCCAGCCCGCCCGCCTGCCTCTCCGCCGAGTGTCCCAGCAGTGCTTAAAGAGCTGCTCCTATTGATTTGGCAAGATCAGACCCAGCTAACTCCTTGTGTGCTTCTCCAAGACGTGGGTTTCTGGCTTGATGTATTTGTCGCAATATCGCCAAACACTCAGTTGACAGAAAGCATGCCCCTCTCACTAAATTCATTTAATCTTCGAGTACGCAACACAGATGTGTGGATCGGAGGATTTCATTGGTTGTGTGATTATGAGTGAGCTGTGATTGCCTTGCCTGGGTGTGTTCGGCGTTTTGCAGGCAGGTGGCAGCAGGCATGCCGCGTGTTGGGCCTCCACCGCACTGTGAGCGCGTTGCCGGGGGACGCCGCGTCAGACTGAAGCCACCACGCGGCTGGTCGGAAGCCACTGCCACCACCCGACGGGAGTCACCAGCCCTTAGTGCCCCGTTCATGGAAGCCACCCCGGGCCCCCACGTGTCGACGACACCAGCGCCTCCTATCCGCACCACCGCCAGCGTCCTAGTTCTGACGTCACAGACGTCACAATGATGCCGACGCCGGTCGCCGGGTCCGCGGGTTCGTGTGAAAGGATTCATTCATCTCCGGGAGTCGGCGGCGGCTACGACCACGGGGCCGGAGCCGGGGAGGAACGGAGCATTTCCCGCCGCGGGAGCTGCTCGTCGACCGGTGTGCCTCTCTCTGTTGTGAGATCGACGGGAGAGATTCCTGGAGCGACGCCTTAGAGTGTCGATGCATTCCTGTGACGTGTGACTGCAGGGGGTAGTCCACCCGGGCTTATTGGAGCCTCCCACGTAGGCTACTGCTTACACTCTACATTATACATGATAGTCAGAGTGAACCTACATTCACGATGAATATTTACAGTATGGGGAGCAGCTCACTGCCTGACTGCTCACCACTGAAGACAGGCAGCTGAGCAAATCTCCAGTGGACCTGAGCCTCTAGCGTTGTCTCTGCGTGCATCTGTACTCTCCCTCTCTCCTGTTGTGGTTTAGAGCGCCACCATGTGTTACCAAGGCGCAATGCTCATGTTAAAACACTGCTCACTGTGCTGGGTCCTTCAGCTAATCCAACGTGTGAGCTTTCAATAAGAGCGACATGGACCGAGCACAACATCGCCATGTACACTACGGATAACTGGTGGGATTAACAATAGCAGCACACACGGGTTATATTCCTAGCAGTAGATACTTTATACAAAGGAAATAGGCAAGCCAAATGGTTCAATTGATACTGACTAACGAGAAACTAATTCTTAAATGTCATATTGTTGATGATGCCTTTCGACACACGATCCGAACCTATCAAAGGAATCAATGGATTGATACCAACTATTGGTTATCAGGTTACATTCGACGGCGGCATAACAAACCCATTCGAGGATGTGAAAACTATCGCGCAACTCTAAAATAGTCCCAGGCAGAAAATCACTAACATCGCTGATCCACTGATCATTGTTCGGCCACCATAAGGCCACGCTTACTACTGTTATAAGAAACTCCCATGGGGGCACTTCCAGCAGCCCCATGCGGACCCATTCACGTCTTGTTCTACGAGACAGAAGCCAGAGGATGCTACCACGGAGTTCAGCGGGAGCGGTCTTGTGAGCAGCTCAGAGGGCAGCTTGTGGAGCCGTTCTGTATGGGAGTACTCCTCGGTGTCCTCCAGTGGATCGCATGGTGTGGCGCAGTGTGACATGTAAGTACCCGTCACCCCTCCTTGTCTGTCCTACCCCGACATGATATTCCCATTATTCCTCCACCATCGTTTCGCCTTTACAGAATGTCTCAGTGACAGAGCATACCCCGCAGTTAGTCACAAGGAGCAGTTCACGGAGGAGGGACACATTGTAGAGGCTTATCTGTAGAATGTATGTAATCTACTTGTGACGGAAGTCGATGTTAGACAATTAGAGGCATAGATATCAATCCTGGCAAATGATTTGAAACAGAATGTATCCAAGACAGGTGTGCGGATAGAAATTTCAGCTATATCTCTATATAGATCATGGTTTGACGTTCCTTACTCTGTCTCCCTTTTCAGAGATATTTTTGAGAATTTATAGATAGATATTTACATTATTGCTAGTAGAATTCGTGCAATCTAGGAATCCGAATGAAATCGAGAATTATCTACAAAAACTACAGTATATAAAAGAAGTTGAATGAAATTCTTTGATTCTCCTTGACATAATATTTCTATGATGTCCAGTAGTTTCGTTTTACATGCCAAGCTGATGAATCTCTCTCACTGATATCACATTCATTTCAAAAATTGTCATATTGGACACACATAGACTGACGGCGGGAGGGGAAGCCTCTCCCACAATCTAATCCCGTGATTCATATTGATACACGTGGAGGTGTGCCAATGCAATCTGCGCACGAGCGACATGTGCTAAACGATATTGATGCCTGTGACTCGGCTTTTTGATGTATGGTATGTGACACTCCTAATGACAATCCAATCCCCTGTCCGCTCTGCTGACCGGAGGTTGTTGATAGGGACGGTGGTGATGATATCTGGTGAGGGGCACTCAGCGTGGAGGCTGGCAACACCAAGCAATAGAGTAACATATGGAATCGACGTGGTCCTATTCACCATGACTGTAAGTTAATCATTCGTCCGTAGATTAGTCCTGAATTATACTGGACTAACATGGTAGTAAACAGCGTACAATAGTAGACATCTTATCTTAGCCCCAATGATGTCTATTAATTCGGTTACAACTCTATATGGGGTGGTTTTTACAACGCAAGTTTGAGTGCTTATTCTTATACTGGTTTATTCATGGATACTACGTTGTTGGCGTTAGTGGAAATAGACCCGGCAGGTTCGAGTACAGTTTAAATCAACATAGTACCATAACAGCACAGAGGTTTAGTGGTGAGAGGCCACACTGAGACGACAAAAGGAATAAAGGTGGAGTAGAAGTATGAATGATATATGAGCGATTCTCAATGAGGCCAGAGCAGATCTGACGGGGCTGTTTCATACTAGGTTCCCACTGCATTGGAAGTCATACAAAACCTTACATATCACTATTCAAATATCATTATCGGATTGTTATCATAAAAGCTATATGTCGGCAACCACAAACATTTAGGCGATTCAGACTAGAGGTTCTAGTCCCTTTTAACCAGCGACCGTCCTCTCGACTTTGCATGTATTTTGATTTCCCTATTCGCATCTCATGTGTTATGGCCGCTGCTCTTCATTGACGACAGGTGGCTATCACATTTCCATTTCACATCCAGTCCTTCCTTCGCTTCTCATCTACCAAGCTACTATATTCCTAACCGGGATTCCTCTTTTCGTCCACTCAACTCACTGACCACCTTCACTATTCTATCAGCTTTATTACATACTTATTGTTTTAAATTCATGTAGCTCTCTTTCTTTGTCTTCGCTCATGGAATCATCCTCACATCTTTTAAATTTTTCCCTTTTCAGTTGTGCCCTAGCTTGATCATCCAGTTCGTATATTCCAGCCAATCTTTTCTCCTGACCAAATGTCCCTTCTCAAACACCTCACTGATCTCCTTGGGTTTATTCTGTAAAATTCGGTTTGGTTTCTCATTTTTCGCTTTACAATATCCTTCCGACCTTACCATTTGTTAATCCATGCATCTTCGACGTCCACGTATCTTTTTCATACTACCATCAGTTCACAAGAGATTGGACTAATGTCAGTTTTGGGAAAGGCAGTTTGGGTTCTTGGTCAATGCTCCACATGAGTTCATGCCGGCCTCTAAGGACGAGCTACTCAGTGGCTGGGTGGCTGGCCGCTCTTGTCCCCAGGTTCTGTTTGGCTGAGGGCGCACTGATAATGGCATGGGTGGATATTGTGTCAGAGAGGCCTTGTCTGCACCGACTGACTGGTATGTATAATGCATTTGTATCCATACACCACAGTATGTACAGGAGTCTGAGTTGGTCTTCCACCACAGATGTAAATAATTACACTGCTATGTAGATATATGACAGAAGAATACAAATGCGTTCAGTGAGATCTATCATAATAACGCATCATGTCCGTCTATAATATTATAGAAGCAATATAGACCTGTCCGTAGGTTATGTAAGGCTAGTCAATGGTGGTTCCACAGCCTTGGATAATGCACACGTGAATACAGAGGAGAAGGCTGGCGACATGGTGTCCATCAAATGTTGGCTCTAGCGTATATTTAGACTACGTTTGATATCATCTATCTACTCGCTATAATTAATTGTGACTTTCTAATCTAAGGAAAGCTATTAGAAATGTTTTATCGCCTAGCACTCGTTCCTAATCCTCACCCAAATGTACATGTAATTAATGACACAGCTATAAAGTCTTGATGTCTCATTTCTATAAAAGCCATTCAGCCGATACTGCAGATATACATTATAATAGATGACATTTATAGTCAGCCGATTGTAATATTTATGACAGGTTCATTGATTAATTCAATTCACGTGATCGCTGACACGTGATTCCGACAGTAGTTCCATTAAAGAAGCGTCATTGAATTGAAGTGAGATCCCGACCCACATATCTTACAGTTTATTTGACAAAGAATAGATGACATCGCATTGCTATTCGGAGCAATATTCCCAGAACAGGTAAGATTTACAGTGACATGTCAATATGATTCATTCCATGAGGCCGCCCTGAGCCTAGTGACGGCACAACTAGCCACGCACTACCTTGGTCTGCTCGAACAAACAAATAATAACTACAAATACTTGTAGCCTGCTCTCAAATATATAGAGACGATTTCTTAGTGCGTCATGCAAAAAGAATTTCTTATTTACGGAGATCTGCAGATGGGAAGGACTTACCAACCTATATACAAAGTGCTGCAACCGAGGAAACTCTTAAGAATGGGGTTTAAGCTACATACAGAAGGAAAATTACTGAAGTAGGGAACACAATATATTGATATGAGAACCTTTGATGGAGCGGTTTCGTTGAGTTGACACGTTCTTCCTCATCCATTTCCTCTTACTAATGTCTGTAATTTTTCTCTCATTTACTTCCAAACGTGTAAAGCTACAATTATATATGCTTTCCATGACTGTTCAGCGGAAGAACTGCTTCGCCACCATTGAATAAACACTGCCTCGCCGGCATTGCATAAACACTTCAAAAGAAATAAAATGGGAATATCAACCCGAGGGTTACTAGAAATGGGCTCTTACATATAGGTGTTCTGATCCTGTTTCACCAGAAGGATACTTGTGGCCTGCGCATGGCTGCAATGAACAAATTTGTCTACAGAGTCACTTGTGGCCCTCAGTTTCATACAGATGCCCATACCATGTAAACATCTAGGTTGTGTTCCCATTTTCCATAGACATGTTCTGAGCATGTCTATCAACACATGTATTTGTAGGTATCTCTAAAGCTACCATGTTGGTGACGTGACAGAAATCTGGCATGCTATTCATGACAGTCATCCCAGCTAGTCACGGATTCCGTTACATTCAAACATGCCATTCCCTGTCTGAATCTCACGAAGGGATGACTTGCATATACTATTCTACGAATAGTACATCAGACTAAAGTATCGTCTGATATTTCGTGATTACCGTAAAGTTTCCAACTGTTTGCAACAAACCCAAATTCAAATATATCTGTGAAGACTCAAACAACTTAGTATGTATTTTGGCAACACAGACTGAGTGATAATCGAGGAAGGGAGACAGGATAAGCAGAAGGTAACAGGTAGCAGTTAACGTAGAAAACACCTAAATGTCTGGTGGGACGGCGCATGTAAACAGGTGCATCAGTAATGATGGCTAAGGATACGGAATCCCACCTGCAGTGTTGCCGTGGACCCCAGGTCGCCATCAGGGAGTCGCTATACTCCTTACCACGTGACCCATTTGCATCTCCGGCAAGAGTCTCTGACATTTGAGGTAATAATTGCCCTTCGCATAGATGTCATGCGACACCAGAGAAGACCTTTTCGACCCAACATAATATTTAATGCGGCGAATAGACATTATTTTGGAAGTATTTGAGGACTGGTACTCTTATCCAGAAAGTGGTTCAGGTGAAAGTGAATACCATTCTGATTATTGAGCGCGGGAAATCGCGCTCATATACGTCACCTAGACCTTCATTCCTTTTGGGGGAAATTATTCACTATATCAATCCTGTCATTAAATAACAAACACTTAGTTTTGGATACAGTCATCTGCTACTAAAGGGGAAACTATTAGATGACAATAATGACTAAATGTGATACATACATGTTCAAATCTGATGGGACAGACCTGAATACACTGTATTCAATTCTGGTGGGACAGACCCACTTTGTATTGACCTGACAAACCAGTTTTACTCCCTTCAACCCTGTCACCAAGCTTTAATAATAATAATAGCCCTCACCACTTCCCCTCCCACAGCCACTCCCCATCTACTTTACTGACCAGCTGTACTCAATAGCATGTTTATTCTGGCTCACTGCTCTGCTACCACTTTACAATGCATGTGCATTTCAAATCCTATGGGACAGACCTGACTGTTTAGCATTGGAAGTCCCATATCTGATGGCACAGTCCACGCACTATTCTAGTCCTATTGTTATATCTGATGGGACAGACCAGCAAACACAGACCCAGTAAGGAGGTATGGAGTTGGTGAAGGGTAGGTATATGACCCTAGGGTATCTTAACCCAAACACTCCATAATGGCACCTGCCACACACACACTCCTTGAACCTGTCATACTTGGACACATATTTCTCATATTAATTGCTCCGTTTCCAGTATACCAAATCTTGCTGCTGTAGCTGATTCCCGTTCATTTTGTGCCACAGTCACTTGGGGAGAGGATGTGACGTGTGCAGTGTGTTTTATAAATCCTATTTGAACCACTTTTCACATTTCAATCTACTGTGCACAACATTGGCGACGTTTGCATTGCTGCTAATGTCACTTACTGGAAGTAGTACAGCTGGCTAAGTGCAATCTCCCAAATTATGAACAGTTACTCAATACCTCAATTATTCAGGCTTCTCAACCCTTTCCCGGCGACCGGGTTGAACAGTGACTCGAAGGTTGAAAATGCCCTTCGGCAGCAAGTCTCTGGAGGCGAGAATTCATTAAGGCACTTTCTACATTTATCCATGTGACATGACGTAACAACGTTACCACATACATAGATAGTTTCATACAAAACAAGGATGGCTTCCACAAATTTCGTTCCATCATAGTAGAATATTTGCTCGTCGTTCCTTCACCCATTAACATATTTCTAATTTTATCATAACCGAAGTTATTCTAGCCTGCCGCTGACATTCCGCTTTGGAAAGGCTGAAGAGGAGATGAAATGGAGATTGGTCAGATATCCTGAACGTGATATGGATAACTTCTTAATTGCTGGACTTAAATATGAATAGAATGATGAATCACAGAATAAATACAGCATCAATCCTTGTAACTGACTGCTGAGGAGGCAGTCCTCATGTGTATGCATCGAGACAAAATAATACATGACAGCATGCTTCCAGACAAATTACCCACGCCAAAAGACCTGAAGTATTGGTCATTAACAGAAACAAAGCAGCACACATTAATTCT
Source organism: Alentia gelatinosa (assembly GCA_950022655.1). Classification (NCBI taxonomy): domain Eukaryota; kingdom Metazoa; phylum Annelida; class Polychaeta; order Phyllodocida; family Polynoidae; genus Alentia; species Alentia gelatinosa. Next base: position 56,143,734 of record OX465583.1, on the reverse strand, counting down.
CAGCGTGATTCTTATCCGTCCCTCATGCAACCAATTTCCGTCATATCGCGACCTGCTGTGAATAAAGTGTGTAATTAATAGCAATTCATTATCCAGTGATAGCATTAGCAACGACTTGATTATTGCTGATATATTATTTGTAAATACGGCGACGTGTCATAATGGGGTCCATCAGCAGACAATGTCAGTAAGCTGGTCAAACCCAACTAGCCTGACGCGCTCTTATGTAAAATACAATCTTCTCGTCGCCTAATCAACATGGGTAGCAAAGTAGGCCTGTTAGAAATCGGCCTAGAAGTACAACAATTCAACACCCAAGGAGAAAACACAAGTCAATGAATATTGGCGTTTAAGAGAATGGTCAAATCAGAGCTATGTGGCTTAACCTCATGATGCTGTCCACTAACAACAGATAATATTGTAAACTATGTAGATACCAACTTCATCCGATTATCCATCTTTTTCAAAATTACTATGCAACGTATGTACTGAACATTTGTATATTATTCATGGAAAACATGCCACCGGGCAGAATTTAATAAAAAAAAAATCTAAACGAAAAAAATGTATAAACATCACTTTGTTGCACTCGGTGTGATCTCTTTACATGGTGGACCGCAAAGGTCTGGTGAAACAACAATATTGACCATATGCAACTTAGCGAGATCTACCGCAATCTACCTCGGCAAAATTGAAGAGGTACCTCAGTGGGCCGATTAGTCACGAATTATTGAGACAAATAAATCGTTGTATATCTGTTTAGATTGTGGGTCCTGACAGAACACTATATGAACAGTAGACTGCGCCGTAAAAACTTGACATTAGTCGTCTCATTTCATTGCTCCGATATGTGACATGACTGGCGCTTCAGTGCAGTGTAAGTAACGGGAGGGTAGCGTTACCATGTGATGTTAGAGCACTGTATGAATAATGACGGCTTTATGGTGTTATGTGGATGGTGTTGCCTATGGTCTAGGTGAGGTGTAAGTTATGCCTTGATCATGGCGGGATAATATCTTAGCAGCTGTAAAATATCCAGTAACGTGGACATCTATACACCTTAACCCTGTCTTTTTATCCTACCCCTAATAAAAAAACCACCATAGGCTCAACATAAGCAAATTTTATGTGGCATGCCATGACATAAAGTGTTTTTTATGCCACTAGAGTAGTAAAGGGATTGACAAATCAGCGACCATAATGTGAGCTACTGCGGAAAAAGTTCCGATTACACTCACAGCACCTATTGAAATGATTGCTAACATTGTAACGAGATACAAAATATGCCAAGTGATTTATCAAACCAGCCCCACCTTAAACGTCATTCTGATATCAACAATAAGTACACACTTCAGGAAATCGAGTCATAATCGCGCCATTAGGAACTCACTGAAATTCAGTTACAATCACGTTGTTTGCCTATATCTATGTGAAGCCTGGCCAAGCAAGACAAGTTAACACAGTTTGGCCTAGATCTAGACCTAAGCTGAACTCCACATCTAGATTCTCGGTCTAGGTCGACAAGTTGAGAACAGTCTTGCTGGTTTTTTCGACGTCTCTAAATGCAAACAAACCAGTTGCTAAGCTAAGAGTCATTTCACCAAAGCAGTGGCAGTGTGGATATTGCCACGCACGATCAAATAGGAGGAACTAAGATGGTTAATTACGCATTCACAACTGGATTTCAGTGAGTGTATACATATTTCCTAATATTCTAAGGTCGTTAGGAGAGGGGGTAGAATAAATACAGAACTCGAGTTAGTCCGACTAATTATAAGCCACTCCGGTCAGGTCTGTTCCTCAGTACGCGCGGCTACCGCCTTGCGTAGTAATTCACGATCTGTCGTCGTGGCATAAAAACTAGTCAGACTAACTCTCGTTTAGTTCTATTTAATTATCTATAATAAAGCTTCCAGTTACACCCTGGACATGTATTATATCCGAATTCCAAGACGCCCACAACTTAGGTGTGTCTGAACGAATTTAATCATGTAAGGCGGGTCTATGCTATTTGAAATTAGCTTTATAAATCGTGTGATGCACAATAATTCCCAGACCGACTGGACAAAGGACATAGGTCATTAGATGCTGCACAATTTGATTCGGCTGAAGGTGATGCTTGTATTTATGAAGCTAAAGTTAACGGATTATATGAACGGCTTTTGGCCCCCATTTCGCAATGACAGGCCGCAAAGTGGCTTTACGTTACACGTCTAGAGGGACAACAGACGCATATTTAAGATTCTCATGTTTGTCTGGCTGCGGATCATAGAATACCTTGTCTATTAGATATGACACACAACTGCGTTTGCCTCTTCTAGCCCAGGATATCAGCGAGTGAGCCTCTAGCATGATCCTGACATGTGATAGACATGATAACCATTATGTGACATACACTACATAATCAATACATGAGATATGCATGGTGATATATTTCCACCCTGTCTGTTTTTGCATCTAGTTCATATTGACCAGTAGAGAATAATGATTCTGTAAAGATGAGGTTTACCAATAAGATATTTTTTCGTGGAATTATAAACTTATGCATTCCGTACATATTTATTCTGTACATAGGTATACGGCGCTTTTGAATGTAAATGAAAGTATAGTGGGATATGTAATCCACACTGGATTCGAAAAACTTCATTAACAGACACTGACTACACTGACATGCCATCTACCTTGAACATTCTTGAATTATTTACCACTAGCTTTCAGCTTAAACTTTGATTAGCACCTAGCTATAAATCATAGCGTTGGCAGAGTGCGCACCAGTCCTTTAGACGTACTTAGCACCCTATATTTTCACCTCTATGCATGAGACCCCTACAAAGTTCTAGTCAGTGTGACAGTAGTGCTCCGTATCAGTGAACGGGTTATATACCTGCCTTGATGGGCAGTGGGGGTGCTCGAGCTTCCCTTGAGAGCTGCTCTAAACTGTTCGGAGCTGCTCGGAGATGCTCGGGGGTCCCCTGGAGTAATCGGGAAGCGCTCGGGAGCGGCTGATTAGTCCAATCGTAGAAACAGCGCGTGAGCCTCGCTTTCAACCCCTGGGGCATTAAATCCGCGAAGCAGGTTGAGCCGGAACAAGGCCGAGCAATCGGAGACCGGGATGTGGTGTGAGGACGACATAATCCTCGTACATGGCCGGCCCCTCCACCTGCTCACCCCGCCAGTATAGGGTACAGGACCATTGTGAGTTAATGAAGGAGTCACCAGATGGCCTACTCTATAACCCCACCACTCGATGAACAGTTCCTATATTGTGGCACTTTGTTCTTACGAAATTAAATGACCTCTCAAAGTCATTCAAGGACTGTTTTGACCCTCTACATCCATCACAGTTGAGGATGCCTTACAGATGAAACCCAGGACATGTTTGTATTCACGCAGGAGGTTCTAAACATATGTGAGAAAGGCTAGAATTGTGATAGTGGCCTCTTATCACTCACTTACCTTTGCACCTCCCATGGTGAACAACATCTACTTTTTCAACCCCAGCAGAGAAGAACACTTACTGGCGGCCTCCAGGGAACATTACCCATCTGCCCTATACACCATCCATCCCTCACTGCACAACACGGGCACAACCCACAGAACACACAATGCATGATTTACTCACATACGGGCCCCACTGAAGGGAATGTAGATACACTGCTGTAAGAATCACCTTGCATTCTTCTCGCCTTACTCTAAGATGGCCTCATTGAGTACTTAATAACCGTACGAGTCCGAGTGATGCCTGGAGGCACTCCCACAAGGATGCATAGAGATGCCTCCAGGCACCCCCACACTATTTCCTAAGATTTTCAAAATCCTTGTTTCTATATCACAAAATAAAACTTCCATAAAATATAGGGATCACATTATATCTAAGATTTTCACTAGTATGAGTACCCGGTGTTAACCTTGTGACTCTCTCGCAGGCGCACGATAGGTTTAATGTCTCAGTTCCAATTCCCCGGCAAAGCCTATTTGTTGTATTCCTAACCGCACAATCACCCTGTTGTCCCTAACCTATCGATTCTGCTAGTTCGCCTAAATCCTGGTCCTCCCGCTCTATCTCGCTACACATCCAAATCAACGAAGGCCATCCACCTAATCCCACCTATAGCCCCGTCTTACTCTACTTCTCTGAATCCGCCCTGGCCTTTCGCCATACCTTGTTCAAACAAATTGTTTCTCTCAACAACTGTTTTTCCTCTCACTCCAGTTACCATTCTCCATCTAGCGGCTCTTATCTGAATTTCTGCTTGAAGCCTAATATCAATCCCTTTGCTCATTGTCTCATTCCCCATCCGTTCTCAGGTCCTCCCCCACATGTTTCCACCCCAATTCCATTTGCGTTATCCACAGATTTCTCACTCTTGACTACCTCCACCTCCACAGCTACACGCCTTCACTGACACACTGACATAGAAGCACACATAAGCATCAGCTCCATTTTACAGCGATGTTCACGGCGCTGTAGGGGTATCATTATGCTGGAGCTGTTATCAAATATGTAATGCTAATATTGAATATAACAGATTTATTATATTTGAATGAGAACATATTGGACATTGGGAGAGTTGACGATATAGCGGAAGGCAGTATTTTAGACATCTGAAGAGATTTGGTTGACAACCAGGTTTTTCAAAGCTCTACACACTGATCTGGATGGAGAATTTGAGTGAACATCAAACATGCACATAGTTATAACGGTTATTGTCCACGAGCTGATTTAAAATCATAATTGTGTGTGTCATTATGCAGTGTGTCAGGACGTCTTAGTTTGTCACCAACGATGGTGCTACCAGCAAGTTTTTCTGATTGGCGAATGCCAACAGCAATGATATCAAAATGGCAAATAACGTTATCAAAACCCGATTTCCTTGAGTATGTATTTATATTTTAACGTTAATATGGCAATGTTTTTGCTTGCATCGGCGCTATTCCGCCTATGACGGATATTCATTTGCTCCTTGATCTCTGCGGGTCCTTGTATTTTTTGAATAACCCACCACTCTTCCGTCCGACTGATCCAAACCGCGAATCCTGTCGGTGTCAGGTTGTAATGGGACCTCTTCCTGGCATAATGTTCAGGATACGGTGTCAGGGGATCGTTTCTGAAATAAAACCAAAGAGATATAAGACGGATGGCTTGAATTACAATGGAGAGTTCCCTTCTTGTCTTGTTCATCCGTCTCTCCATAGCTTCTTATTGGATGTAATAAATATTGTTGTAAAAATTATTGCAATCTCATGTATGTCTGACTCTGAGAGTTTATATTTTATGGGGAGCCCCTTATACTACCGATTACTAGACTAATGGCACCACGGACCGATGGCACGTGGACTGATGGCACCTCTTCGGACCGATGGCAACATTTTCCCTAAACCGATGGCACCAGGACCTAAACTGATGGCACCACTCACAAAGACACTACTCTTTATGATATATACTTGCTTCAGCCTCATGGCATAATGAACCTAGGTCCAAGCTGGATTCAATGGATTTAAAAAACAAATTTTTTTATATTTTCACGGCCGTTCCTCAGCCCCAGCGCCGGCCCACTCGGCGCCGACCGAGGTCCCGCCCGGGTCCCGGCCGGCTGGCCATACACGTTCTTTAAGAGGCCTATTCCACCAAAGAGGCACAAGCCCAGGCCGGGCCCCTTGTGGTCGCCTATTGGCGATCGGCGGCAATAGCCGGCCCAAACCTTCCGCCGGCGGCGATAAACTGCTTGGTGGAACAGCTCATGAGAGCTGACAGGCGCCACACGGCCGGCCCCTGCCGGGCACCGTGCCTCCAAAACCCCATAGCCGGGCAGTTTCGGCTGACCTGTTGGTGGCCGCCAAAATATAGTGATAACCACAGAGAAGGCCAGGCGGGCGGGCAGGCATTATGATCGCAACGTCACCCGCAAGCCCTGTCAGAGGAAAACTGATCCATTTGATTTTAAGCCCCCGGCAGGCCGGCTGGCGTGCCAAGAGCGTGAGGCGGAGAGCTGTTCCCCGGGCGCGCGTTGACCGCTCGCCGGCATATACTACGATATACACCGTCAACAAAGGCCCGCGGACGGTATTCCGATACGCGAACACCGATATTTCGGCAGTTGCGGCAGTTTGAGCAAACTATAAGCACCAGTGTCAAATATACACATTCATAACATCAATCCTTATCTTTATTTACCTTCATTGTTCGATTTAACCTGTAAATCCGCGGTTATTTGACGTTTTCCGACCTTTCCCATACAAATCCCGACACGCTGACACACTGCTCTGCTCGATACGGGACTTTCGCGGGTTCAGAGCGTCGTAGTGTATCGCCGCACGCCGCGCCGCCTATCGGATCGATAGAGAACCGCGGGCTTGCGCATTAGTTCCGCCAACGTCCACCAGACGGCAATACCAAACCCGCGGCGAGTGTATCGCCGCGCCGGGTCCGGCCGGCTCTATGGACGCTCACAGGGCGCCTTGTGTACGCCTGTTGGTCACCTCGTGGGCCTTTGGTGGAACAGCTCCTAGAATTTAGGGGTTTAGGGGCGGCCGGCCGGCCGGCCGGCCGGCCCCGGCGGCAAAGGCCGGCTGGAGGGCAAAAACCCGCCTGCTGAGATCCTTTTTGGTGGAATAGGCCTCTAACTCTGTAACACTGAAAAGAGGTGCCATCAGTCCAGGTGCCATCGGTGCGTGGTGCCATCAGTCCAGTTACCATCCTACCTAACCGCCTCACTAGCACACTGACCTTACATGATGATAATAGCCCCTCTTCCACCACTTCACCTTCGTCTTCCGCCTCTGCCTGACCGATTTCTGGGGCATGACTCTTGGGGTCATCAACGGTAACGAGACCTCTCCCTGCGGCCTCCCGTGGAGCTGTGAGTTTTAGGGTTGGGTGCCTATGGGAGGACAGAGGAAGATTCACAAATCACGCGCCGTTCAATTACTGTCACGGTTGGTGTTCTCTGGTTGTATGTCCTTTCTTCATACATATTAATTTTCAAAGAATGGAATATATCGTTTTTTGCTATGTGCAAAATCATCCAAGTTGTATCATGGCAATCTAAAAATATTTTAGTGAGAGATATAGATCACATTAAGCTAGCACACGTCACTGACACGCTGACCTATATAGCGTGACATGGCAGCATTGGCACCGTTACTGCAGCGGGCTATTTTTCAGCCACACCTCCCTTCCATCTGCCTAACCCACTCCAGGGACATGAATCCTGTGGCCCTCAGCTGTAATGAGGCCTCACCCCGCCGCATTCTGTTTAGCATCGACTTCCCTTGGTGAATACTCTTGTGTAGCCGGCTCCTTACAGTCTCCGCGAGGGTCTATGAGCGCATGCTGCATGTAACCACGGAACTATAAGGGTGTCTCTCATGTGTAACGGGCAAACAAGGCTCGTGGCGGGTGAGGACAGGTAAGGTTGGCAGTATATGTCTTTACCATAACCATAACAATAACCAGAATACTGCTTAAACTTACTTTTGCGGGAACTGAATTACTCTATCCATTGGTTATCTATTCACGCACAGATTGTGTTTGGCACTCATCTCTAGACAAAGCTATCCTGAGCTGATTAGTAACAGAAGGCGCCGAGGTGCTGAGTGGGCGACGCGATAGCACGCGATGAAGTAACTGAATCTTCATCAAAACCAGACCTTTTCATGGATCATAATTAAATTTCCCACAGTGTTCTCATAACATCACCCGAAGGCACTCTGGGGTAGGGGCATGGAGACAAACCAGACACCCTTTGCGTGCAGAGACAGTTTGATTGGTTTACGACAACAGAGGGGATTTATTCCTTACTGTGGGATCTGAGCATATTTCAGGAGTCACGGATATCCCAAAGGGAGTAGAGGGGCCAATTCTCCGTTAGAATACTACTTGAAATACAAACAATTTCTACATACAATCCGTACATAAAACAGGATTTCGAACAAATAATCTCTATAATCAATTCCTATTAGAAGTTGACTTCTTTACATATAATTACCCAAACAAATGGCTTCTGATGTTGAGTTATCTCCAGCTACTCCTTATTGGAAATTTCTCCTCAAGTAATCTCTAATGAAGAAGGACTTCTCCTCAGATAATCCCAACTAGAAGTAGCCTTCTCTAATAATAGTTTCTGTTGGAAGTGGATTCTCCACATTTTGTTTTATTTTTATTTTTTCATTCAAGTAAAGTAAGGACACTTTATTTCGTCCAAAGACGTTCTTTCCAGGGAGGCCATGAAATAGGACATAATACAGGACAAAACAAATTCTATTTCATACAGACAAAGGTAAAAGGAAATTTGTGAACATACGGCAGTACATCATTTCCTCCATCAAAGATATATGTGATGAATTAGAAAACTTTAAACCACCTCTAACATGTATGACCTTTTTTAACTTTCTCAACAGAAGTGGAAGTAGCATCATTTACAATTATTATTCATTATCAGAGGGAGCCTTCTCTATAGTTGATCCTTACTGGAAGTAGCCTTCTCCACAACCAATTCCTACTGGAAGTAGGCCTTCCTCCGAGGGCTACTTCCAGTAGGCTGTTAATGTGGAATAAGCCGTGCAATGGACAGCTCAGCTGAGATGTAGATCTTACTGATCTGTAATTGCCACTCCAGGGTTTGGACTTGTCAGGTTGTCAGGTGGTTAGTACCACTATAAAATGTCGCCACCTCCGCCACCAGCATCCTGTCTCCTCCGGTGGTAGATCGCCCTGGAGACAAGCACGCTGGCCTGTTGTCGCTGTGAAGTAGCCGTCACTGGCTGAGGGACTATGCCGTAACGAAGCCGCTTAGTCTGCGGCCAGCCACTAACTGCTAATCAATGGCAATAAGAATGGGATTGTATAGGAAAAAAGAGCACTACGTTTCACTGGTGTCGGGGACAGTAGCGGGGGATATTAATGCGGACTGAATTTGCCGGGATCCGGCCACGAAGGCACGTGATTAGCAGGAGGAGTGGGTCCAGGAGTAGTTTACTGAGCAGCTCATCCTCCAGGGAACCTGTCAGTCCAGGTTGATGCGCTACTCATAGCTGAGGTATATCAGTGAGTAATGTGTGTCAGGTCAGTGGGGTGTTCATAGAATTAACTGTCAGAGTTGTCTACCGTAAGTCTCAGAGTAGCCGGAAAGCATTTGCGATGCAAATTTTGGGCTTACCGTACACTTTGCTGTCATTGAATGTATTTTATCTCAGATCTCGTGTTTTATATATTTTTCTAATTTTCCTAATAAGAATAGTTTATATGTGCTTGCACTGTCCTGTACCGATATCCCTGTTCAGATTCCTCTGTTTTGACTAACACGAGTGTAGTATGAATTGCCCCCAGTCCTAGGATATACGCCCGGCTACAGCTGGATGAGCAGATAATCTATAATCTCTTGTATCTGTGTGAAATGGGATTCGAGGGATTTACCCTGTTAACACTTTGGACTACGAGCTGGTAGCCACCCACTGAGAGCTCTACTCACAAGGGACTAACGGACAGGCTCCCTGGCCAGCTCATCGAGTAGCTCAGTGAAGGGTTCTGTGAAATGTGAGCAGGATTCCTGACACTGACTTCAGCAAAAGGGCGCTAACCCGGAGGGCGTAGCGGAATCAATAGTAATTACATATCTCTCCCAGCCCAACCAGGCAACCCACCGCCGGCCGTCCAATACGCAAAATATACCTCTTTCCGATATCCGACGCTCGCACTAATATATTCTGATTGTCCACCGAAGCGCAAGAGTATGCACATGCGCGTAGGGAGGGTAATGTGCGGGTCGTGATGGCTACAGGGATAAGGAGCCTCAGGGTCTTTACCGTAAGACAAGTAGACAGGATAATTACCACAGAGGGTTGCAGCGACATTCCCCCACGTATAGTCCATCATTCACCGCTACGACCATAATGAGAAGCCATTTTTGTATTGCTCTTTGGGTAGCCATTTTTCAAGGCCGGCTTTCGTATGCTTAAAGCCGGGAAGACAAATACATGCCTCGTCGCAGATGCCATTAAACATTTGGTCGTGGCAAACTGCTTCTGGAGTTTCAGTCTAAGATTACCTCCATTCATTGCAGGTTCACTTAGTGCTATCAGCTTCATGACACATTGAATCTAACGCACAGTCTCAGAAGGCTTACCTTGCCATGATATAGGCCTGGTAGCAACTGCAGCATAAAATCCAATCCTCGAAACTAGCATAGGAGACCTAGGTATATTGTAGACTCTCACTCGACGACAACATCACATAGCTCACCCATGATTCAGACCATCTACCCTTTAACATAGTCTCTTCTTGTTAAGAAATACTGACTTAAGCAACCAGCCTACAATGTTTGGTCGCTTAAAGCATGGAAATGGGATGATTGTATAAGCGAAAGTCAATATTGATTAAATCAATTGGAGGAACTGTAACTTTAAGATAAATTTGATAGTAAATAGAAGATATTCCCTTGAATTTCTTACTTAGATACATTGCCGCACCGTATACATGACTATTGTCGCATCGGAATCAACTAGATAATACATAGGAAGTAATAGAACTGATCAAGAGAAAAAAAGGCGATGTTAGAAGCTGCACTGTTTGTGGATATCCGAATTACGTTAGCCGTAGTAGTATAGGAAAACTGGGTTATGTTGACAGTATTGATCCTCAATCCGCAAGGCGCTAATACTGCCTCTATATAATGGATGTTACACAGGAACAGGCTGCTTAGACTTGGCATCGACAAAAGTCTGTGTCATCTTCAGGTGCTACCTTTACTAGACTGGTACATATCGGGATATACATGTAAGTATCAAGGCAACATACATTTTAAAATCGTCTCGAAAAATAAAAAGTATAAAGTTGAGGAGCTCGCGTAAAGACAAATCAAAAATCATATTTTACCAGATGTATGAGCGATAAAAGGGGCGTTATAACTCACTTACCACCCATTCTGGAATCACCTCCCCAGACAGGTTTCAGAGGTTTAACATCTATAAATACGTTTGTAGTCCTAGACCCTCATATACTTAAGATAAAATGCGTAGTTCTGAAATGTAAATGAAATAAAAGCTGTGGCATGGTATTAACAGTTCTGCAATATATAACCTCTAGCCGATATTTTATCAATCAGACCTATATGCATCCACGGTGACGCAAAATTAGATTAGGGTTTATGACTGGTCAGAGAGGGTCGCCGTTCAAACCTTTATCTACCTTTGTTTTTATCTTACGTTTACCGGCCGTTCCTACCCATGTCATATTTATTGCATCACAATGTGAAATACCAGGGTTTTGATCACGTGACTGCTTTCTAACGTCAAAAAACTTGGTGAGATTGATATGGGCATCTATGATCTAATTTTACCGATTTTCTTTTACTATGTCATTTGTATTTTTAAAACTAGACCCCTGCTACAGATTATTCTGAGGTACTGTTTCCAATCACACACTCATTTCCCACCTCCCGCCAGTCTGACAAGGTTTAATTAATGGATCTCTGGGGACCTTAGCCGCGTGAACCCCTGTTAACCTGATCTAATTAGACACAACAGGTGCCCTCAGCTCGGTCGGCGGGGAATTCGGACGATGTCTGAGGCCGTCCCATCTGGGTGTCACGTGGGCGCACGTGATATGCGTAGACATCACTTCCGGTTGCATGAGAATATTATTTGTTTCCCATTTACTTCTGAAGGAGACTGGCCTACATTCAAAAGTAACCCGTCCGCAAAACCGATGCTCTAGTTAACATATAAGCATGGTTCCTGTGAATATATATATACCAATAGACCTCATTATAAAGATTTCTGAATTATCCATCACTATTCTCCATCATCCAACAGCACAAAGCAGTATCCATAGTCCCTTTGGAACTTCATAAATCCAACAATAAAATATCATAGATTTACAATACTTTATCAATATTTTAGTGCCAAGTTAAATTGAAACCATTATTGATCTCTAGGGAAGCCAACGACCTCAACGTTTAAACCTATAGTGTCTCGACAAGCAGCCTACTTCGAGTTTCCCAAATGGGATTGACCATCTGTTTTCATTAGCTGGTCTCGTTTAATCTGAATGTAATTAAATCCATCTGAAAATACATGTCCACTTCATATAAAATATCCACGAAATAACAGGTTTTCTTTTAGAAACAGAAAATGTAAGATTTCCCGGAAGGAGCCCCCAAACGTTCGTTAAACATAAAGTAGTAATGAGGAATGGCCAGTTGAAGGCCAAACCAATTTTCAAGATACTTGTTATATTATGTCCTTCACAGTAAGAAATTCAAATTTCCGAAAATGGTCAATCGTATGAAGAAGGCGGAAACTATGCAGCGGGGAAATCAGACGACCTTGATCAGTTGTGCAGTCAAATAATTCGGAATCTTGGCAAGAAAGTGAGGTGACATAATTACATAAACCATTCGCATCTCCTTTTCCCAATCCTCTGTCGCCTTCCCTACACCCAGTCAAAGTCATTCAGCTATTCTGTATGAGAGGCCGCATTGAGGCGGTTCCAGCAAGATATAACATTGACCCTGACCGACAGATGATAGTCAGAGAACCAAAATTGATAGAGATTGATAGCGGCCGGAACACAATGTGACAGCATTGTGATTGACATGTATTCAGGTGTCAGAGCGCGATGACAGAAGGTCGACCTTGTATTACGCCTTACTGGCAGGACATGCGTGCAGGGCGCTTACGGTTACCATAGAGCGTGACAAAATGGGCGTTCTGTGAGCGTTTAGGGTCGACAGACGTGGAAAGGAAATGAAAGCTTTACAATGGTGTCTACACAGAGCTAACGTCACAGTGCTTTGACTCTATTGTAACATGTGGCCCCATACAAGGCCCTGCGACAGGAGATGTCCAAATATGGTGTGACAATGCATGCCATTTATACGCATTTTCTTTATTCTTATAGGTGATATTCTTTGGAGCCATTCAGAATAGGTAGAGATGTTGTCGTCTTTCTTATCATCTTCAATTTTCTTTTATTGCGTCATACTAACTCCTTTATAATACCAATCATGCTATATCTATGTTAAAATATCCATATCCCACAGGAGGTTTTTAAAACTTTCAAAAACATTGTGACAGCCTTAAGGAATCTGAGAAGTTTTAAGATTGCATATGATATGTTAACATTGAATATAAAGGAGGGGGGATTAAAGTTATTAGATCTGACAACGATGGTGGAGGCCTCGAGGATACTATGGGCCAAATTGCTTATATAAGATGAAAATAAAAACCGAACATATTTGTACAGACAAAATATTAAGAAGAGTATGGAAATTTACAGGTCGTTTTAGGGAACACGAATAAAAACCCTGTAGAGTCGAGAAGTGAGATTTACAAGAGCGTGTTTGTATACTGGGATACAGCATATGATAGCCCACCAAGGGATGACTATGAGTTAGCAAATGAATACTTGTGGGAGAATTTGTTTATCAACACTGGATTGATTGAGTCAACGAGCCAACATATGAGAAAGGCTGGTATATATCAATTTTCTACACTTATTCCGAATTGGGAGTTCCATGACTCATGTATCAATTCTATTTACGGTATGAACATAACCTTTAAGACTATCTATGAGAGCCTCCATCTAGGGTTTCAGGCTATTGGGGGGACATAATATGATCTTTTATAAGGTGCCGTAAAAGATCCAGCAGATTTCTTACAAATGTCAAGTAAGAAGACCGACTATGTTAGATAGGCTAAGATTCCATAAACACGTTGGAGTTGGGAAAGAATGTTTTCTGAATTACCGCCAAACTCAGGAAAATGGGAGGAGGTGTGTATCTATGAAATGCTATATCTCGGTTTACGAAAGCGCAAGCATTCAAATACATTGTCATCAAAAGAAGAATACATATAACAAGTATATCTGAAAAGGCGACGAATAGTAAAATCAGCTAAGCGTAATTATTACACAAAAGAGGATAGTTCATATACATGTTACATGTTTTTGGAAATCGTTAAGAACATGGTAGGACTTTCGTGATGTGGATAACAAAGACATTATATTACGTAGGTATGACAGGATGGAAAATGGTACTAATAAGTTGACCAACTATATAATAGCATACAGAAAAATGTTTATACATAGGCAACGAGGAGTTAAAGTAACGGATCTTAGTAGAGAAAATTGACTGTTTCAATCTCAGTCAGGTCTATAAATAGAGGGAAACTATGTCCCGGTGAAAGTAAGTCAAAGTAACTCGGTAAGGATCGGAAAAATCAAATTACTTATTTGATTTTTATCGAGTAACTGCAACCGCTATGTTTTCGTCCGGCCGGTTTCACGCCGGTTTCATAGCAACTATGAGAGTTGATATGCGTGTTACTATGCGACTACGTCACGGCGGCATCATGGTCGTATTTACATGGTATATTGAAATTTTCCGGGCCTTTTACACCATTATTTACAAGTTTTATAACATCTTTCTGGGCCATAAGCAATTATTAGTCGGATTGGATGTGTCTATATTTTGCCATATAGCTCTAGATCTAGACCTAGAACCGTATAGTGCATTTTATCGTTGCAGCTACTTTGTCTCTGGTAAGTATTTTAAAGTTCTGTTTATTCACCTATTTTCTATATTTCTATAAACGGATGGATATATTGGTGATTTGCATATTGAATTCCGAATATTCCGATTAATTTCTGCCATGGTGGTGTGTCCATGATGACTCTGGCTCTTGCTCTGGTTCAGACACTTCTTCTGCAGATGGTTGAGCAATGGCAGCAGCAACAGCCTCAGCAGCATCAGGTGCAGCTACAGGTGAGGCTTCCTGGTCCTGTGTGACTGGATCAGCTTGCCCTTTTTTGCCCTGGATTCTTTGGTGGCATGGCTGTAGCTATAGCTCTGCTGCAGAAGTAGGTGTGTTCGCTGTGGCTGCTGAAAAGCGAATGAATATCCACGGCACAGCCCATCTTATATAAACCCCGCGCGGACTATACCACAGAACGCCACAATATGTAGTGGGCTATATCGCGATGCAGCAAGGCTTAACAATCAAGAAACGCCACACACCTTGATGTGGCACAGTATAACGGGAAGCATTGATGCCATGCTGTGATGACTTACATGAGAGAAGGTGTCAAAAGAGAGGAGGACAGCCTTCAAATATTGTTGAATGTAAAATGAACATGAGGCTTCGGCAGCAGCCAGAGGTCCCTATCCCACCACCAACCAACGGCACACTGTGTACCATTATAGACTGTGATGCATAACCTGTCCCACTGCAGCCCAGAATGAGCTGCTCACTGGTCCGTGAACTCCAGGTGGTCAGGGAGAGCTAAGGGCATTCACATTTCCCGATCCCGTCTGCCTAAGTTCTCCTAGGTCTGTCCCGGTGCCTCCGTGGTGCTCTGCTACCAGGGTGCCGGAACCGGTGGGAACATAGTGTAAACGTAACATAAGTATTGGGTTGGATTAACTCACATTTCTGAGATGAAAGAGAAAAGCGGCTGGTAAGAGGGTATCCTCGTACATCGAAAGGCAGGTAATACTTTGCTGAGACAAAATAGCTGCTTCGTGATGGAGTCTTTGTGATAGAGACAGTTTTGAGACTGTTGTAGACTGTTGTAAGACTTCTGTCAAAAACTGAGAGCGTTGTAAGACTGTTGTAAGGCTGTTGTTTTGCTACTCTTGTAAGACTGCTGTGAGAGCTGTGAGACTGATATGTTGTAAAACTGAACTGAGACTGTAGTAAGATCATTGCGAGACCCTGTAATAAGCCATCATTACATGCTAATTTAATAAAACAAAAATGGGCCGTAGGCTTTGAGAGTAAAGAATACGAAAATAGGAAAAAAACGAGACAGTCATATTCCCTATACCAACAAACGAACTGATGGGAACTTTATGAAATGACATACTGATTAAACAGGCAATATCTTCCAAAGGGAGTGCAAAGGAAGGCAACTTCGGTGTCGGAAGGTTAGTTCGGGTTTTATAGAGTAGGAATATGTGAAACCATAGTTATGGTGCCAGTACGGGGTAGATTTATGAGTTGTTTCGGAGAAATTCGTTCTGAACGAGCCGGCACGGCTCGTTCAGAACGAATTTCTCCAAAACAACTCATAAATCTACCCCGTACTGGCACCATCACTATGGTTTCATATTATTATATACCTTAATTCAGTCTTAATTCGCTAAAACTGACCTTAATTCGACTTCGAAGTCACTATTTACAACTTGCAAAGACGACGTGTACATGAGCAGACATGGCGGAAGTTGACAACCCGAAGTGATCACCGCGCAGCACGAATACATTATAGCGCTGCATAAATTAGCAAGCGATCACCCTGCTACGCTCGATCGTGCCGTCGGACAGCTACACTCGAGCGGTGCAGTGTCTCCGCTACTTGTTGACATCGACGAGTCGCCCGCTCGGCCCGTGAACGTATCGAAATCGATATTTCTCGCATATCTAAGCTATCTAAAGTGTATCATGTGGTTCGTAATGGTATTCCACCTCGATGTTTGATGTATTTTTTCACTCGCTCCGTGGTTACTGTACGACGCCACAGAACTCGCGAAGTGAAGGGATCAGCCATTTTTGAATCTGGCACCTAGAATTCTGTTGTCGGCCTCTCGACCAATCAAGATGCGTTATTTCTTCAAAGGGTGCAGTCTGTCAGCCAAAGCGTGCCGGTGAGGGTCAAAGGATGCAGTCTGTCACCCAAAGCGTGCAGTCTGTCAGTATCCAAAGGCACCGGTACAACGTTTCAAGGCGTACAGTGCATTCTGTGTGTAATAACTGTACCCCTAGGAGCAGTACGTATTTACACTGATTTAGTGCATAGGTATATAATAATAGGCATAAATGTTATCCCAATTAACATTTTGAAATAAAAAGGAACATTTCAGGGGCCACAAACAATTAAGTTCCGTAAAGGTAATCGAATCGATTGAAGGAGGAAAAACTAAAATGAATGAAAATAGAGTAAGATTTGCTCCCCCCAGAAAAGTAGTGCAACTATCAGGTAATGCAGAGAAACGATATGCAACAGACCAGCCGCAACCATCAACTATAACATCTGAGTTACATGGAAATACTCAAATGATTTATATCTAATTCTGTCCGAATCATAAATCTTACAAACCGTGAACAATTTAAAAGAAAAGTAGAATTACATAATGGATAATGGTTCAAACTTTGCCTTTACATATTCATGAGGCTCATGAGAATTGGGTGGATAGTAGGACAAAGAAAATGTCGACCAAAAACAAGACAGATTCGGAAAACGCCATTCAGGGCAATAGATAGCAGTGTGTGGTAGACACGGCGGATGTTATCGGGCACAGAGTGTTCATCAATGTAAACATCGCGTTGCGTCGCCATCACTTTACTATCCCGACACTCATGGCAGGCAGCGAGGTGAATAAAACATTTACGTGATTATCATAGAACAATTATCTCTCGCGAAGCAAAAGAACCAAAGTTGTGTATGCTCTCCTAGGAAATCAATGACGTTAGCCGTGAAGTCAACATGTTGAGAACTAACTAAGGACATAAATCTGTATTGTGAATACATCTCCTATGTTATCTTCGGGATCATTCATATAGGGTGTTCACCCTTAATCCTTATCTGCTAATTGGAAAAATAGTAATATTCTCCGAATGTAGGATAACAAGTTTGGACTTTTTACCCTCCAGGGATGTGGTTTGTCGTTGGTTTTCAAAATCCGAAATTAATTATCATTGTATTTCCTATTGACGGTTTCAAAATGCATTCTTTACTCGGAAGGAGAAAAAGAAATCACATTAAATATGAATTTTTCGCCATAGTTTTACATCGCAAAATGAAAGAGGATGAGAAATAATCAGCTCCATTAAAGATTAAGTGACCTGGCCATTTTTCTGTTGAGGTTTTAAGACAATTTTCCCATTAAGCAGATTACACAAATGCCCCTTTTCATTTTAATTTGACGAGAAGTTCGGGTTTTATCCATGATGTATATTGACGTGTTTTACCAGCTTGTCTGCAGTTCATTTTAAGCATAGAAAGTGTTGGCAAATGTCATTGTTGTTTCATACAGACAGGGAATATTTGAGGGAAAGAATGTAAATATGTGATAGGATCTGCAAGTGAAAGTGTTGGATCATCTGGCATTAATTATACGGAGGCACGTAAGCTCTCGATTTAGTCGTCCTGGCCACTCATTGACTAGGATAGCCAACTGATAAGGTATCTTTCGTTTTTGTAGTCATTAGGACACATCCCTCCCATCCCTTCTTGAATCTAATGCGTACAAGATGGGGAGATTTCTCGTATGTGCTTCATGGATGACCCCGTATCCATAAGCACTAGACTTCCCTATTCAGAATTATGATTCTTCATTGAAGAAAATGGGAAATGAGGAAATTTAGCTTTGGGACTGACACAAAATGCGTAGTACACATCAAGCTGGCTAAACAAGTTTAACGTATGATTGATCAGACTGAGACCTGGTGGAAAATCATATTTTGCTGTCTTTTCACCTATATACCATCAAAGGTCTATGATGAGCGTCTTTTTCCATGATCTCATCCTTCGATGTCCTATGTTTAATCCCTATTTGTCCATAGCCGAAATGAGCGACGCTCATCCATGACCAATATATGTGCGTATTTAGTTCCTGGAGGAGCTAATTTACCAGTTTGTAAACGTTTTTAGTATCTCCTCGGAAGTACTGTGATTGATGAGTGAACATTTATATCTCGTTATAGGTTCATGAAAGGGTTTTTTGGTTAGTGATCAACGCTCTTTTATTTCCAGCAATACACCTCATTTCGAGATATATTTGGTTTCTTGTATTTTTGTTACAGTATTTGTTAATATCCTATCATTTATTGAAAGTTCCAATCACAATCTTAGACACTCTTAGAGGTTTCGCAATTACAGTCCGAGTAAGAATTCAATTAACTGTACATTTGACATCCAGCTCAATTCGAGATTATGTATATACATACGTAGGATTTGATATACAATATTCAAAGATTCAAGTCCGTGATCAAGAATCCATAAGTACAAATCATTCAACACAGTTGGTTCCTACCAAGTTGATTTTCCATGTGTGTTGAAACATCACCCCGAGAACAGATTTAAGTTTATTGGAACTCTATATCATTATCTGCAATGTCCATGGGTGCAGGATTCTTTTTAAATCATGTATTTAAGCTGGTCAAGTTCAGCCCATTTATAGGCTGGTTTAGTTACTCGGCCAGCACTGGTTTACAATAAAGCGCTTTTGTCATAAGATGTATAGTATAGATAGTGAACAATATAAACAATGCATATAGTTGCAATATATTTTAAATGGTTAATAATGGGTTAGCAAGTCACCAACTAAGTCAAATGATAGGGTTAACCTCATGTCACATTATCATAATTAATGTTAGTCTATATTTCACAATGGCCTGACTCTATCCAAATGTTTACCGCAGCCAAATCTTTTAAGACGTTCATTTATGCTAGAAGCTACTCACCTCTTGGAGCTGGTCCCAGCATGCTTCCGGTTTCTTCAGTTTCTTTTCATTTCTGTTTTAGTAACAATGAAAAAAAATTAACAAAGACCATAGAAGAAAAATTTGATTTCGTTAGAAAGACATATTGAACTGTCTCAGGTGGTCTTGGTAACTTCAGTCCCTTCAACGATTGCCATAAATGGAGATCCACTGTGTAAGGATTTAATTACGTACATTCACCTGATTAAAACTAATCAGTGACATCCCGACCTTCGTAGTAGTAAACAGCTAGGGTATTATATTACCTACCAGGCCCTCATCTTAATCATAGACATTGCTCATCAAAGTGAGTAATGACCATTTACGGATTACCATGAGAACTAATATAGATAGATCTGTGTTTTATGATATTTAATGAGAGGTGAAAGGAATCCAATCAGGGTCTATAATAGTCTAATCAGGGCCCGGGAGAGTCACTATACACCGATGATATGACCATGATATCCGGGATAATGGAGAAAGTGGCACTTGTATAAGTGATACATGAAAGCATCATGCTCTAGTAGTAATGCGCAACTCGTAATGCTGTATTAATCAATAAGAAGAGGCAACGGTGGGAAACAAATGCTACTTCTTTTTATCATGCACACAATACATCATGTGAGCAAGGAGGAAGCGCAGTGACATCACGAGTGCTCATGCCCAGCACTAAAATAAAGGTGACATAGAATGTGAGAGATGATATACTAATGAATGAGGAGATTCAATGTTTAGTGTTTTTCAGTGTTTAGTGTTGTTCAAAATATTAATCCCTTTCTACCCAAGAATGTTCTCTAACTTTATTAAGTAATGCGTTGACGGTAACTTACTGAGGTTCAGTTCAGGGTCTCACGTTGGGCGTTCCGAGAGTGCTGCCCCCATAACACTATTAATACCGTATAATTACAAAGTCGAGTAAACCAGCTGGTGCTCACTCAGGTGTTAAGGCTGACCCCCATCAACGCCGATTCTGGTCCCGAATGGCCTTATAAATGACTTCCCGACACGAAACCGATTCTGTCGTGAGGTCCGAAAAAATCGTGGCATGGAAAAGGTTTCTGCGATTTATCCTACCCCTGATATAAAATCCCATAGGCTTAACATTGAGTTTCCGTATGCCACGCTGACTGGCATATGGAGTTTTATATGCCACTAGTGGCATACAGGATTTTTATCACATAATATTCCAAAATCGAGGAGGCAGGGTAGGATAAAATCAAAACCTGATTTGTTTTAATTGTGGCCACTGCATGCCACTCCTGGAGGTTTGGCTCCGGACTTCACTTGGCTTCGCCTCGTGAAATCAGTATGCCAAACTCCAGTTGTGGCATACAGTGGCCAAGATTAAAACTCATCCAGTTTTACGATACGACTCTATGATACCTTACATACCTACGATGTACACCCATGTACACGATCTTAAGCATCGTGGACCTGGCACTAGGCTACGATTTTGCCATTTCCAATTGTAGCAAAAAAACTGCATATGAAAAGATTTAATAGCCTTCAGATACTATGTCATTGGAACGCGCTGTTGAAAATAGCAAATGACACTGGCAACTTAGCAGAAAACTGCATATAAAAAGGTTCTGTAGTCTTTAGACCCTATATGTCTTTAGTACTGGCTGTGATATATGTCAAACAATATGAGCAGCAGGGATAGCAAAATCGGTAATATACCAGGAACCTGATATCAGAAAACACTAAAAATTGCTCAGAATGTTTCTAAGGGATGCAACAATATGATCACATAGCAGAAAACTGCATATGAATAGGTTTTATAGTCTTCAAATTATTTAAGAAACAAATATTTGGAATATTGCAGATGTGTAAGACCGGGCACCCACCAATACACGCCGACGCGTACATCGATACAAAATGACCATATCGTAGCTTATCGGTGCGCGTCGGATCGCGTCGGTGCGCGTCGCAACGTGTTGGGAGAGTGCATGAAAAAAGTACCATGGTCCCAATACACCCCGATATAGCTCGCGATGCAACCAGCATAATCAACCATTTTTCCTTTATAATTCCAGAAATAATGCATATTTATGATTGATAATTTATCTAGAGATACTATCGTAAAACTGGATGAGGTTTAATCTTGGCCACCGTATTCCACGACTGGAGTTTGGCAAAGTGACTTCATGAGGCGAAGCCGAGTGAAGTCCGGAGCCAAAACTTCAGGATTGGAATGCGGTGGCCAAGATTAAAACGAATCAGGTTTTGATTTTATCCTACTCTATCACCTCGATTTTGGAATATTACGTGATAACAATGCTGTATGCCACTAGTGGCATATAAAACTCTGTATGCCAGTCAGCGTGGCATACGGAAACCCAATGTTAAGCCTATGTGATTTTATATTAGGGGTAGGATAAAAAACAATATTATATGATATTTCATAATGATATTTAATGAAAGCAATTAGTTCCAATTTGAAATATGAAATCGATTTGAGACCTTTATCTATTATCAAATTTCACCATATTTGCAGAGCAGTATTATCATTATATATTCCAGATATTCGGATATTCGGATTATTTCATATGATTTCGCGTTCAAAGTGTCACTGATACCTTCTGACGTGCACCGACGCGCACCGACACCCTACGACAAACGATACATGATCGATTGTCGTAGACCCTCTACGATATGGGATTTTTGTCGTAGCGCGTCAGTGCGCGGTTGGTGCGCATCGGTGCATTATCCTGGAAACCTGACTATCTGCCCCGATATGTGCTACGATTTTGCTACGATATGGATTTTGTATCAGGAGGTCAATATCGGCGCGCGTCGGGAGCTCACTGGACACCCCCGTAAAGGGGACATTAATAGTACACACATGAAAAAGTCTGCTGTAGGCCACTGAGAAGACATATCTCAATTATGTTTGCTGTACTGAGTTCAGAAAGGGCCAGAATATGAAGTCGGACACCAAAGTCTAATCTAATGAGTCACTGTAATACTTACAAGAACAGAGAATCAAGTAATGATTTTCAGCACTCAGAATTATAGGTGTTCAGGCCTTTTGACGGTAGCTGTCTTCAACAGCTGTTGTCATGGTAATCCAACTACTTTCCAGGGTGACAACAAGTGGAAATGTTAACTAGAAGGATGGATCTACAAGATAAAACAATAAAACAAATGTTCTCAAGGGGGGCAGCAGAAATGAAAATTTGGGGTCTTTGCCCAGGGACTATTTCAATGACTGCTTTTGGGCTTCTACTATTGCGAGGCAAATAATGACAGCCAAATGCTAACAGAATATGGGGGTTTCATATCTCTGTTATCTGTGTACTTATCAAATACCTTTGACGCTACCCTTTGATTTCTTCGTACACTAAATGCGCTACCCATCTCATATCACAGCCTCCCAATTCCCATGTTAAAAACATGTATCTATGAGAGAATTAGCTCGAGGGATGAATTGGATGAGAAATGTCCTCTCTCGCGTTCTAAAAAAATGAAAGCGTTGTGTTTTCTCAGGTGGCCATATTATCCTGTGTATAATGTCAAATAAGATATGCCATTGAATACAAAAGAGACGAAGTCATCTTTTATAAACAAGACACAGCCTTCATTTTCTTTCAGTGTGCTTTGTCCTTTCATCTCCTTCTCATATATTCACAGAATACCCCTCGAAAAGCGATAATTCCAAAGCCTTATTACTGCACATTGACACCATAATGTCTATGACACCCTTTATGAATAGCTACTAATGAAAAGAGCATTAGCCTTTGATGATCGAATATGCCTAATAAAAGGGAACGTGATTACAGTAAGGAGCTGCATCATTATGCGGTTTAATTGGATTTCCACTTGATATACTATAGGTGCCAATGCCTATAACCTACGCCTTACCCTAAGGCCTCACCTTCTCCACCAGTGTTTCTTCTAATATCCGGAAGCCACACGCCTTACGACCGTCTCCGTAGCTCGTGTGCTGTGTGCTGTGTATATGTCAATATAAATTAGGTCAGGCAGATATGTGTCCTAAAGATGGAAGCTTTTCTGTGTCAGGCTCCATCAGGAATAGGAACAAGGCAAACCGAGGGAATACAATTAATGCGCTTCTAGGAAGTCTGCCTATGACCTACATAGATCAGGCTTTGTTCCCTGGTAACCTGGGATTGCTGAATGATGGCTTCCAGAAAGCTGACTGTAGATTCCGCTATCAGCTGTCTTCCTATGTATTAACCGGGATGTAAGTGATGTACGACTCCCAGTAAATAATGGGGTAAGGTCTGATTAGTCGTACAGCCTGACTTGTGTACTTCATGGTCCAGAAGTACTCGACAGCTCATCGTAGGATCATACAGGAAGAGAAGTAGGGACAAAAAGAGAATGAAAGAGTCAGATAAAGATATATGGAGACACAATGTCTCACAGAGAAAGGAAACAGTAAAGAGATGGAGACAGAGGAGCGAGTGGGAAGTCGGGACAGATACAGTTAGAGAATACACCAACTTACATGGAGACAGAAACAGAGGAGTCTAGGCAGAAACAGCGATAGGGACAGGGAGAGAGAGAGAGAGAGAGAGAGAGAGAGAGAGAGAGGGAGGGGGGGATATCATAGAGTTAGAGTGAAACATATACAGAGATTGGCATAGACATAGGTTGAGGATGGGAGGGATATATATATAGGGATAGGCTGTCGAAGAGAGAATGAGAGAGCAGCCAATTCGCATAGTATTCCATGTAGAGACACTCCTGCAGTACTAAATTACATTCGTTTGTCAAGCACTGACTATGTCCGTATAATACCAGATTCATCTTAGAGAACAGTGAGTGGCTTCAGCCGTCCTAGTTTGTGACTCTTTATATACTCAGCGGATCAGGCACCGTTAGCTTCAGGCTCTCTATAATGCCATCTCATAAGGCCTGCCTTGTGGAGGATCTCCTCTGCTCATCTGCAAAAGTATCAAAGCTGTATTTGAGAACCTCACTATCTGGAGAGCGGATATAGATCCTATATGTTTGCTCCTGATATAATGTCCTAAGCTGACTGGGAGATAATTTCTGTCCGGGGTACGGGTGCAGACCATCTCTAAGACAAACGATACGAGGGGATGGCTTCCTGTGCTCTGATACGGATATGGCAATGGCACAGTCTCCATCACCTTATGGCTCTACATGTTGCGTTCAAGGCTAATTGTTGACTACTTAAAAGATGTGTTGTAAGAGCAAGAATTGAATTTATTAGATAAAGAATAGAATATGGAAGAAAAAAAAGCACAAGGAATTCATGAAATTATACGGATAAAAAAGTAGAATGGCTTTTAAAAGAGACCTGACACATGGTCAATAAGCAGCATCAAAGCTCTTACTAATGTCGTAAGCAATTAAGAACGGATAATGCCTTGACCGTAACATGCACGGAGAGTGTTTTGAGGCATAAATTACGACATTTACGATCTCATCACCTTTATGAGTAAGTAATATGTGAAACCATAGTTATGGTGACAATACGGGGTAGATTTATGTTCTGAACGAGCCAGTACGGCTAGTTCAGAACGAATTTCTCCGAAACAACGAGTAAATCTACCCCGTATTGGCACCATCACTATGGTTTCATATTATTATATACCTTAATTCAGTCTTAATTTGCTAAAACTGACCGTAATTTGACATCGAGGTCACTTTTTACAACTCGCAAGGACGATGTGTACGTGCCGGAAGTTGACAACCGGAAGTGATCACCGTGCAGGCGAGAATACATTATACCGCCGCATAAATTAACGCACGTTCACCCTGCTACGCTCGATTGTGCCATCGGACAGCTCTACTCGAGCAATGCAGTGTCAATGACGTCACACGCCGTCTAGTTTCACCAACTTGACAGTGTTGACATCTACAAGTCGCTCGGTGAGTGGCTGTATTGGTATCGATCTATCTAAAGTGTATCACGTGAATCGTACTCGCTCACACTAACTCGCTCCGTGGATACTGTACTACACCACAGAACTCGCAAAGTGAAGGGATCCGCCATTTTTGAATCTTGCGCCTAGAATTCTGTTGTCGGCCTCTCAACCAATCAGATTGCATTAATTCGTCAAAGCGTGCAGTCTGTCAGCCAAAGCGTGCTGGTAAGGCTCAAAGGATGCATTCTGTCAGCCAAAGTGTGCAGTCTGTCAGTATCCAAAGGCACCAGTACAAAGATTCACGGCGTACAGTGCATTCTGTGTACACTAACTGTACCCCTAGGAGCAGTATGTATTTACACTGAGTTAGTGCATAGGTATATAATAATGCTTAAATATGCATGATACCTTCAGGGAATTATTTATGGTATCATGTTTAGTCAATCAAATAATAATATTAAGGATGACGTATCATGAACCGAATCAATCCGTTCCCTATTGGTGCATTTGATTAAGCGAGTCTTGTACCTCCAGGGAGATTCTGTACCAGGACATAATCACTCAGTGTGACACCCTAGTTTTTTGTGGAGGCCCTCCTTGCGATTCATGAACCTTACCTGCGGGGCACGAATCGGTGGGGCAGAAATCGCTCAGTGATAACCTCGCTTTATATTAGTATTTATCCCAATCAACGCATCTTTGTCACATCCCCTTGCCTACAAATTGTTAACGACTGCTGTACTAAACAAGGGGTAAATATAAAGTCACACCCGCGTTTCTATAAGGACGTGAAGCAACAGGAATTGGAAAACGGCGCCTGGTGTCAGTCGCCCCAGATCCTACCGCCCGGGGTACAGTGCAGAAGAAGTAAGTCCCCCGTCGTCATGGTTATTAGGATGGTTTCTCCCTCTCGGCAAGTGGTCCTGATGCCTGTTTACTGTCCATGCACCATTACTACGACTCCCTCCCGCCTGCTGCCGCTGTCTGATGCTCGCTGTAGCATAGGATGACGACGTGTGTAGGGGGCTGGGGTGGAGCAGTAGATCGCTATATAAGGGCAGAGTGCGGGGGCAGACTGAGGAGGCTCATTACTATCTCCCATCCATAGCGCTGCATCAATGCACGTATTGTGAAGTAAAAGCTTGGTCATATGTTGGAACATTACTTAATGTTTTTCCGATTAATTTTATCCATGCCTGTTTCCTCCGCCCTCTTAAAGGACATGCATCATAAGACAGAGCTTAAATGTTTCATAAATCATATACAGTAGACTCACGGACACCCCGCGTAAGCGGGCACCCCGTTTTAAAGGACACCTTTGATCGGAACGGTTTCTTCTATTATCTATTTTTCAACCCGCGTTGGCCCGGAACGGAGGGTGTCCGCTTACGCGGGGTTCTACTGAACTACAGCCCTTGCAATCTGGCCGACATAGTAACATATTATCAGTGCCGACTATGACCTTGGTTTTACAGAATCTTTTGCAAAGGTACTTACGCATTTTATGTGAATACATGAAACACTCGGAAGTAATAAGGTGCTCGCGCAGTAATATATTGATAGCGTACAAATACATTGCTGACACGGTCCTACTAACCACATTATCGCTCACCCGCAGCGTCTTCGCTTGTTGCCGGTGCCTCCCCTATGTAAACACGGGGAGTAGAATATTGGTCATTACGCATGCCCAGACGGCTGCGCATGGCTCTCATCTGTACACACTGCCCTCTTCCGGTGAGCAGACTAGATCCTTTTCGCCAAAGCTCGTTTACAAATAGAGCTGCCTGCTTATTCAAATGAAGGTAGAGTAGGTTGGCCTAGTAAAAGATAATATCCTCATCTTGGCAAATGTCTACTGTCTTTTGCACTCTGTATGACATGCCAACCAGCATCCGTGAGCCATTGCTCTGTTCTAACACTAGAGTCTGAATTAAAAAAATCTAACTGGTAGAAAGGAATGATATGAATTTTGCAAGGTTTTATGTATCTAGGTCTATTTTGAAGATGCGGATTAAGATTTCTAAAAACAGTCAAAATAAATATATTTCGATGATCCTCTTGTAGGACCTTCTTCCATGAAGATTGATTACTTGAAAATACGAGAATACAACAAATACCACAATAACATGGAAAAAGCCACCTCCGAAGTAGAGTTTGAAGATGCAAATGATCCTACTTAGTTTAAAATAAGGCATCCTAGATACAAGGACTAGCCGCAATCGACACCAAGTATCAAGCTAATATATTTTCAGCTACGTGCAGGGAGTTCGCCAGGAATAGAGGGTCTGCAAATAGGTTTCCTATAATTAACAGCATTGGCGGCAGCCAGGAATGCACCCTATCCCTGTGAAGGTTATTGTATTATAGGAACCTTTTAACCGTATTGGTTTCTCTTGATATCTTCTTTCTCTGAGGGATTCACTTCATAAACTCACACTTTATAAAGGTTGGCGATACATCGTCAACTGACAATAAAAAAGAAAAAGAAAATAAAAGAAATAATAAATACCAGGGACCAAATGTTGATAACATACCCCGAGGTAAGACTCTCATACCAGATAATCAAGACAATAGTGCTCAACCCTAAGATATTACTAGACGATGTCATTAGAAATAAGTTGAGACACATGTTCCAGACATCAAGAGACTACGCAATTCTCTGAAATGAGCTAAAGCTGGGATTTAACCAATTCCTAAACATGGTATGTCTGAGTCGATAAGTGATTCGAGCCCCATATCTCCCTATTCCGGGAAATTCATGAAAGGTTGGTCCATGGGTAGAAGCACGGCCGATGCAATCGCTGAATAGGTCCAGACACTTGATACTAATCGGGAGAATGGCAGAATTACAACATGTATTTTTGTAGACCTGAGTAAAGCGTTCGACTGGGTGAGCTATGTTTTATCAAATGAAAAATTGTATAAACTAGGTTTTAATGATAGAATATTAGACTGTATGAGTCACTTCTTTAACCTCAGACAACATGTTAGGGTTGGTAATTCGTTATCGGCCTGTATAAAATATCAAATTCTGGTGTACCCCAATACAGTATACTGGGACCACTTAACTGTTATATTATCGATGCTGATAGTTCGCCTTTCACATGTTCCCATTTGTTCTATGCAGACGTCCTTTTTTTATCAACCTCTGATCAAGAACAAGAATCATCACTAAACTGACTTAGATCTTATATGGATCACCTTAGCAAATGGTGTAAAATCGACTACATGAAGATAAACCTAAAAAACAAAGATATGCCTTTTCGAGCCCAGAAAAAAGCTGAATGATGTTTTATCAATTGGCTATTTCCCATAACATATTAAAAGACTGAAGCTAGACAGAAGACAGCTAAATCTCGCTGTATTGTTTAGTCGTCCTTGGTTGTTCATCATCTCTGTCAAAGTGTTGCGGAGTGTTTCCACCCCGGCTTATAATCATCGGTCTCAGATGAATGGGGTTCATTAGTAGCTTAATTCAAGAGGGGAGAACTCGTCAGTCAAACTCCAAAATGAGCCTGGTGGCTCACACTTGTAAATGGCGTTTTAAAAAGATTGATGAACTCCCTCCTGGATGTGGCTCTGTTTTCTGTTAACCTTTTTCTGCGCATGCGCCAACAAGGACCCCCCTTTGGTGCAGAAAGTGACAAATGTGGAAACTATGAATCCCTTCAGTTGAATCAGTTTATGCCCACGTCTTGCTTTACAACATTTTATCATATTAATATTTTCTTTTCATCTCTATTTGTGTTTGCATTGGTGCAGTTCTTTTTAGAACCTTGGCGGTGATATATACCATTAATGTTTCTCATGAATTGCTAGTCGGATTAGATTTGCCACTGATATTTGAAATTGTACAGGGTTGATCTGAAAAGAAATATACTATTAATGCACCATCGGGTTCTGGAAATTTTGAATCTGTGTTCTACTGTTTACATAGAAGATAAAGTACAAACTGATGTGCGATTTTAGTCGTCAGGAGGATGATTTATAGCTATCATACTATTCTAAGGCTGATGAGCTCGCCTCCTATGACGGATGTAATAAATGGGGTTGGGCTTTTGACAAATGGGGATCATTAAACTCAGATTCCCCCTGATGAAAATTATGTGAGGACCTTGTCGCTGTCGAGACCAAAATGGAAATTTAAGCCAAGCGAGACATCGGAGATTATGATGTAAGAAACAATAAAAAGCGAGTCTTGGGGTGAATTGAATGGTCATAAACATCACGTGAGAGACATGGATCGGTTTTCTAACACTTTCATTTTTTATCATATTGTTACTCCCATAATAGCGAGATATTTCCACAAGCTGTCTAGTGCAAACAGGTGCAAGGTCGTCGGCTTCTAATGTCTTGCAGAACCATTTTAGATTACACAATTGTACTAGCTGTACGTCAGAGTAAAAAAGAACAACCATATGAAGCCATTCTATATACCCAAGCCGGAGACTTTTAGACTGGTCCCAAGTGAAGTAGTATAGATCAGTACCCTATACTTCTAGTTGAGTTGATAAGCTATATAATCCCTCACACAATGTGTTTACATAAGCAATAGTTCACCTGTGGTATTGGTTGCGCAAACAGAACCCTACTTTCTGCCGTTACTCATAAAGTACAGGTATATAGATATATGACCTCGTTGGTATACATAAGACCTGGAACAGCTCCAGAGATATATCAAGCAGGAAATGCCTGCCGCTCCTGGGAGTTGGGGGGACGAGAGCTACTCAGAGCCGCTCAGAGCTCTCCCTCCTCTCCTCCATCTACCACACAAAGGGATCTCATCCAACAACAAGATGTATAGGTAGACTGAACATTCCTTAAAGAGAGATGGATAGCCGGAGAGGGTCAAGAAAACGAGCAGTATTGATGTCTATCGTCCGATAGGTTTCTCATCGTTTAGCTCTAAAATACGAACGGCAACGTTCTGTAGAATCACTGTAAGTAATCTCCATTTTATTTCTTTGTATCTGCATCTAAGTCCTAGTTTACTTCAACTGCTATTTTAGTGATCTGTTTCTCAAGTTTCCCGAAATGCTGCCGTTGTAGAAAATTCTTATAGTTTTATCACACGATGCCCTTTATGTTAAACGTTATATTGTAATAGATAAGATATTTTGATACAATGATTTCCTCCCTTCTAGGGGATTATAAATTATCTATCCCCATCCCCTGCGGAGTTAAGGTGCTATTGACGTTTATGGGGTTCTTGTCCCAAGTGTCACATGGCAATAAGATTGTGAAAGGATAAACAATACGTATGGTACAAATCAGAGGCTGTTCCGTCCCACCTCTCTATCAATTCCATTACATATTCCTCCTCTCCACATTCTATCCCATTATAAGACTTCCATAATGCATCCTTCTTACCTTTTCCGATTCTATTTACAACACAATTGTACCCCTACTCTAACCCCATCCCTTTTGCATCCCCTCTCTGCTACAAAACACGTGCCACCCAGAAGCCACCACATCCACACCCCCTAGCACTGACTAATTCTGACGGCTGGCGGGGGCCGCACCACTTTAATCACGGCCTTCTCCCCTGACTTTTGGCGGCAGTGCTAGTGGGGGTGAGGGAGATGTGGGGGGGGGGGGGAGTCGTTAAGGCAGAGAGTCAGGGTCGACTATGTGAGCTAGCGGACAGCTCACAGTAGGCCACGGTCGATGCTGGACTGAGCACTGGATCCATAAATCCCAGCATGTGGCTTCAGGGCTTGTTCCCTAGCATGTGGCTTCGTCGATGGCTTTCGCAGTCCCGATTGTCATGACTTAAATATTGCATTACACCCTGGAGGACATTATTTTTATGTGAGCTGCCAGTCTATATGACACTAGGGCTGTGGGCGGGGAAATCTATTTCATCACCAAATCGACGGTTATCATTATCCATTCGAGGATGGTGGGTGAAAATACGTTCGTAGAGAAGATCGCATGTTTATGAACTTGACATGGGGCCTCATATTGTATCATGGAGCTGTTACTGAATTAGTACCACTTAGCATTAACACTTTGCCTCACCACATAACCCACCATTTGAGCCAGCCTCTCACGGTAGACGGTATAACCTCTGACCTTTGCCGCGTCCACTATGGTTTCCGCCACCCATCACGCGCATGCTCAGCAAAAGTCAAAATGTCGTCTGCTCGGCTGGAAACGGCGGGAAAGACAGACGTATGGCGGGCGTTCTGCACCTAACAGCAGATCAGTGACGGCCCACTTCAAAATTCATGAGATCCAATCCAAGCAGAGAAGGAATAGCAATAAAAGCCCTACTTTACTTCGCGGAAGAGCACCTAATTTAGACCGAAGAGCACATCCTTTGTTGTTGACTTCTGAGCAGCAAAGCCGCGAAGGAATACCAAGTAGTTGGCAGGGCATAGACGGATGCTGTTTTATTTCTCTATCTCGGTGGGTGGGCCACACTTAAGGACGCATGTGGAAGGACAACTAGTGAGGATCGACATTGATATCTCGGATCATCTTTCTCACAGAAGTCTGTGAGTGAAATGGCGATACATGACAATCCACAGCGGAGCCTACCAGTGTCCACGCACGTGCTCCAAGCGGAGTCTGAGAGACTTTGCAGGATTGTATGTATGGATGAGATGGCGGTGGGGGACTTCTAGACTGAAATGAGCAGATAGGGTTGGATGGGTGGGAAGAAGGCGGCTGACATTGGTGGACCAGACACATCGACCCCATACATAGCGTCCCCCAGAGGAACAATGGCCGACCGATGGACCGGGGGCTTTTTGTTGACTTTGCCAAGTCGCGCCTTCTCGCCATGATTGTCCACGATCTCGGCGCCAGCGCGCATTTTTATACGGTCCTCTGGGGCGCCGATATTGCATCGCAGAGCCAAAAGGCCAAGGCAAAGTATGTCCCGTTTCTTCTCATAGCAGACCACCAGAGAACATAAACCTATGAATTAATGACTTTCAGCGAATACACTTCAGCTATTTTATTATGCCCAGCAGACTGCGAATCTAATAGAATGTCCAGTGTAGGGATTTGGATATTCTTAGTGAATTCTAATATTCAAAGGCTTACAGTATATGCGCAGTCTACATTAGAGAAATGTTTGGCAAGCTAATGTGTTAGGGTATATATATATACAAATGTTTCATTGTTATCATGCTTGATTATATATTTATCAGTTTTACCTCGTATAATTCAAGACAAACTATGATATAATACTCGACCAAAATAGGCAAAACAATAAAGAGCTAATTTTTATAATCAAAATAGTATCAGATGTACACCTATGTGGCGTTTCCACCTACGTCAAAAACCCATTGATCTTGTGCAGTCCTTCTTCATTCATATTTCTTCTTTTTTAGCTTCTTTTTTTTCATTTTAGAGAAAATGAGATCTTGATAAAGTATACCCCTCCCCCTAACATTATATTTCTTCCATATACGAAGGACTTTGTGCAGCCACTCTTCTCCTTTATTACCAGCAGTGGTGGATTTACTGCTTTATCAAAGACCTATCGTTCTCACACCATGCCTATGTGGTGTGGGAACGAACAGAACTTTCCCTTTTTGCCTAGCCACGCGGTCTCCCATTTAAACCTATATATACTTTATAAATCTCCCTTAACTTGGTCATACGCGATTCCTTCATTCAGTACAACAAGTAAACAAACAAAATATGCAACATAGACAACAAAGACAAGTATAGATTCTACTCTGATTTTTAACGATTCACATTTATTATTATATTATCAGTTTTTATGATATCACCAAGATGTTTTACAATTAGTAAAATTGGAAATTGATTCATGATATGCTCTTCTAGTTATTTCTCTAAATTTCTTCATGCTCATTTCAACTTGAAGTTCACTGGGCAACAGTTTCCAGATCAGCAGTGTCAGTATTTATCTGTTCTCGGTTTCTTGGTCTTAAAAACAACTTAGGTACTCATGTACTCCTCTATCATCTGTTCAAACCTCCTGGTGTTATCAATCACTTTTATGCTGCGTTTCCTCCTGCTTATAATGACCACTGATTATGGTGTTTCGCACCGCCGGCATCACCGATCGACTTATGCACCCACCAACAAAATCAAAGTCGATGCGCGTCCACTGCACTTTTGCAGTTTGCAGTCGATCGTGCTTGCAGGGTAGTAGGTGTAATCGACATATTTCAAGCGTGGAAGTATCATCTGACTGCCCTGCAGCTCTTTCTGAATCTAGATCCATCAAATATCTCATTTACGTAATTTGAATATTTTCTGATTGACTGATATCTGATCTGCGGTCTGAACTTCACTGTTTGATCAATGGAATTTTATATTTACATACATATTCAAATATATTTCGATTATCAAGTCTATATATACATGAATATCTGCTTTAATTTCTCTACTGCTTATCCACACAAACTTTGATATATCTGTATTTACTTTAAGCATATGCGATTCAATCCAAGCTCTCGTTTTCCTCAGCTCATACTGCATTTTAAATATTACTTCATTTTCAATGCTTCCACTTAGAATCATGATGAGATCATCCGCGAACATGGCTATTTCAGAGTATTCAAATATATCAAAAATGTTATTCACAAATTATATGGACATTACCGGTCCTAGAACAGATCCCTGTGAGACTCCATAATCATTCACCAGGTTGCATTTCCAGCTTTGCTCTCTATTGGATAAATGTAATTCTAAAAGAGACACCGTATTGCCTGGTAATCTATGTCTGCTAGTCATAACTTTACTTGCTTTCTACTGAAATCTACATATATGTATCCAATTTTTAGTATTAGCAGGTTATTTTGATTCAAAAATATCCTCACTGAAGCAAATCCGTAACAAGATGGTAACTAGAATTTTGTCAAGGACGATATGTCCTAGTGGGCGGTCGGTACACTGTAACATTTCTTACATCTAAAGTAATTACAACTCCACTTTTTTTTCAATATAGTTCCGATTATTTCTAAATATTTTCATATTCTAAATAAGCTGTGCATATTGGCCATGAGATATATATCCCTTTTACTTTCTACTGGTTCGTTTGGTGAAGTTAACTTCATTTAGTTATGTTAAAATGATGTACAGTGTACATGTTATATTTCCCAAGTTCATCAGCATTCAGAGATTTCTACAAGTGACAACAGCACATAAGACATGACATACAAAACATACAATAGTGCAAATAGACAGTCCACCTATTGTTAGAATACTAACCTTGGACTGCGCTCCGCGTGTGCATAACCCAAGAGCATATACAGAGCACATGAGCAAACGAATTCCACCTACTCTGGTTTAAAATTCAGTTGGCCTACGTCCCTCTGAAAGGGCTGGTGAATACCCCAGGAAGGATGGATATGTACCCCTGCCCTGCATCTACAGCTGTCTATAGGCTTGGGCTGGGTTTTGTGACTGGTGTCTATAGGGAGGGCACTCCTTTTATATGAGCAGGATATTGAGCTGCTCAGTCCATATTTCTCATGACTCCTTGTGTATTACAGCCGGGAACGCCAGTGTCTCGTTACTCATTTGTGTGGGACACGCATGAGTGCCCCCACTGTCGCGCGGTTATGGCAGTCCGGAGCAGCACATTTCAACAATTCAATTCGGGAGTCACCGAATAGGAATCTCTATAGATATGTCCAAATACTAGATACTAAGGTCTTTTGGGAGGAAAGCCAGATAGTTGAAAACATTAACTGTACATTTCTATCCTACAAATAAGAAATGAAAAAATAAATTCGCATTACACCACAACCTTGTTTTAGTTTTGTGCGTTTAACTGATGAATTACAGTGAAATTTTAATAGCTTGTATATGCAAGATTATAGAAAACATAGACCATCTGATGCAAATAATTAGGTAATTCTATACAACGATCTGACCATGCGGTACAAGCTATAAAATGAAATGAAAATTTACGGTTAGCAAAGAATGAGGCGTTTACGCTGAGTTCTGTACGAACAATGAATTAACACCGAAAGGACAAGAGTATACAATGGCTCAAAATCTTCAGAAATCAACTATCTGAGAGCGGCAGTTAATGAATTCGTGCGTTTAAAAAAGCATTTGGAACTGATTATACATAACATGAATGACAATATAGCCACCTTTACAAAATCAGAAAATAATTTGACGCATGAACTGCTCTAAAAATTGAAAAGAGCTATATTCTCCCAATCGCGGACCATTGTTCTATTTTGTTAGAAAATACTCCCATCGGATGCCAAAATGGATTAGGAAAATGGGTCTATAGAACTATTAGGGTAGCACTGGAAAGTGATGTATACCAGGAAGGGTTAGATCTTTTATAGACAATACATGAAATCTATATCGCATATAGATTCATTAAGATACAACTTAAACTGCTGTCCAATTGCCTTAAACTACGAAATGAATAATATCATTTTACATACCATCAAAAGTTATTGTTCTTCGCTACCACTCATTGAATGGAAGAGCTATGATATTTGTATAACAGACTTGGAACAATAAAAAAAAATAGATATATTGAAAAATAATGATTACGTAGAGGTTCATCTCATGTCTAGTGTCGTCAGATGCTCATAGTAATACGGGCATCAATAAATAGAATATTTCTATGTACAGATTATTACAATGGGATATTCGGAATTGTTAATAGAATTTTTGGCAGTTCATATGATGTAATTGGAGTTTTATTTCGCTAGACAATGTCATCTCGTGGCAGTTACATTAGGTATGATTCTAAACGAAATGACGAAATGTCAATCTCCATTCCGTTCTAAAAGCAGTTAGCGTCACTATACAGACAGTAATATGAAGAACGTGACCTTCTGCCTGCCTGGTGTTGGTGGCTCCCTGACGTCAGTTTGCACAGTTGGCCTAAAGGAAATTAAATCCAAATTGAGATCCACTGTTTGTCTTTCTATTACAAAGAGGATAGTGCGTTGACTTAATGCTGTTTGTCGCCGAAATATGGACGTGCAGATAAATGAATCTTTTTGCCCATTCGCAAATGAGAGCATAGAAAAAATAGACAATGCACGAGCATCCCACTGGAGGGGACTCTAGAAATGGTAACCCAATCTCCGTTTACTATTGTTTTGTAATAGGATTTTAAAATATGCTATGATAGGTAATATGTTGAATATTTCTATCCCTTAAGCTATTCGGAATCTGGCCCGTCATTTGAGTATGTTGAGTATATTGATGGAGACTTATACTGATGATGGGCCTGAGGAAGCCACCACTAATAGCTTCATTGTGGAGAATTCCTAAATTGAAATTGAATCTGACATATTTGACAAAGGCACACTCCGAATATTGCAATTTTAAATAACCTGACAAGTGCGCTTTTCCTACCATAATACATTATTTACATAATCCAATACACAGGTGCATTGTTACTACAAGTGGTTACCTTGTGTGCAGTGGTGTCATCTTAGCTGCTCTCTATCCCTTACACGGGGCTCAGGATGTATGTAAATGCTGAGGTTCTAAGTTAGTGGTGGCCTAATGTGAAATCTATTGATGTCCCTACCCTCAGAGGTCGAGCTAGATATCTTTACCATGTTAATGTTTATTATCCAGAACTGATTATTTAGGTGCAGGGTGAGAACCTATATAGAGGTTATATCCAGAGTCAGTTTTCTGTCCATGTCACTGCTTTTAATATTATTCCAATTAATTCTGCATTATTCACACCGTGAACCTCGTGTCAAGTCGATGCAACAGTATTCCCTACTTACCGGGTAGCACGTTGCGCCGAGTATAACAGTTCATGCCCGTTGCCTCAGAATATGTATATATAAACATATATATCAATTAACTGCTCTTAATTAATATTTTAGTATAGACCCGTCCAGACACCTCCGCTTATTACCCTTTCCCCCGCTGTGACCAGGACCCCGACCCTGCCCACTACGCCCTCTAGCGTCCATTATCCACAATGCCTCGCTTTGTCCGGTTCCTGGCGCCCCAGTCTAAACACAGCCCTAGGCGATAATACGTGCATTATTCGCCGGTGGTCGAGGGAGGCGACCCCTAGCGGCAGCCTGGGCGTCGCGCCATAACCGACCACTTAGACGGGAAATGTAGTGCCCGCCGCCCGCACTCAATCATCAAAACATATCTACGCCGCCCCTGCACCCACCCAGCCCCTCCGGGGAGCGTTTATTTCTCCTGATGGCATTTAGAGAGACAAGCCATTGATTTGGGTACTGCGAGGCGTAGTCAGCTGGAAGGGAGGGGGAGGTGTGGGTGTAAGGGGAGCGGCCATCGAGGAATTAGAGCCGGTGGTGAGGTGTGGTGTCCTGTGGTTTGACGTCGTAGGAGGGAGGGGATGGGAGGGACGAGGATGGCTAAAGGGGGGGCGCTATGAGGTGTTAGGTAACATGTCAACATCGTCTGAGTGTACGCAGACTGATCAATAGACAGACCAAAACCTACTCAATAAATCCAGATAGTTTCCTACATCTTAAATTTCACAGCTTCCATTACACAGTGCCTAGATGAATAAGTAAGCTCCTAAACGATCCGATCCTAATTGCTGAAACGATGACACCTTTTTTTTTTTGGTTATTAAAGAATGCTATTCCCCTTTGAAGTTTTGTTGTTATAATGAGAGCAGCTCAAACAGCCAAGGGGAAGTATTCAATAGTCTATGAAACCATCTGAAGTACGAATCGCCTGTTTATTGTTTTATTGATATATCAGTTGAAGTAATTTTTTAATAGTCTTGGCTAGTTTTATTTTTATTTTTTACTCCAGTCTCGTCAAGTGGAAATTGGTTCTCTAACTGCCTCATTGATGTATATCACTTACATGGTAGATCAAAGCATCCTGATGTAATCTCCCGTTCCTAAGTCTATATGATAAGAATCATGATGACCATTTATATGAAGTCATGTGGAAGGACGTCAGATATATCATATTATCATTTGATCCTTCACTCTCTCTGAAGGTTCTCCTGATTTGGTTTAAAGGGGAAAAAAGATCGGTGGTTTGAGGCGCTGCAGGGTGGGCCTCCTGACGGTTTACGATAAGAACCCCCCCGTCCTGTGAGCTGCGATATCAAGTACATCGACGTCTTACGTTATGACGTAACGTGACGTAGTGTCACACAGAGGTTAATATAAAGCGTAGGAATATGCCATGAATACGAATTGATGATTGGCTAGGTAACCTGAAGGTTTGTCACATTGTAGCAGAGGTAATGACGTCATAATGTTTAACGTCTCGTGACGTAGTATCATATGTTCACATGACGTGTAGGAATATTTCATGAACTAATTTGAGACCTCAATGTAGCAGTGACAATTATCCTATAAATGAATCGCCCTGTTTCGTTAAGGTCACGTGATGTAATGTCGTCACGTGACGGGTCACACGTGAGGTATACACTGTGGCGCGTCCACGTGAAGCTTAACATGACGAAGGATCATGTCACCGACATTTACCAGCCTGGTATTATCTATGCTAACCCTAATCCGTGCTAATCCAGCTTGAGGCGGAGGAGCAGCCTTTAATCCCCGCGGCCTGCCCGGTAATCCTCTACCGACCCCGTTGGGATTACCACCTGGGGTGGGGAACATGATATCATCTCTGATACCCTGGCAGGATGATGCCGATCGACCCCCCTTATCTTATTGTCTGCAAGGAGAAAACAAGTTTGGACAAATCTCATATAGTCTACCACGCCCTGGGATAACAAGCTCAGTCAGCGGCCACTCATTAGACCATAGGGAGGTAATAGATGCTGGCATGAGTTTTACATACTATATAACAAAATATCACAATCCACAACATCTACACCAGCAGAATACTCATAATAGGATCCAGCAATATGAGCACATTGATTCATATCAAAAGGAGTATCTTTGATAGCATGATGTCCATTTCTTGCATTCTTTTGTCTAGACAATATTTAAAACTATAATCTAACGGTTACATTCATATGGTTACGTCAAAAAAGAATACGGCAGTATTCACAATGTCATTAAAGCATTTACTTCTTTATAATCAGAGTGTAGGAAGGCACAACATTCAGATTATATAACGCACTAAGAAGACCAAATTTAAAATTGCCAAACAGCAAAGAATATGTACCAGGAAGACATACTTAGATGTAATTAGATATTGATATTTAAAGAGCTCATCCTACACATTGCACGTTTCATCTTGGAATCACTAATACTCTGTCTTACTCTGTGTACTTGGTTCCTGATGATGCTTAAAGAGCAGCGAACCTGCGAGGTCTATGCAGTCATTAAAGAGGAATTAAAGCGTTCAGCTCTTGAGGCCGAAAGGGAATCTTGATGTTAAGAAACCGTCTGGGCACAATGTTGCAATGTTTCATGCTCATCTTTATTGAATTTCTGATCTTCCATTCTTTAGGCTCTGAGCATTATTGGCAGCTGAGATTGGGGTTTGAGGGTTGGAGTGAGCGATGACGTCGACCCTTAGATATTTTTAGTTCGTAGCAGGCGCGGGGTATTGGCGCTGCAACTGCTGCTTCCATCGGAGGCAGTGCTATGAGGATTATAAACCATGGTCGTGATACGACACAGATTTACTAGCGTAATCGTTATCGCCCAAAATTGAGCA
Source organism: Alentia gelatinosa (assembly GCA_950022655.1). Classification (NCBI taxonomy): domain Eukaryota; kingdom Metazoa; phylum Annelida; class Polychaeta; order Phyllodocida; family Polynoidae; genus Alentia; species Alentia gelatinosa. Next base: position 56,103,829 of record OX465583.1, on the reverse strand, counting down.
TTGAATCTTGTCCAGGACTAAAGCAAGTCGGAATAGACGCAATTATCAATCTTCCTACAGTGGAAGAACTAACCTTGTGTTAAAATTGTTTATACACATTAAAAAAAGAGAAAGGTTTCGAATGAACTACGCAGTCATTTTAATTATCAGAATTGGTTTAATCGTTTCCAGACTGTGGCGGTTTGTCTAGAATGGGTGTTTTATATACTGCTTTGACAATATCTACAAAGTATCGCCCTCCAGTTCAATTGCCTGATTACATATCTCACATTCCCATGTATATTCGTATGCTCCCATTTAGATACCTAATATTGTACATCTCTAAACCTCGAATCATAGAAAGAGAAAACCTGTTTGTATTAATGGCACTCTGCATGTTCATACAACAAATAAGAAAGTACATAAATTGTATTCATTCCAAAAAGTATTTTATGATGTATGCATTTAAAGACTATAACATTTATTTTTGAGTAGACAGTGTGTTTCCTTGTAGTAAAAAGGGTCACTATGCTGTACCATTGACAATCACGATCGCCAAACAGATCTTCAGTGAGCATACTCACGGCGCGGAGATTCGCCTGTGCAGATGTACCGTTTCCTTACACTACTCACACTCTCACAGGCGAACTGATACCGCTGCCAATTAAGCCAACCTTGTGGCCTAATGGCGTACAGCTGAAGCGTAGTCAGGTCCCACGTCGTTCTGCCGACCATTGTTAGCGACATCTGCCGACGGGTTTTATAAAGTGCGCCTGAAAGCTAAGCAAACTCGAAAGACGATGGAGTTGTTTGTATTGCGGGTACCTTGTAACCTGGTACCCGGCTTACAAGCGAAATACTGCCGCACAAAGCATGGATCAGCCTCCTTAAAGTAGTCGGTATGAATTCCTACGAGAAGCGGGAATCTCAGTCGTTATCAGATGTTGACTTTCAGTGACTAAAATGGCTGTAATATTGCGTGTCCACAGCTTAATCTGTATATATTCCTTAATTGTTAAGAATTTATCAGATCTTTTATTTGAGTATATTTCCACTTCCGATTTTAAATCAGTTCGTCTGATGTCAATTCCTTAGTAAAGAAAACTATCGGAAGTGAAGAATATTCTCAAGTACATTTTAGGATCGGCTTTTGGGAAGTGAAGAAGAAAAACCTCCCTTCCTTTTGAATGCCTACTATACATAACCAAGTTGACACTCACAGCTAACAATATTCTACTGAACCACACCGATAATGCTGCTGCTAGCCTCATACGCCCTTTGCCCCACCCCGCAGTCCTCTCTCTGTATACCTCCACCACCTCCAAGCAGCACCCACCCCTCCTCTCATCAGCCTCACGCCCACTCAACACCAACAGCTCCATTCAACACTCACCACTGACTGCCCCACTCACTACTCAGTGCCCCGCTCACTACAAACTGACATGCCCACTGCACCTCCCCCACCCACCACCAACCAATCACATACCACCTGCCACCCTACTCAACATACATGGCAATACTCAATACCCACCGCCCCACTCATAACCCCACTCAACATACAGCACCACACCCAAGGCAGGTCCCATCATCTCATTCAGCACCAACCACTCCACTCACCACCCACCACGTCACCCACCACTCCACTCACCACTCACCAAAATACTCACCACCCGCCACCCCACTCACCCCCCACCAAACCACTCACCCCCCGTCACCCCACTCACCAGCCACAAGCCACCTCAATTAACACTCCACTCAACACCCACAGTCCTACATATAGCCGCTGACCTACTGACCACCGGCTGCCTATACCTGAATGTCAACTGGCCCTACTACCATGCATCCAAAGACATTCCGTGTTTGCTATCAACCTTTTGTCTTACCCGGGTCTCCCTCCGTCAGATGCTCTCCAATGGATGTTCACGTACTATACATTATTTAAGCCGTCCCCTCCTGCCTCCACCCATCGCTCTCGACCCATCGCCCACCGCCTACCATCCACCGCCCACTGTCCCACCGCCTACCTACCACCCACCTACCACCCACCAGCACCCCCCGCCCCCCACGTCAACATACCGTCGTTTACTCTCACCCACATAACCTCATCTCCCCCACGGTCCAGTCGCTGCGACCCGCCAGCTGCCATAGACTTAGGGAATTCAATTGGCGGACTTGCGCGTACGTCGGCCGCCGTGCGTCGAGTCAGGATTGTGTTACAAGTCTATTAGCCGGCTGCCGTTTTTATTCCGGCTCTCATTGCAATGTGTTCCTCCGTGGAGACGGCGACTGTACTCGGTTATTGCTCCTCTCTCTTCCTTTGGGGTGTATTTGCTGTGCCATCGCCGCCCGAAGCAGAGGTTTGTTCAAGATTAGCACCGGATATCGTAAGACGTTAGAGAAGGAGAAACTTAATCTAAATTAAATCACCGGAGTTATTATTGATCAATGCTTCGGCCAACACTAGGCACTTATAGTGGGAATGTATAAACTAATGAAGTTCGCATATAAATGGCAAGAAGAAGTTCAGTGCCTTTCATAGATATGCATATAATATCATTGGCCATAGGGATGGGAAGCCAGCTTCCATTATGCAAATGATAATTTGATTTGATTCCTTTGATTATATCAATCCCATGCGAATTACTTCTTTACATAGCTGCTGTTATGTACCAGGATCTGTATATACAGTATGTTACGGAATACCAGCTATCACCAGACGCATTAGGTCGAAAAGTTTTGGTCGTGGAAAAAAGGTAGCCCGTATCCCTTGTGTAGACAAAAGTCGCTGTAAATACGTACAATTCACTGACCTTTGCGATTCATACCGCACATATCTTGACTGGTTATCCAGATATCTGACTATTTATTATCAGAGAGCCATTTATTGCCAAAATCCGAGGTCAAACTATTCAGAATAATGGCCGGTAGGCTAGTAATATGAAATGCGCAATATTGTCTATTAGCTCCAAAACCGCTTCTTCCAATTTGTCACCGCCACAGAACAGCAAGGGCACTTGTTCCAAATATCTTCATTCATCATTTACTATATTCTAATTTATGGGCAAAAGGTTTATCTTTCAAAAAAGAAATCTGTAAGATTGACGCATTTATCTTTTTTTTATCACGATTGCATCAATTATTAATAAAATGTTCTTCCATACAATCCATTTAGCGGTTGAATGTAATTGCACAAATACTGCCCTCATATTGCACAGCAGTCTTTTTCTAGAAATAATTGTTTTTATGATGCATTGAGATTTCTTATGTATCATCATTAACCCAGATATCTGTCAGTAAAATTTTGTCAGGTATAGTTTTCCAAACCTCAAATGTCTTCCCTGTCGTCCCTCATCGATGTGCAACCAAAGCAAACTTCGATTTCCCTCCTGGTGACCGGTCCTATTTGAGGAGAAATTAGTGCCAATAGACCCAGGCCAGCTGGGAGGAGGAGGGTTTGTAGGCAGGGGTCGTAGAGGGGACAGAAAGGGCCACCAGAGGTAGGGTTAACACTTTCAGTCCGACCCCTTTGCAGGAGGCCTACATGCCAAGTCCAACAGATATGAAGCAATATACCCCCAGGGGACGATGTCCTTATGACAATGGTACCGGAAATTATTCAACAGGTGCATTTGATATGCCTTGTCTTAGTTCCATATAGAACACTCATTCTGAATAATGATGCCTGTAGTGTTTTTCAATTATTTTGAAAAAATTAAGAAAGCCTATGAATTTTGTGACATAGAATACCGTTTTCAGTAATGGCCCCAAAAGATGCCTGGAGGCATTCATCGTCCCCTGCATGGGAATGCCTCAAGGCATTCATCGTCCCCTGCCTAGGAGTGTCTCAAGGCATTACTCGGACTGATAGGGTTAAGGACGGGGGGATAGATAAGTACATGAGGGCACACACACTCCCCTGTGACTGGGTGCTCCTCTACAGTTACCCAGAGGGAAGGGTCCTGGAACTACAATCAATGCTTCGTAATTGTCCACGACTCCACTCCATCCTCTCCACCTACTTCATTCCCGACCCCGTCCTCTTCCCTCAAAGGAAAATCACGTCGATGGGTCGTTCAGGAGTCTGACCTTGTGACAGTGTATGCGATTTAGATAAGAGATGACGGCATGGCTCTTCTATATGATACAAATATATCTACGAACAAACAGAAACACATGTACAAGTCTATCTAGTGGAAGTGCGTACAACTATGGTCTACAGCATGTATTATATGTAAATGAACAGTTAGATAGACAATGCATGTATCTATTAGTTCATATATTCAGATAGAAAATACATACTTGACATGTAAGTGGCCTACTGTGAGTACATAAATCTAAATAAACTGGGGAACATACATAGGGGAATCTTCTCAATAGGAAACCCTTGTTTATATATGCATTTATCTACTATACACCCATGTAATACTCGTGCCATGCAGACCTGCCGCTTGATCGATTGGATTCTACGTCTATTCAAGATAAAATATCATGGCTTTTGGGTATATAATGAATATATAACAACTAACTATAGCCGTACATGATACAATACTCTATGAGGTTGATGTTATTTACAGGATCTGTACCTTAAAGCCCCGTTCCATAAACAAATTCAAGCCCCATTTTGTATCATGTACGGATTTGCTAAGGTTGTTCTATATATACACACTTAGCACGCCAAGCATTTGGAGAAATTCCAACCCTAATAGGGTGCACTCTATAATGACTCCTATGAGGCTGTTTTTTGTTCAAGTGCACATCCTTTGATCTCATCCAATGTATATAGTATAATATGATATGATTCACGGAGGTGTAATGAAACAGAACTGTAGAATCCCGTCATTTGCTGACATGATGTCTGAACATATGTAACCGCTATATCTATAAGCTGCTTATGAATTGTCTAGATATAGTTGATATAACGGCATGGATATTCTCTCAGGAGCAAATACGCTGCACTTGATACGCTGCACAGGGTATGGCCAATGCGCCCTCACCATGGTCGGCCGCACCGTTATCTCCCAACCTTATGTGCACCCTACTTATAAAGAAACCAGGCTACATTTTGTAGACTCAGCATGCGTTAATAAAATGTGATCTGCCAGGCTTTGGCATCAACCCATATTTAGCTCGAGCAAACTGCGGGTTGCATGTTAAACATACAGTAGTCAAGCTAAATCCACCTAATGTGTGGCCAACCAGTATCAGTAAAAGCGGGTATAGTGCATGTTCAACCTGCATTAACTTCTGTCTACCTGCTTTTGATGTAGTGAACCTCCATTACATAAAATAAGATCACGCCTTCCCTCTAAAATGGCTTTGTGTGTATCCCACCCTCATCTGCTGGATATTATCAGCTTAACATGGTGTAATGATTTAACGTATGGTGTATTAATACAGCGTGTTGATCATAGTAAATGTGCAGAACCGGTACAGTGTACGGCCAGACTATACCCAATGGCGATCAACCCAACTCTGGCATGAATCAGCCCTGGCATGGTCTATATGCAGTGGAGTGGTCTGTAGGTGGATGGGTAGTCCACGAGGACTCGGGGAGATTTTACAATTGAGGTGTTTACGACAGAGTCCACTGTCAGGGGTCTGTCCTCCGGGCATCGTCCACGCCAATAACCTCCTGTGTCCGCCAGGGACTAGCATAGGTCAAGGGTGAGAGTATGTCCTTGAGGTCAAGATGGTATATGGCGTAAGCCCGAGACTACTGATTCGCCTAGATATGGAAACTATACCTGATAGGGGTATATTACATCGAGAAATGGCTACCATAAACGACCATGAAATGGTTGGATCTGGAAACATTGATGTCTGCTGTTCAAATATAATGGGTCAAAAGGATAGTGCTAGGTGAGGAGAAAAACTGGCCTTTCATGTTCAAAGAATCTCTTGACCTAGAAATGTCAGGTTTCCATTTCTTTCTAGCTAGTAATAAAAAGAAGAAGATGGAAATAAGTATTTTCTTTTATAAGGATGTTTTTATCACATGGGATTGAACGTATGATACTCCGCCTCATGGTGACGTTGAATAAGTAAATGAGATTTTGTGGAACGTCTTTTTCCTGACGGGCGTTCAGGAAGCTACAATCAAACATATGAAAAAGCAGGAATTTTTCAGGTCAAAAACTTGCTATTGGATGGAAGAATTATGTCCCCCAAAGAAAGCAACACTATATATGGTACACAATTGGCTCTCTTAGATGTGTTCTCAGTGGGGTCGGCTATGCCATGTAACTCAGGAATTTAGAAGTTGGTCGAATCAGTTTTTTTATTGGGTATTGAATGTCATCTCACCTAAGTGAGTTTTTCAGTGCACTCATTCATTATGATAAAGAATATATACATTACGAAAAAGAATATATGCACTTTAAGATTCAAGAAAGATATTCTTCCCTGAGCTCGGACTATTCCTTTGAAGATCCAGCAATGCCAACATGTCCTTCTGAAGGTCCCCTATATAAATGATTCCTCCTGACAGCGGCGATTTCCAATCGCCACTGTAAAAATTAGTAGAACATGTTGTGGCGTGTGTCGGTACTGCGGATACCTTTTTATTGCTACAATACCCATCCCGCCACACTCTGCCACACTCTGAGACAGAATATTTACTACTTTCTGACAGGGCTACGACGCGGGGAATTTCTGTCGTAAGCGTGTCAGAACGTGTCGAAAGCAGTGGGTCAGGGGCCTATCACAGTTCAATAGCATTTACAGACCCACGGGCCGAAAGTATCACAATGACATTCCACCGACACCTCCAATTCGTCAAATATTTGTTTCGAAACCAAATGATCAATTCTCTCTATGTCCCACATTCGCAGTTACTGCCCCACTGAATGCATTTCCGATCTACTCGCTCGGGTAGTATGCACTCATGTCGACCTTATTATTCAGGTCGTCAAGGAGCGTAGTTCACGTTCCGTCATTTTAAGTAGCTCCCTGGCGGTTATGGAGGTCAACATTGTGTGTTGACTGTTTGTATTGAGCATGTCGACAGAAGACCACCCATGGAGACGTCCACGCAATGAGAACAAGTATGAAAGTCCAATGGTGCTTTGTCCCTCTTAGTAGCACGCTCAACATCTTAGATGATCTACTATCGCATATACATCTTGGTGTGCCTATATACAATCATCCCATTGTGTGCAAATCATCATTTGATTCATGAGGAATTTGAGGTGAGACATTTACCAAATTGGTATTTCTCTATGTATTTCATGATAGAGAACAAAGAATATAACATCCTAACGAGTGCATTAAATCGTTGTTCTTTTTTTCCATCGACCATTTCACTGCAAGTGTTAAGAACCCTCAATCCCTATGCCAGCTGCCTTTGCATTGGTCGATATGTAAGGTCACAGTTCAACATTTCACATTGTTGTTCCGATACATGATGTGTGTAAAGCATACCATTCTATTCAGCGTAATAGTATGAAGCAACACTGTCACATGCACGCGACGTAAAACAGTCTTTATGAAACAGATATTTCCAAAACATAAAGTTTGCGTTTTGACCGAAGGAGCCATACCCTGGATCGATTGAGACGATGTAAATGGAATAGAATTCTAGGTCAGATTGAGGACATCTCCTGATTGAGCCAAGAGCGAAGTCCTTGAGCTGCTACAACTCTTAGCATGATGCGTGCCTGTATGAGAGTGACCTTCGGTGAATCCTCACTATATAGTTTGTGCCGCTTTTGACCACTTTGATAGTTATTTCATGAAACAGAAAAAGACACTAGAGGCCATAGAGGTCAACCTTCCCGAGGGGTAAACTTACCTACAGAAACCCGCCTCGGACATTTTCCGCGATTAATGATAGGCCAATGGCGTAAGATTATTTCAGATACCTAAGATCGCTGCGCTCTGGCTTACCCTGGATACACTCCGGTACGGTCCCTCCCTCTGGCATTCAACACTGGTCTACACTCGGGATGTTCTATATTTGCTCCTCTCGCTTCGTTCTGGAATTCATGTATGTTTCAGTTTAACTTTGAGAACTCATAGCCTCCTGTTGAGACTGACGATCTAGATCCCAGCCCCTACCTTACGGCTGAATACTTTATCAGCTAGGTATGGTTTGTAAAATATTTTTGAAGAAATTCCCTGGGTGATACTGACCATACTGAACCATTCCTAAACTCTCATTTGTATCGCTATTCTGAGCATGATGGGCAGACTATCCCTACACCTCTGTTTCGTTCTGCCTGTTTTTCATTAAGAAAAACAGAAAGAAATTGGGAATTGTATATAATCGATTTCGATTCATGGTTAGGTCTTTTGAGTCAAGATATTTCTCAAGCGCAAAATTTAGGAGCCGGCTCTCGTTTCGGAGTTTGGAACTCACCTTGTAACAGAACAAGTTCGGCAGACGACATTCTACCACCTGCGTCCAGAAGTGACTAAGAATCTATCGGCGTTATAGGCGGGAAGGACTCTGGATGATAAATATTGACGATAATGAGGGCAGGCACGGGTACGAGGCAGTAGGAGAGTTTATAAACTTACGGTCTTGATATATATGAGAGTTGAAAAAGGTCGTCTTCAGGGTGACATATTGCTACGCATGGACACCAGTTTTTAGCCTCTGACCGCGCGAGGGAATGAGTTATGGGAAGCCGATAGAACCCCAAAGAGGGAAGGATGCTATGGATGCTAATCCTGGCTGATTGATAGAGTCGGTGCGGGGAGAGACCACAATGCAAACAGGCTGGGATAGAAGGTTCAGCGAGGAAGCTTAGGACCGAAGTCCTTGGCTGGGGGTAGCTTTTAGTCAGTTTAGAGTACAGTCCGTGGTATGGGTTGCAGGATTGGTTACTGGAAAGTGGAGGGCGAACGCGTCAAGGCACATGGGGCGCGGATGTTAGGTGATAGAGGGAAGGACAGTGAGGATAGAGTCTAGAGCTGTTGTGGTTGTGGGGTGGGTAGGTGGGGCTGGTGAGGGTACGGGGAGGGGGTGGGTGACGACCGACATATCGATCAGGCTTACCGAAACGCCGCCTGGTTCGGGCCCGATGATGGAACGCGGTCACTGCAACCATTTTGCGGCGGGACGCGGGTGCCCCTTCTTCCTCCCTCCCGTCCCATTTTAAATGCCTACACACACATTGCCTCGCCCCCTTGGCATACCCCCATCCCCATGCACCACCCAACACTGCCTTGTCATTTCGTTTCGGTCGAATTCCAATATTTATAGGCGAACGCGGGCAATCCAAAGCGAGTCTGAAATGCCAACGGCCTCGGCAGCCTGCAGGGCTTGGTGTAAGTCTCCTCCAGGGTCTGGCCGCTAGTAACTATAGCTATCGCATACATCTTCGTTCGTGTGAACGCGGTAGAACGTTTATAGTCTGACCAGAGCTGAGATGTAGGAGACTTTCTCTACCTTGCCGTTCTTGGACTATATGGCCTTGTCGCCCGGCACGACCAACATGTTTCCCAACAAGGTCTCATTACGCTGTCAAAGGTTATACCTGCGAGGACGTTGATTAAGCACGGTGGGATCTAATTGCTGCCGTGCTCTTTACAAGGGTCATATAGGTCTTACGTGATTAGGGTGTGTAATTACCGACTGATAATAGATTAACACGTCTAATTATTGACCTACCCTCTGTACAAGGCAGAGGTAATGAATGTACCTAAAGCCCATAACACATCTACCGATTCAGGGTTGAACGATTAGTTCCCAAATCGTATAGGATTAGTTCCCAAAGAGTCGCTGAACTTGTCACAGGCGAATTACGTAATCCCTTGGCTCGTGTCGGCCACCCAATCAAAGGCAATTTACTAACGTTCCGTTGTCGGCGACTGGATTTATCAACATGTTGATAAACTTTTGGTGAACGATGTAGGAACATTGAACGACAACTCGTCAGCGACAAAAGAACATCTCAAGGGGGGGGGGGCATCCACTAATTGTTGCCTGACCCTTGCCTAGCTGTCCTATATCTACCGACTGGGGCCGACTTCATTGGGTTGGCTCGCCTGAGACAAATAACCGTTCCTTTGTCGCCGACAAAGGTACATGAATGTTCTGAAATCGGTCGATGCGTACTGGGTTTTAGTTTCTCTCCTACTTATTACACGATCTCGCATCATATCATTCAGGTCCAGTTACTAGCTTTCTAGGACGGGAACCGAGAAAGGATATCACATGGCTTATTATACAAAGACGGTTATCAGGCTTATTCCATCCTGACATACAATCCTTTCAGCTATTTTCCGATGAATGTGTATTTATGCCCCTGGCACTTGCTGACTGTCGTTAGAGTCCCTATTAGTTACATGTATTGTACAAGAAGATATGTCATCCTATCTGAACAAGTATCTTTCTATTATATTGGAGTGTAGGAGAAGAATAAGCCAACGACATTAGGATACTGGATGAATATCAGAACCAAATACATCTCCATTCTAGTGGACAGTTCTAAACTATGATTTGGATAGCCGAACTACTTTCATATATGATTCTATTGCCAGATCTCATAGTGCATATTAGATATCACTAATACTGTATCTGATATATTTATATAATGACGTGCATGGGAGTATTGACTAAAATATTAGATAATGAATCCATTACTTTTGATATCATTGCAGTTTACAGTAGAGAACAGACCAGTGCAAATATTGGAGATACACCTTATCACTCTTCCTACTCACACATTCACTAAATTGCTATTGATCTTACATGACCTTGGGGCCAGTACGAGATAAATCAGAAAAAAGACACCCATCAAATTATCCTCGCTTGACTTCGTTGACAGCTGCCACTACGCAGTGGATATAAGTGATGACTATAAGATATTACCATGCATTGCATGGCCATGACCTTCTCCGTGTCTATATTCGGTGTCGTCTGCTGCTACATACTATTTGCTCTGTTCCTGATTACTACTATCTTCCTAGCACCGCCTGTGCTCCATCCCATCTGTTTGGATGACCAATTGGGTGACTACTTTACATTCTTTCTATCCTCGATCATCGTCTTCCCTTTAGACGCCTTTGTAGATCTAGAAGTTTTCAGGTAAAGGTGAGGCGGTCCATATGCCCATGATCTTCGGTGGTTCTAATAATACAACACAAGGAGGCCTTATTGTCGATATAGAATTTGATTCGAACAGCTTCCTTTAATTCACACAGAGAAAGAATCAAAGAGGTGGGAAAGTATGAATCAGCCCCTACACTGCCCCGATTCACTCCCAACCCTCAGTCTAAGCACATCTTTATACCCACTGTATTTTAGTGTATTCCCTTATCTTTGACACCCGATATGTAGTGGGTTCAGGGTACAGGCAATGGGAGAGTGAGGTTAACCTCGCGATATTGGCTTTATCTCGGCAACGTTCACCCTACCCCTTATCAGCACGCAGTCCCATAGCACTTCACACCCCAATTGTCTTCTCATCTTTCTTATCGCCATCGCGTGACATGCTCGTGAGTTCCCGATACGTAGATTCCCTTCCACCACTTCCTGTTGCCAAAAACACAGTCGCTTTAGGCGTTCAATATAACTTATTCTGTTTTTGTGTACAATGTTTTGCGTTTGAGTCTTTACTACTTGATTGCTGGTTCTTGGAAGGATAGATAAATATTCTACTTTTTTTCATTTCTAGCCATGCTGAAAACATTAATCTAGTACTGTAGATTTCTTACCTTCTCTCCTTGAGAGATTGCAATGGGAGTTTCAAGCTTTTTAAAATTGCCTGACTTAACGCTGGTGTCAGGGCTTGAATGGTTCTGAATACCGACCAGCAGCTCGAAACTCTAGCACAATTCACGATGCGGTACCTGTGTTCTGTGGTTCAATATAGATTAGGTACTAGCCATACCTGCCAGGCCTGAAGTCGACTGCCCTGGTCAATGTAAAAAGAACCAACATTTTTATATAAATTGGAGAGTGCGAGAGTATGGCTGAGACTGGGATTTGGAATCGCAGCTTCAGCCACAATTTACCTGGCCGCAGATTGTACGATAATGCCACCGGTATTGCTAATAAGGCCGTTGATGGCAACTCTATTAATCCTTTTGACAACCAGACACCAGTTCAGTAATAGAAAAGAGGCAGTTCGTGCTCGTAATCGTAACGTCCACGTGTAAGCTGGGTCAAAGTTCATCTCCTGCGAGCACGCTGGTCACTTTTCTCCGGCCTGCTGGACTCGTGTGTTATGAAACCGGCGGGCGGCAGCGACACGCGGATCACGTGTCCGGTTATGGGATGACAGATTAGGCGACCGGGGCGACCTCTGCCGGGAGAGAGGATCAGCTGAATAGATCTATTGGCGAGGCCCTTACACGGCTCGTCTCCACAATCAGCCGAATACTACTGTCCTCTCCCTGCTCGTCTCCAGTACCATCTCCACCAGAAGCCCGGTAATAACACTATGACAAGTAGTGTTCATCTCCAACCTGAGCTTAGTTACCACACTATTACAATTACAAACGCTTACCAGAACCAACTCCACCATCAGCTTGGTGACCACTCCATTACAGGTAGCCTCTTCTCCCTCAGCCTGGTTACCACACCCTTACAATAACACACGCCTACCAATACCATCTCCATCATAAAACGAGAAGCACAGCGATCTATACAATCGCCTACAAAATATGGCGAGTATGTGGGTTATTATTTCATGGAAATATCTCCCTATTCCAGAGATCGCTACGTTGGGACCCCCAGCATAATGGCAGGACATACCAAGTGTGAAACGGCATTATCTCGGGGGCATTTCAAGTGAGAAACACCAGCGATCTCTGAAATCGCCATAAAAATAGCATGTATGTGTGATACTGTTTCATAGACATATGATCAACCGATAATGAAGCGATGATCAGTTGTAACGTGAAATAATAGCTTCCTCGCTTGGTGTGCCCCAGGCATTAGGGATGTTGAAACTTGACAACAGTTTGGGAGGTGTGGAAATTAGTATCAATGATTCCATTTGGTACGTTTTCACTCCCGACAGATTTACTAACTTGTCGTAGAACGAGAGATCCTTTAATGTCCTCTTTGATCTCTCTGGTTTGCAAGGCCTTCCAGGAAATCATGTATTGTGATATAAAGATCCCTGGCGTGAGGAAAACGTCTATCTGGGTGCGGTGGAAGAGTATGATTCTGCTTTGCCGAATCGTCTCAATAGGAAAAGTAGGCCCATAAATGTGTCATATTCTATATTTCTCACCATTTATCTCTTTGAAGTTATATGAAATAGCCACCGCTATCAAAATGCCTTACCATCTAATTTACCGATGATATAACATCATTGAATATCAATAGCCAATTTCCAACTTCCTTTCACAAAACAATATTCACAGCAATAGTCTTTGCCACATTAGTTCAGCCACTTCTAAGAGTCTGCACCAGCTCTCTCGACCATTCACCTCTTACCAAACCTTTACACCCAACCCTGACATGCTTACGTAGGTGGATTGATCGTGGTCAGCCACACCTCTCAAAGAGACTGGGTCTTACCAAACCAAGTCGGTATGAGAGGTGTCTAAAGCATTATTAAGCATGCATCAGTAATCATTTACATAAGAACTGGAAACGTCTGCAGAAAGGAGAGCTTTATGCCGAAGTCTGTATGTGTTTCCCAGGTCTACTGGACCGGAGTGATACTTCGATATTAATAGGAGTAATAGTTGATGCTTTTTTGTGTTATCATTTGTATTATGATAGAATTATCCACATTTTCACAAAGTTTTTATTCCAGGCTTCCCATCAGGGTAACTTGCTGGACAATAAAGCTATTGTTCCAAATAAAATTTTCTCCGTTTAAGTTGCGCTTTGAGCAAGCATTTTGAGAAGTTGGATGCGAACATTACTGGCTGCAGGTTTTAATGCATTGATCACCGTGACTTAGTGGGCAGGTGTACTTTATTTATATAAAAGTAGATTAGACCTATTTGTCTGAGTAAACACACGTCTAGGAGTTTTAGTGTTAGTGAGGAATCACTCTAGTTTCTTCCAGACATCCAGCGCTCTTCTCCACTAAGAATGGTCGTCAGTCTATAAAATCGATACCAAAGGCGCCAAGGTGTGGTCCTCGAAATGGGAAACAACAAGTCTGCAAGGCTGTTCACTGTTGGCGACTGATTGAAAGCAGAGGGAAGATCAAGACCAATTCACCTTATTCACTGTGTGGGCCTGGGCCGCCATTTTGATGGCGGACAAAAAAAGGAAATATCCCATTTATTTCTGGTGCCTCCACGCCAGCCTTTCCAGTGATGGTGCCCTGTTCGCCACCTCTGGACGCCAGGCGGCGCGCCATTGGTGAGGAGGTAGAACGTCTTCTCGCGAGTTCTCGTGTGATCTTTACTGACATTCGGAGCGGCCGCCAGAGGCTCGCTAGTCCCCAGCCGGGATGGGTTTTAATTAAAGAGGAGGCAGAGTAACCGAAGCTGCCCTTTGTTACAAGTGCCTGTGGGAAATAGTGGTTAATCCCAGGGTAATCTCACAACCCTGTTTATATAATGCACAGGAAATGGTTATCAGTTGATAAGATGAAGGTCAGACGGTACGCGGTACCCGTGAATATGTCTTGCATTATCGTTCTGAATTTTTATCCGTAGAGCTTTTTGACAACATTGCCCTTACCACAGGGCATCACCGAGTTGTACATTCTCATCAATACTCAATGTTTATCCACAAAGATGACGACGTAACGCATCGACACTACTGTATTCCTCTATCTAAGTGAAATAAATTACAATAACACACGCTTACCAATACCATCTCCATCATAAAACGAGAAGCACAGCGATCTATACAATCGCCTACAAAATATGGCGTGTATGTGGGCTATTGTTTCATGAAAATGTCTCCCTATTCTAGTGATCGCTACGTTGGGACCCCCAGCATAATGGCAGGGACATACCAAGTGTGAAACGGCATTATATATATATATATATATATATATATATATATATATATATATATATATATATATATATATATATGTACTGTATATATCATATCATAATACAATATTGATAACCAAGCCGACCAAGTATTTGGTGTAGGTAATGAGTGGTGAAAATGAAAAATGGGGAGGGATGAGGTGGCATGAAATTCTGATGTGTGTTGTGCATACAAATTTATAGAATATGGTTAAAGAAACGCATAGGAGTTTGATAAGATTAGTTAGAGAGTCATTGTATTGAAGGTATGATGGCCTGGCCGGACTTGGCTGGGAAGGCACTTGACCTCCGACCCCCAAACTTCTTGATCTCGAGAGGAGTGGCGCCGGTGTTGAAAGCTGCTGTGGCAGCCGCCCTTCTCAATGAGTGGAGAGTGTAGTGGATGGAATTTTCTCCAATTACTGTCAGTGTCTCTCTCCATCTCCTCAAATTAGATCGGAAGTGGTGTTCAATCGGTGAATATGACTGCGGGGTCATCTGGTGATGTGGGAGGGATATGGGCAGATGTCTGATGCGGGGGCCTCTGTTACCTTGGGGTTTTTTGACTGGTTGTACATTTGCATATTCTTGGCCATCTTGACGTGCAGCTCCATTTGATAATGGCCGAGCACATCGGCAACCTTGTCCTTTATGTCTGCAATGTGCTTGAAGTTGACGGAAATATTTCAGAGCAAGCGCAGTCCATAAGGATAGGATCGCAAACTACAAATGGAAAACATCAGCAATTGACTTGTTATTACACGATATCCTTACATGACCGCCTCTATCATTCTCTGAAATTAGAGTTTGAAGTGCGACCACTGCATTTGCGGCATCAATATGTGCCACGTCTGCGACCTATCCCCCACCGGTGGGGGGGGGGCACCTGGCTGGAATATGTTTTACGCCACTGATGCCCGAGATACAGGCATCTATGTAAGATTTCCTTAGTATAGGCGGCATACAGGATAATGCCTATGCAATTCAACTGGGCAGCAAACCCCTGAAACAACCTGAAGTCCTTCCTCATTTCACGCCTGACGTTCAGCAACTGCCCCTTACATGCACGCAGGGCATTGAGCAGGTGCCCTATACTAACAACCTGGCAGGTGCGATACATTTCACATCGAGAAGGATCAACAATCCACAGGTGTTCTAAAGACTCTGAGACCCCATTTGCTGTGTATGTTGGGCTGAAGGTGTACAGCGAGACACGAAAAAGTGACTTGATTAACAAGCCTCATGAGAATAGACTGAACATATCCTATGACAGGGTGTTAGCGATATCCGGCAAGCCTGGTGATACTGTCATAAAAACAAGAAGATGATGTGTGCCCAGTAGTGCTGTGAAAGTGGCTATTAACTATGGCTGCTGTAGACAACATTGACCACATCCAATGGCCACCATAGCTGGTACACCATTCCATAGTATTTCAATGTGACAGCAATAGGAAAACCGAGGGGAAGAGCAGGTTTCACTGTAAATAACAGATGGTATAACAAGAGGTTCCAGAATATCATACAAACATTTCACCAGCCTACTTCAAGGAAAATCTAACACCAATTGCAATAGATAAAGTATCGATGCCTGACCCCAGTTTTTTCCACAGAAATGTAAGAGTCGAATATGAATGGATGTGGACAGACATTATTCCTGTAATCACTGAAACTGTAATTGTGTGTGTTATGGGGGGGGGGGGAAGAGGGGCAAGCAGGAATAGATCTGATCTGTGGATATTTTGTAAACAATTTTTCATGTTGGAGATCCGCACAGAACATAATTTGGACCTTGAATAGGATGTTTGATTCCGATTGTAAACTTGTTTTCTGAAACAATCCACAATGAATAGCCCTTGGACCTAAAGCAGTGCATTTATCATAATGAGACAATATCTGGGATATTCCTAAAAAAAATGCATGGAAATGAATTATTTACATGATTATCCAACACGGGGAATGGGCCCTACATCATGGTAAATTGGTCAACAGTGGAATCATTCTTTATTTCTGCCTCACATTTAATAGTACGAAGGCAATAGTTCAAAAGTACTTCATCAAATTTAACTTTTCCAGTGATAGCAGAGCAAAACATTTAGTAGCCATCGTGAATATAGCCACTATATTGAATTTTTTTCATTGCTAGCACTTGTACCGGAAAGGTCGACCTGCTAGAGAGACTCATGCCAAATTTCATTCTTATATCACAAATTGCACCATGGTTTCTGAACAAAACATAACAAAGGCATATCTGGCGGCCTTCTAAAAAAATGGCCACCATACTGATTCTTTTTCGTGGCTTCGCACTTTTTTCTGAAAAAGTAACCTTTAAGGAACACCCATCAAAATGCCATGCTTAACCCTTTGCCGGCCGCACGCCTCACCCGGGCGGCAATCCTACGGCAGCGCCACCAGCGACGTTCACCTATACTACGGCAGTAGCAGGTTTCAATGTGGACGTTTCAACGGCCGGCCTCTTTTGCCGTGAACGGTGCGCGTCTCTTGTTTTGAGGGTGGTAGTGGCAGAATTTCGCCATTTTCTCAGCAAATTGATGATTTATGAATAAAAGATGACCATTACTATAACGGGAAGACCTGTAGCTTTGTGTATATATGTATATTGTGAATAAAATTAACGGTTGAATATATGTAATCTCGAACTGAAGTTGGCCTAAAATAGGCACCTATGTAAAATATAACCGTCCATGGCGTCCGCCGATCTCAGCCTGTACATATTACTCTAGCAGATTCGTTCGCATCAGTATATATAGACGTTTAAGTCGATGAAAGCCCCACACATATTCAAATATGATCCCTACCTACACGATTCTAAAGTATTATGAAATAAAACAACGCCTAATTTGATCTAAGCAATATCAAAAGTTTGAACTCGCGCACCATAGCAAAACCGTTGGTGGGGGCGGGAGTGTCAGTGTAAACATGGATGGCTAAGCAGATTCCTCTACGCAATGGACGCTGTGTAAAATCATTTCTCCTCGTCAAATAGCGGATTAACAACAGAAATAGAGCCCAGCACGTTCAAGATAAGGCTTGTGCCTACAAAAGGATATCAATATTATGGCGGAAAAACCATCGAAAGTGTGGTTAATACGGTGATAACTTCGGATCTTTCAGCCTGGTGGTATAGGTGTCAAGTCCAGTGACAGCGCCATGTCTGCTAAGCTGTCTGCTACAAGTCGATGCGACAACCCACAGAATTGCCATTTATATCTTCCTATGGCGTCAACAGTGTAAACTGAGACCAGCATTATGTTCATCTGATCATCAGCTATACGAGGGTGTCAGACTTGACACGGTGGAATTAACATAACGCTTTGTAACTAATATCGGCAAAGCCTCTATAGAGTCCTGTCTAGATTATAAGGTTGAATCTATGGGAAGCCATGTCACTGCTCGAAACGTAGGGTTGTCAAGTTATAATACAAAATCAGCTCGCACCGGGTTTAAACTTTAGATTAATGATAAATGATACGTATATTCATAATCTACATACTGTAAGGTTTCTTTCTATGTAAATAATGTCCAGGTTTGACGAGTTTATATTTAATCATTCAAATTTAGCCTTGGGTATTACGCACTCGGCTTGCTGGTTCAGTCGAATCTTAGACGAGGTTTACAAAATCAGCTCAGATAGGGTTTAAACATTAGAATTAACCACAGGGAAGTGTATTTTCACATTCTATAGACTCTAAGGTTTGTTCCAGTATGTATTTTAGCAAATTCAGACGAGTAGAGACCAAGATATTGAAATATTACTATGCGAGTTACGCACGTTGAATTCTGGCCTAGCTTGATACGCCATTGCTTATACTGTGTAGTTAAGGTGGTCGAGCTGTCATTAGAAATCAGCTCGCACCGGGTTTAAACTTTAGATAAATGATTAATGATACGTATATTCATAATCTACATACTGTAAGGTTTGTTTCTATCTAAATAATGTCCAGGTTAGATCAGGTTAAGATTTAATAATTCAAATTTAGCCTTGGGCATTACGCAGTCGGCTTGCTGGTTCAGTCGAATTTCATACGATGATCACAAAATCAGCTCAGATAGGGTTTAAACAATATAATTAACCACAGGGAAGTGTATTTTCACATTCTATAGACTCCAAGGTTTGTTCCAGTACGTATTTTATCATATTTAGACGAGAAGAGACCAAGATATTAGAATATTAAGATGCGCATTACGCACGTTGAATTCTGGCCTAGCTTGATCCGCCATTTTCCATACTGTGTAGTTAGGGTGGTCGAGCTGTCATTAGAAATCAGCTCGTACCGGGTTTAAACTTTAGATTCATCATCAATCATATATATATTGTTATTCTACACACTCTAAGCTACCGTTCTATGTAAATAATGTCCAGGTTTGACGAGTTCAGATTTAATATTTCAAATTTAAACTTGGGTATTACGCAGTCGGCTTGCTGGTTCAGTCGAATTTCATACGATGATCACAAAATCAGCTCAGATAGGGTTTAAACAATATAATTAACCACAGGGAAGTGTATTTTCACATTCTATAGACTTCAAGGTTTATTCCAGTATGTATTTTAGCAAATTCAGACGAGTAGAGACCAAGATATTAGATTATTACGATGCGAGTTACGCACGTTGAATTCTGGCCTAGCTTGATCCGCCATTGCTTATACTGTGTAGTTAAGGTGGTCGAGCTGTCATTAGAGATCAGCTCATACCGGGTTTAAACTTTAGATTAATGATGAATGATACGTATATTGATAATCTACATACTGTAAGGTTTGTTTCTATCTGAATAATGTCCAGCTTTGACGTCTTTAGATTTAATAATTCAAATTTAACATTGGGTATTACGCACTCGGCTTGCTGGTTCAGTCGAAACTTAGACGAGGTTTACAAAATCAGCTCAGATAGGGTTTAAACTTTAGAATTAACCACAGGGAAGTGTATTTTCACATTCTATAGACTTCAAGGTTTGTTCCAGTATGTAATTTATCATATTTAGACTAGAAGAGACCAAGATATTGAAATATTACGATGCGAGTTACGCACGTTGAATTCTGGCCTAGCTCGATCGGCCATTGTTCATACTGTGTAGTTAGGGTGGTCGAGCTGTCATTAGAAATCAGCTCGTACCGGGTTTAAACTTTAGATTCATGATTAATCATATATATATTGTTATTCTACACACTCTAAGCTACCTTTCTATGTAAATATTGTACAGGTTAGATCAGGTTAGAATTAATAATCGAAAAAAGAAAGTCAGCATTACGTATTTTTGGGTTTCAGCTAACTAAATCATCTCTTTCGGGGTTTAAATCTTAGATAAATGAATTTTCGTATATTCTAACGTGAACTACACACTCTCAGCTTCATGATGATATAATATTGTCCATTTTGGTCGATTCGAGACCAAGTAATCGAAGTATTAAGATGCGCCATACGCACTCTCTATACATTACTATAGGTTCAGTATGGGAGTGTGGATCTGGGCCAGTCACGATTCAGAAATTCATTTATTATAAGGATTTAACTTGGATTCTATTACTGGACACATTAATATTCGTAAACTACAGATTCTCAGCTTTCTCTTGATATATACTTTGTGTATTTCAGACAATGTGGGATTTAGTTATCGAATTTAGAAGATTAAAAGCTTTACTATAGGCTTGGTAGGGGATTCAGGCGCTGGTCGAGATACGGTTTAGAAAATCTTTTATTATGAGGATTTAACTTGAAATATATCAATGGAGACATTAATATTCATAAACTACGTTCTTAGCTTTCTCCTGATATATAATTTGTGTATTTCAGACAAGGTGGGAATTAGTTATCGAATTTAGAAAATTAAAAGTACTCTGTCAATAAATTGGCCTATTTCGCCACAGCTGGGTTCTAAGACATCTCTTTCAAAATGATTTCTTTGAGGCTTTTAACCTTGAATCTATGAACGGGGACTTGGATTAGCATAACCTACACTGTCTGAGGTTTGTTTATATGAAATATCATTCAATTTGAACCAGGGGATGATTTAGAATTTAATTAACGAAAACGGTCATCTAAGCTGAGCCTTTACTATGGGTGCGGTAGGGGAGTTATGCACTGGGCAAGACACGATTTAGAAAATCATTTATTTTCATGATTTAACTTGAAATATATGATTGGAGACATTAATATTCGTAAATTAGAGACTCTGGGCTTTCTTTCGATATATATAATGTGCAATTCGGACATGGTGGGACTTAGATATCGATTTGTGAAAATCACATTCGAGCAGTGACTATATTGGCTTATTTCGCCATAGCTGGGTTATAAGACATCTTTTTCAAAATGATTTCTGTGAGGCTTTCAGCATTGAATCTATGAACGGGGACTTATATCAGGGTAAACTACACTGTCTGAGGTTTGGTTATATAAAATATCATTGACTTTGAACCAGCGAAGAATTTAAAATCGATTTAACAGAAAAGGTCTTCTATCATAGGCTTTACTATAGGAGCGGTACAGTAGTAGGGCTCAGGTCAGGACATGATTTTCAAAATCTTTTTTTAATAGGTTTTAACGTGAAATATATGATTGGAGACATCAATATTCGTAAATTAGATACCCTCAGCTTTCATTTGATATATATCTCGACCATTTCGGACAAGTTGGGACTTAGATATTGATTTTTGAAAATTAGATTCGAGCAGTGACTATATTGGCTTATTTCGCCATTGATTATACTATGGACTCGCCTAAGGATTCTAATGGAGTTTGATCATTACAAGGCTATATGTGGTTATCTCCCACACTCTAAGGATCATCTACATATAGATTTAATGTCCAGGCTGATATATTGAATTTGGAAAATTCGACTTGTGCCTATTCAGCATTGACATCTCCAGGAGGAGTTAACTTTTAAATCGATTGCTGGACAATGATTGACTATATCTACAGATGAATACTTCTGAAAAGCAGAAAAGAAGACAAGGTAGGTGAAGTAAGATTTAGAATATATTTTAATAATGTGTTGTATTTTCTTTCAGATCAATTATTCATCAATATTGTTAAATATATATATATATATACACAGGTTGACAAGGCTTGATACATTTCCAGGTGCAGCAGTCGTCATCGTATTCACAATATGTACATAGATTAGTGTTGGCTATACACAGATAGGCATGTTTTATTTCAGATTCAACAAGGTATATGATCAATTTCTACAGTTCTGAGGTTGATCTGAGACTGAATCAACGCTATATATATATATTACACAGGCAGGAATGATTTTTGTTTCAGATTGAAATAGTCGACAAGGTATTCATAGATTCAGTGTCTAGCTGGCACTCGACGTGGTCGGACCTGGGGGCTTTGTCTCCGATCTAATAATCAATTTGACCATTTCTGATCAATATATTTTCACAAAATATACATGTAGAGAATCTTGATGATACATAGATCGTTCAGGTTTACTTTGTTTCAGATTGATAACGTGGATTAGATACAAAATCCAATTATAGTTCGTGTCCATACACTTCTCAGTTGAATCGTAGAATAGCATTACATGCTAGATCACATAGGCAGGGATGTTTCAGGTTGATATACATAGATTAGTGTCGGCTATACACAGATAGGCATGTTTTATTTCAGATTCAACAAGATATAAATATATTCAGTGTCTGTCTGGCACTCGACGTGGTCGGACCTACAGGCTTTTTCTCCGATATAATAATCAATTTAACCACTTCTGGTCGATATATTTTCACAAAATGTACATGTGGAGAACCTTGAAGGTCTATAGATAGTCCAGGATTACTTTGTTTCAGGTTGATACAGTAGATTAGATACAAAACCATATCGTTTGTGTCCATAGACTTCACAGTTGAATCATAGAATAGCATTACGTGCTAGTTTACGTGGATTAGATACAAAACCAAAATATCGTTTGTGGTCGTACACTTCTCAGTTGAATCATAGAATAGCATTACATGCTAGATATGGATTTAGGAAGGAAAGATATATTTCAATTAAAATACGATCTGAAAAAAGAATTGGACACTGGTAGATGAGACGATTGATTGAGGCTGCTGGGGCACTTTGCTTTGGTTTCATATGATTACATTGACATCGTGATACGATTTGATGAATTTTAAAATAGTCGACAAGGTATACATTGATTCAGTGTCTGTCTGGCACTCGACGTGGTCGGAGGTGGGGGCTTTATCGCCGATATAATAATCAATTTAACAACTTCTGGTCGATATATTTTCACAAAATGTACATGTGATGGTTCATAGATCACCCAGGATTACTTTGTTTCAGATTGATACCGTAGATTAGATACAAAACCAAAATATATTTCGTGGTCGTACACGTCTCAGTTGAATCATAGAATAGCATTACGTGCTAGATATCATAGGCAGGAATGTTTCAGGCTGCTATGATTATACTTCTGCTGTAAATCTCAAAATGGAACGAGTAGGACACTATGTTTAGCGAGTTTTCTTGGTCCATAGCGAATTTATGAACTTTGTTTCAGATTGATAATGTAGATTAGATAAAAATAGAAGGTCATAGATCAGGGAAATGAAAAAAAACAACTCTGTGAGCGAACCACATCGAGGTGCCGAAAGGAGATGAAATTTTTAATTATTCTTGAAATTTTGATTAAATTTTGACAATTTTGATTATGAACGAATATATTAATACGTTATGACTTGTACGGAAAATCGAAATAAATAAGAATTGATGTGTGGGTTAAAGGTGAAATATAGGAAGCAAAGTGTATAGAGTATAACAAATCTAGGAAATTAAGATTCTAACTGAGCAGAAGCATAGTTGGAGACAGTGTGGAAGGTCTTAAAGCAAGGGAAAAGACAAAGGTGAACCCCACACGACTTGCAGCCGTACTTAGATTGTTTCCTCGAAGATTCTAGGCCATTTTTGTGTCGATGATAACAGACACGGCAATAACTTTTGCGCTCCAGATCTTCGGGAAAACAACGGCTCGTTAAACGGCTGGAGGCCGTGGAGGGGACAGACTGGGGAAGACTGAGATCTATGTTTGCTTCCTCTAGCATCTGGCAAATTAACGACAGTGTGAAGTCAACGAAAGATAACTTTTTGGGAGCCGAAAGGTTGTAGAGGATCTGGGCATTTAGCTTCATAGCTTCTAGAACGAAAAAAAAGAGCTTCTTGGGCCATTTGCGACTCTTTCGCCCGAAATTATAGTACCCACACATCTGATCGCACAAATCGACACCGCCCATGTATTTACAATAGGAACGAACGACTTCCGGACAGGCGATGTCTTTTTTTTCGAATTTTCCAGTAACAGAATTGCGAATCGTTCGTTTTGCAGTGGACATAACAGAAGAGTGAATGGTAGAAAGAATCCTAATGATTTTGCGATCAAGCCATAACGTCAACAGAATATTACAGCACCTAGAAAAAAGACAATCGCCCTTCGATTTCAGACCTGGATGTTTTTTTGTCATCAAACATTTAGGCACCTCGACACGGTTCGCCCGCAGAGTACCACAAGCATATGTCTTCAACTGAAATAAACGTTCAAGTAATTTGACACTGGTAAAGAAATTGTCGAAGTATACATGATGTCCTTTCAGAGTTAGTTCAGCACCTGTTAACAAGTTTATTACTACGGTTTCGGTGGACATTTTGCCACGGCGATCATCACGGCCAAAAAAGGGATTGATCTGAAGCACAAAGCCAGAAATCGCCTCCGCCAAAACCCAACACTTTAGGCCCCATTTACACGGTTTGTTGGGCATGTATTGGCGGTGACGAGTCCTGCCTTTGTGCTTCACAATCGTCTCATCTACACTTAATTCCTTGTTAGGGTGATAAATAGCTTTCGCTAGGGAATTAAAATGGGAAAGGAAAAAATCAATCATCGTCATCGGGTCTCGTCTGGGCGGGAGAGCTGGGCCGTCACCTCCACCGGAAGCACCAGGCTGCTGGGCGGCGTTCGTAGCAGCTCCACCAAAGTGTAGATAACTGCGGAGAAAGTCCACAGAATATTTTCAGAATTTATAAGGCGACAGAACATAACATAATTTAAATACAGAGTGAATTTCAGGTGAATCTATGAAGCAAAGCGATCGCTAGCAGTAATATCCTTTCGCCCACTGAAAAAGACGCTGGCCTCGCTTTGGATTTGTTGACGTTTGACACTGACAGCTGAAATATAAACAAAACATAGGCTCACCTTAGTATCGCCTTGAAGCGTGCTCTGGTCATGATATTGCGAATTCCTGCGGTAGAATATACGGGAATCGTTGACCAATAGTGATCCAAGTCTGGCTTCCGTATTAATCCCATCAGGAAAGTCATTGAGATGAACCGTGTCATTTCTGCTATCGTAACTGGAATCCATGCGAGCATCTTCTTTGGTTTTCCTTTCGCTAGCGTCGTTTGGATGGCTGCGTATTTGTTGGTCCGCTCACACAGGCCTGCAATGAACTCCACCGTGAAAAATAATTTAAAAAAATCCAGAATGTTGGTCGGGTTCTTCGTCTTGGCAGCATTCGACAATCCTGGGGCGATTAGAAGATTTTTTTTCTGGTTTTCGCGAGGGAAGGGAGCGTCTTCGTCGAACTCGTTCCAGACACGCCCACCCACAGTGGTTGTGATGGTGGGGGCTGGGGCGCTGTCAGGGCAATCGTCTTCGTCGGATTCGTTCTCTGAGGTTGATAATCTGAGCGACATATCCGTTCCATCGTCCTCTTCACTCTCCCACGACCCGTCGCTATCCATTCTTTCGTTTTTTCTGTATTTTTCGCGTAAAAATCGTCTTTGACACCAAGGAATGGTTGCGCTGAGAAGCCTCACTCGCGGTCACGCAAATGAGACTGGGCTTGACGGCGCGACGCACGGTATTTATAGCGCTATATCAACGTTTCCAAGGAGACATTCGACCAAAATATTATAAAATTGTCATAATTATTCAAGTTTCTACCACCACGGAAAAAATTACGAAAATCCATCAAGTATTTCTTCATTAGATATACACATTAGTAACAAATAAAGAAAAAATGCCTCAAGGCATTCTCCGGCCGTAGCCGCGGGAATGCCTCCAGGCATTCTCCGGCCGTAGCCGCGGGAATGCCTCCAGGCATTCTCCGGCCGTAGCCGCGGGAATGCCTTGAGGCATTGTCGGCTGGGAAAGGGTTAAATATATATTAAAAATGCATGAGTCTCCCCAAAATCCGCATGAAGCTACTCCACTAGATACGGTATCATCACCTTCACAACTTTTGAATGGCACTGTTAAAGCGTTCAAGAGCAAAGGTTTATATGGGAGCCAATAACCAAGGTAAGCATGTCCTCAGCTCATCAGTGAGTGAGGAAGGTGTTAGGTGCCGCTGTGTTCACGCATGCTGCCCCGCCGTCTGCATTACTTTGTGTGCACAGCAAATGCTGAGATTACCTTTCATCCATTAGTCCAACACCTTCTCTGAAAAATTTATATACGACAATAGACGATATAATGAAGTCAACGGACAAAAAATAACCACTTCTATCTGAGCGCAGGTCATTTGAGGCTCTGGTAAAGTGTGTCCCTAGTAGTTTTTGACTATGAAGTACAAGATTTGAGTCTTAATGATTAATAGAGCTTGGTCCATTCTAAACCTCGAAAACCCAAGCGGCGATGGCCGGGGCTTCAGAGGCAGTGACAGCTAGCACTAAACGCAATGTGAGGAATGACGTTAGTCTGGAAAAAAACTCACAGGGGAGATGGTGGAGAGGTCCATTAGAGGTGGCGACTGTGGTGCGGCGTCAGTCTGCAAAGACAGAGGGACAGAGGGACAAGAGGAGCCAGGGAAAACATTGAATGACACAAACAGAAAGGCCAAAAAGGAGAAGGACTGAGATCTCGAAAGAGGGCCTAGACAAAGGAAGAGCGAAAGACATAGTGAAAGCTGTGAGACATATAGAGACAGAGAATGAGGGAGAAAAGTATGGATTAAGAGGGGTGGGAAAGGGTCACGAGAGTTCTCTTTGAGGAAGAATGAACGAGGGACAGGTGAAGAAAGACGGGGCAGCTTGCGGAATGAAGGGCTGATATAAATGGACCCCAGACTGATCTATACGGACCTCGATAAATCCCCACCCCGCTCTGTATGAGGGGAGTGTGAGGTTATGTACACTAGAGCTAGACGGGGTAGCGTCTCCACGTCGTTAGGCCCTATATGAAGGGAGGAGAGGATAAATTGGCATGTCATAGGGGTCAACAGGGCAATAAGGGCAGAAGCGGAGGAAAGTGGGCCAAATGACAGGGGAAATAGGACGAAAAGACTGACAAAGGAGGTGATGATACGAAGAAAGGGCCACAGAGATATGACTATGGAATCCATAGCCTGAAAGGGAAACAGGATAAGGCAGATGAGGGGGAGGGAGGAGAGGGGACTGGAACTACGGTTAAGGGTGATAGAAAAGACGCGAGAGCGCCAACAGGGTATGGCGAGAGACATAATGATATAATGTAGGCGGGACTCGTGTGAGGGATGGATGTAGGACACAAGAAACAGAAACTTCCTTTTTATTGTCTCCTCACAAAGAGGTTGTATGACCCCTTCTCACCCCCACCACACTCCCCACCTTTCCCTACTGCGCATGTCAGACTTCAAAGGCGCCCTCTCAGCATGCACTGTTATCAGCGCCACTTTAATCTCCTTCCGGTGGCGCCCTCTGGTGGCTCGTAGTTTGATGATGATATTGCCTCGTTATGAGGCTGCGTTCCCTGCGCCGCCATTGATGTAATTACGCGCGTCGAGTACTCGGCGGAAAATAACCTTAATTGGATCGTTCATGCTAGTAGAGAAGTCTGCTATGATTCCCGGTGAGATATATAATCGACATATGTACAGGTGCGCCTTAAGTGGACAAGGTTTCGTCCGAAAGCTGCTCTCGTCCGAGATGTCTGAGATATGTGTCATTGCATGCTTGTTGATAGAATTTCTTCAACAACGCCCATTTATATATACTTCTCACTAATTAAACGTTTGGCGCATTCATCTAGCACAAATTGCCATGTACCAATAGATATAAATCGAAAATACAAAATTACATTTCCAACTTGATAAATATGGTGACACCGGGTAACACCGGGTTTTACTAGACTACGTCTGGTAAAATAAATGCATTTCACTAATATCAGTTGATCTTTATCATAGTTCACAAGTAAATAAGTAGCGTAATGCTGATTAGAAGACACGAAATGATTGAGGTTCTACATCATATTATGAACATGTGATTAGGGGAACTTTCGTCCAGAATTTATCAGTTGTACTTTTGTAACTATTTACAATACTAATCATGAATGATTCAAAAGAGTCATTTATTGGTGAAAGAATGAATGCTCTATAATCTAGGTACTTTAACTTGAAGTCAAAAGAAAATATTCGAGACTAATGGCAAAAGTAAACTCGTTTGAAACGGAAAGCGGTCAGAAAGAAAGGACGGACGTCTCATAAAAATGTGTGAATGGACAATTATCTTAATAGTTTTTAAGGGTGTAATTTTCCATCAAAGGAACGCCTTGGACTGACAAAAAAGGCACAAGGCAATAATGGCAGTATCTGGACATTGACTTTTTATCTGAGAAGAGAAGTAGAACAAAACAATAGGTGTAACGTGACTAAAAATCATGTTCTCTTTTTCAGGTGTGCGTCTTTCATCATCGTCATCAAGAATCTGCCAGAAAGAATAACATTGCGCCTTACTTCGACTCTCCTAAGTAGTCACTCAGTTCGTGAAGGCCGCTGCGGTAAGAAAGACTTGTTATTCCTTGCCAATGTTTTGCAGTACTTAATAAATTTACATTTCTTTACAAATAAAAGAACATATAATTATAAGGTTTACCAATGACTTTATTGTTTATTCGGTCCCTTTGAGGGTCATCATGCAAAAGTAACATACTAAACCATCCTTGAGGTCCTCAAAGCTAGCAAACAACACATGTACACATCCTAACTCCCAAGGCCCCTCTCATGTATGTATTAGTATCAGCCATTTTTGTATGCTACACAAGTATCGTCAGTCTTTCGGCAGTATGTAAGCGCATAACTTGTGGAGGAGAGCTCTGTTGCCTTCAACACACTACGTTTAAATATCTTCATTCATCTCAGCGATTACCCACTGCTCCTGGATTCGAGTCGATTTCTAGCGGCTGAAGAAATTAATCGGTAGGAATGTATATACACGTACTAGGGTGGAGAATCATTGGTGAGAAAATACGGAATTTTAGCTGAGAATAGAATGTTGACTTTAAATGGTAGTCAGAGGGATGGATAAGATGGGGATGGAAGGATAGGACCTCAAAGGATGGCTAGGGGGAGGCTTGAGGAGGTGTGAGTGGTAATAGAGTTGCTAATTTAAGGCAAGGACTAGGTTGGGAACACTGGCAAATATGAAGCTGTAAAAATATACCTGGTAGGGGTCATTACTTGGTCATGTGACTGCTAGGTTGGTTGATAGATGATATCAAAGTCAATGTGATGTTAATATGACAAGAGAGAATGCGACATAACTTTTTTGTCTCCGTATATAATATAATCGTGAATTGACTTTGATATCCCCACGGGGAATGAGTTGCAGTGATCACAATCCTGTCGTTGTGACTATATGAATAATGGCCTGCTAATGCTATAGGGTTAAGAATGTTGATTCCTTTGAGCCCTCCACACTTTAAACTATTGAGGCGCCGACAATGATTCTTCAAGTTTTATTATGGATTGACAAAAACATAATGAACAACATGCCCAATATCTGAATGACTTCATTAAACGAGCGGAGTATTTCATGTATGTGCACACATACGTTTTCAAATGTGTAATGACATATAGTACATTGCCAACAGAGATAGTTGCAGAAGTAATGTGGTGTGTCTACCTGCCAATGAAAACCCCGTTGATTTCGGTCGGTGGTCTTCCTTAAAAATGTGTTTGTGCTAACAATCGTTAACCCCAAAGCACACACTCCGTCTCCCACCTGACGACCGATTATGTGTTCCAAGTGCATTGATTATTCAGTATGTACAGGACCTGTCGACCTTCCCAAAGTTAACATAGGCACCGGTGGTGTTAAGAAAAAAAACGCTGTTTTCAGTCAGAAATGGAGATGGTCACCCATCGATTTATGGTCAACACCTTCGATTAATTCTATACGAGTTGATTTCACCGGTGGCCTCAAGATTCGGTCGGTGGTGGCATATTTTATGATGTTGGATAGAAAAATCTTTGATCCTTTTTGTTTCCACGTAACGACCATTGCACAAAAGTATTACAGAGTCGGTCAGTGGTGTGGCTAAATGCCATGGTCGGTGGTCATGGAACCACCACACTCACCTGATGACGAAAAGGCCACCAATTGTATGTAACTTGTACAAAGGTCGGTCAGTGGTTCTGCTTAAATGATAGAAAAGAGCAAATGATATACAAGTCAGTAATGTTTACCCACGGTTGAACAAAAAAACGCCAAGTTTATGCCTGATTGAAATCACTGGTATAATAATTGAACACCTCCTACCATCGTCTGTGACCTATTCTCCGTGAATTTTGTAAAGATTTTAGATCATAACTCCCATAGGCTTTCTCAGGACCGACTTCAGGGACTGGCTCTTAGTTTGGCCAAACGCTTTTATACGCTAGAAATACCGTTCTCCCTAATTTAGGGTTCTTGGTTTTATCATATTACCATCTGTGAACAACAAGGGATTGGGCAAAGAAATACTCAAAGCCGGTGGCATCACGCCATCCGACAAGGAAGGGGATCCTAAAACCCACATCGTCTTGTTTTACCCTGATTGTACCTTCAAGTGCACACTGAGGTTTGCTTAACCGGAGAACTGCTAACGACGACCGGCCACACACAGTCACGAGAGCCCCACTCAGTGAGGACAGGAAAATTATTCCCCCAACTTGTGGTGAATGAGTTTTAGATGGACGTGTGATTGCGAGCGGACTGGGCGCATTAACTTGTCCCCACTGTTTTACGTCTTCATTTATGGGCGGATGGTGTTTCTTGTGAGCTGCTTGGCGTTTTTGAGAGCTGCTCAGGCGAGCTGTCACGGCGAGTTACTCGTCGTCCGGTCGCTACAGTGACGACCCTTATTACCACCACTGTGCTGGACATGCGCCAAGGACACCTGTTATACTCTGTTATACTCCGTCTGCTTCAACTACTAGGCAGGCTGAGAAAATAAACTTTGTACTTCCTCTGACGAGAAGTAATCATATATTAAGAAGTCCTTATATCAGGGGTGCAAAAGAATGGAACTCATTACCAATTAGTAGTCAATGTTGTTTAAACCTGGAAGAATTTAAAAAGAAGTTTTGACAAGTACACCTCTGAACTAATGGCCCGAATATCATGTTAGACAAAACCATCATTCCATTTCATTACACAGTATCAATTGTAGAAGCTATCGTGCTGTTAAATATTATCTAACTATATTAACTTAATTTTGTCTGTTGACCAAAACCTGTATACCACTGTTCATTTGTATCCTCAAATAGTATCAGAATAACTCGTCTCGGCGAGAGATGCAATAAAGTGAATAAAAAAAAAATTTAAAAACTTTGCCCATACCAGAATATAGGTCTTTCTACTGTCATTTTATTTCCCACCTAATACGAAGCTGTAATTTACAAAAACCGTCCTCTGCATGGCAGATTTTCAGGACAGTCAATATCTACATCGAGGATTAGCTCTCGAACATCAAACTAATTTCTCATTCTGAAGAAGTATTTACATGATGATTATGTATCGATGGGGAGTGATGTGGATGGAGGAGACAGATTCCCCAACTCAGTCTGAGATCAGCTCGTTCGATTATGACAAACCAAATGATCCAACTCAGTCAAACGTATCATAATATTTGGTCCTAAGGAACTTCTTCAAACAGTATAAACTATTATCTTGCACCTCTACCGGTAGGTCATTCCATTTGTTCATGCTCGAATAAATACAGCTTTTTTCTTTAAAAAAAAAAAAAGAAGACAAATAAGTTTTTGGTCTCTTTAGCTTTATAATCTGTTTGCATTTACTGCAGGTTTTAGGGATTTCTGATTGTCTAACATCAGGAGTGATTTTCCTCATGAGTAACGTTTGGAGGTAGTTTCCCCATTTTTCAAGCCTTTGTACTTTACATATCTTGTGTACATCTTCTCTGGTTAACTCCCCGCACAATAGTTTTAGTACATATACGTAGTCCCCTGTTCTGACATACCTGTAGTTTATTCGTAGGATTTTGTTAGCTCCATTTATGAAATAACATGGATAATCAAATATCGGGGCTATTAAACTATTGTTACCTACAACATATAAAACGTGTAATTTTCCGTACTATCCGCTTGGAGATCTTCCCGCACATAGAGTCAGAGTGAACCAGACATAGGGTTGGAGACTGAAGCACCACGGGAGTGAGATTCTCGTGTATTTAAAAACTCGAACCTGTTCTTTTTTGCAGGACTATACTCAGACAAACTTCTTCTCTTATGATTCATTTCGAGCCATGCCGAAATCAAAGTTTAGCATTGTAGTTTTCTTATCTACTTTTCTCGTGAGAAACCAATGAGATCTTGAGTTTCGCTGGTAACCCGTTCAAAACTCCGCTGTTTCCCCCCATAGAATCAGCCTAAGTATTTGGGCCACTTTTGGCATCTGTCTTTGTGGAGCAGTCAGCAGAGCCTTTGGCTTGGGATGCACACGTCGAGAGTTCGAACCCCGCTATCGGCAGCCCATCGTTTCATTTTTCGGACTTGGGACTCGACGAAGTCGCTAGTATATCTTAATATGTGTCTCTACTAATATATTTTCTAATTTTTGCAAGTTTCAATCCTATAATTAGTTTTTTCAGGTTGATATTGTGTATATTCCGTTATAGTCGACAAAGTTCTACATTGAACAGCACTCCTGTGCTATCAGATCTTTCCTTTATAGAACGGGACCATAAATTGTGATACCAATTCTGAAAAGGCATTCAGAATTGTGACATTTGGAAACACTATCGCATTGTATAGTGATAGCACGCGTATAGAATATAATGATATTCTTTATTTCCAAATTCCACTTTGAATATGGCAAAGGTTTAGGGAGTTTGTTTCTTTGATTGAAGCAATAAGGATTCAGCAACATGAATTGTTTTTGAATTCGTTGTGACTTGTTGCTGGCTGAATCATATCGGTTTCTGTGTTGACAATACGAGGACGGGATTGTGGTATTGAGGTTTCGGTCCCAATGTCATGCCCCGTTCTACTAGGAGCAGTGGAGAAGAATATTGGATACCTAGTAGCCTGAAACGAAAAGGAGCCCCTCCGAACACCTCAAAAGAAAACAACAAGTAGCTTCCGGCCGCGGCTAATGCGTTCAGGCAAGCGTACTGCTCGGAGCAACTCAGAAAGACTCAAATCCCACTTCTCAAACCTAAAAAAAATCTTCTTGGCCGCGGAGAATACCCCAAATTTCGTTTAGGAACAGAGACGCGGTCCAATTCGAAGAATGGCCAAGAGCCAAAAAGAAGGGCTCTGTTTCTCTGAGGGAGATTTCTGTTGAATTCCCTCATTCCGACATGCAAATTGCCTCTCGCGGCCAGGCTGACCGTGCGCTGCAAGTAGCTCGTTTCACCGCCATAATGCTGGGGATGAGAGTTGGGTTGAAGCCATTCAAGGCCGCTGTACATTGTTGTAGTACGTCAAGCCATCAGTTGAAAAACTCCCCATGCCATTTTTCCTACAGGCCTCCCTCATCCTATATGACTATTCTCCTTACAGGCCGAGAAGAGGTCGTTTACGTTCGCTGTAACTCGCCTCATGCGGCTAAAAACAGAAGTTTTCTCCTCTGAGGTCTTTTTTTACTTCTTGGTTTTTGTGTGGGTGTTAGGTTGAAACTGGGCCATTGCATGCTACCTTCGAAGAAGAGGCTGACCCTTCAGGCCCATGCACTGAAATATAAATACACACTCGAGTCTGAGGAACGCCTTGAGGGAACTCTTGTACTGCTAGTTAGTGATAAAATATTGGCAGTTTCTCCAGGTCCTGCTTTTACTTGTGTTTTAATTGAAAGCTCATGTTTTATGTACACTTTAGCAGTAGATTTCTCTACAGGCGTCGGAAGCTTTGTTTTATGCTTGCCTTTCTACGGCTAGTGCTAGCCCTCTTTCTGATTCGAACTCAGAAACTACCCTACCAAGAATAATCCCGGGAATGCAGTACTGTTGACTATTTGTATCCGGTTTAGAAACAGTGAAAACAATCCTAATTAGATTAACATTATGGGAAATCTGGTAAAATATGGATGTGAGCAATTCTGACAGAAGGATATTCCATATCCGTATTTTTCCTTTCTCTACCCGTAGGCTAGGGTTAGATATTATTGGGGCATAGAGTATGCAATAGTAATGTTAGGCTCAATACAAAAAGCTTATTAAATCAACTGGTGACCAGTTATATAACAGAGGTTGTTGCAAGGCCCAAAGGTACAAGAGTGTCTTTACAAACGCTGGGCGTGCACGCGGCAGAAGAATGTAACAAGGTAATATAAATGCTGCCTAGTACATAGGATGGCCCCGTATCATTTCATTCAATGATTGTAATATGCAAAAACATAGTAATGACGCCAATACTAACAGACATATTGAGGTGTCTGTACATAACATGATTAAAACGGAAGTTTAACGTGCATGCGCAGGTCATCTACACACTCTAAACAGATCTTTGCTTTGCATAGTATTGGCTTGTAGAAACAAAACATCAGTTTGAAGAGTGTATCACTGCATTGCTTACTCTCCAATTATATCCTCTATTAAAAGCTACTGCATTCGGTGATCTAACATCGGTTCGGAAGTGAACAAGGTAACACTGATTTCCAGTTTATCTGTGTTGTCAATCGCTGTGGATATCAGTGAGTGACAGTGTTGTTGGGGTTTTTTTTTATTAATTTTGCATATATAATCTAAACTGTGTCACATGAACACCGCACGCATCTACGCATTACACATTCTTAATTGATATGGTGACACATAAAATGATAGAGTCTGCCATTTCTCAATATCCCGCCCATGGATGTGCGTTTTGGCCGCTAAGCCAATCAGAGTGTGTTATTTGAGCGAAGCATGCAATATGGATCTGAGTACAAAAGCTACACAACGTACTACACACTATGTAGAGAATTAGTAAGCCTCCAGCAGGGGTGTATCTTTACACAGAATCCGTACATAGAGACATGATAATAACGATGAATAATTCATAAGTAAGTGAGGAAAAAGTGTGTATTAACAGACTCTGCTGCAGGGCGCCCCGAGCGGTACTCGTTACTTTCTTTATCCTGCCTACTGAGGGATCCAGCAACGCTGCATTTCTATTGAAAATCTTTCAACATGAGTACACTCCAGAATTATTAATTTTATAATTCAATACATCATTAAATGATCATCTGAAGGTTCCACGTAAAATAGATTATTGCAGTGTGCGTAATTCAAGTTAGCGGTTATCCACAAAGTTCCATAAATGTATTAAACACAAGGAAATATAAAAAGATCTAGGACTATATTACAGAAATCTCCACATTCTGTTCACATATTGCAATAGTAACACCAATTGAGAGGATCTGTGTAGATGGGGTATTTTCGCTGGTGAGTTGCTACAATGTGTTCACGACATTATCACAACTTCAGTGTCCATTTCGTTATTGTTGATATTGTAGGGTTGGGTCATTCTAGTTTTTTTCCAGCTGAGAACAAGTTATAGGCAAGTGTTGGGGCCTATTACAAAGAAAAGGTACACAGAATTAACTATAGCTGAGTATAGCTGAGGCTAATCAGGCTAAATCATACTCACTTCTCTCCTTCATAGAGAAATCCCAAAATAAACATTCCCTTCCTATTTAGATAAAGCTACCAGCAATATAAACCTAACCTATGTGCTCCGGCCCATATATAAGTTCCCTTGGCTTTATCTGACATTCTGCTGTCAGGGTAGTGTACAGGACGGGGATCCTGGGAGGTGTTGATAAACATTAATATTTATCAAAGTTGACGTGCTTAGTTTTGTGTTGCTAGGGTATACAGTAGAACCCCGCCTAACGGACACCCCGCGTACGCGGACACCCCGCGTAAGAGGTCACTTTTGCTCGGAACGGAAATTGGAAAACCGATTTCAGATTTAGCATCAACTCTATCTCCCCTACATATCGGTATATAATACTTCAATATTGGCCCGGGGATACTTGAAAACCCCGCGTAAGCGGCACTTTGGCCCGGAACGGAGGGTGCCGCTTGCGCGGGGTTTCACTGTAGTAAGTCGTCCGGCTAATATATACCGAGAACTAATGGAACCGACCTCTGTGAGTTCTCCTAGGGTAGCATTAAACATCGCCAGATTAGATATGATCTATTTAAAGGTGGGTTATTAAACCATAGAAGGCCAGAGACGGCAACTGCTACAATACGATGAAGATATAAGAGAGCAAAACTCTTATCATTCAGGTTATTTTGTATATCCCTTTGATAAATGCCCAGGATGAACAATCCTGGCCTGACATGGACAATACATTGATACCAAAATCTAAATCAAATAACATCAGACAATGATGTAATCACACCGAAAGTACAGTCATATGGTAAATATTTTCAATATATTTGTACTGGGAGCTTCGTATATATTCCTCAGAATATACCCACACATAGATATAAATCGATCAATTTATCAAGCAGTAATTAGACTTTCACCTCTCCCTTAGGCTGTTTTCCATCTCATCTGAAGAGGCTAGTAACCGTACCTCGTGTAGTCCCTCGTGCGAAATTACCCGTCCAGCCATGACCGTCATAGCCCAGGGCTTTAAGCGGAGAGCGCAGATTGGGGGAGACGTGTGTAGGAAGGGGCGTAATAGGATGAGTCAGGAGGTGTTAGTTGGTATGAATTGGCGTGGTCGGCAGTCCAAGGAGTGTGAACTAGATGTGTACTGAGTGAGTAAGTGAGAATTGAGTACAACAGAGCAGTGGCAGGAGGAAGACCAGGATGGATGGAAGGGTGCGGTGCAAGAACGTGTATTATGGTAGTGCTAACTGGAACATATATACGCCCAGGCCAGGTGGTGCATTAAGGGAAGGTAGTATGGACAGGACCAGAAGGAGAATAATAACATAGGTGGACATTCTTGAAGCGAATATAGTACGTGTTGCAGAAAATAAGTCAACGGTGTGGGAGCTGTTAATAAACATTAATGTTTATCAAAGTTGACGTGCTTAGTTTTGTGTTGCTAGGGTATAGTTAGTCATCCGGCTAATATATACCGAGAACGGTATGGTATTTTAGGTGGATAATGGGAACAAAGGTTAGGGGACTAGAAAATCATAGCACATTTGATGGACAATAAGGAACAGAAATGGCTGTGACGATTTGTTGACATGGAAATGTAAACAATTTCTTTATATCGCTAGATTTTACGATGTGATAGCAATGCAGCACTTTCAGGGGGACGTATTTGATGAAACAGGGGAAGATTCATTAGTTCGTTAATCAAATACAAATGGCGCCATAGTAAAACCTGGTCTGACACCTGGTGGTGTGGATTGCTATTTGCTATAGGAAGAAGAAGGGACGGAGATCGTAGAGCCACCACACATCGTTTTTGAGAATTCTAGACTAAGCCATTTTTAACCAAAGAGCCTGAAGTGGTGTGATCCGCAGACGATCTGCCCTGGTATGAAGGTTCATGTTAAAAGTATCACTAAAAGCCGTATTTTATGGGGTGATGCGGCTAAACGATTATGGCATGATCCACTCATTTTGGGGAGAAACGTTTAGGCCCTCGGTCGCTATTCTGCGATCCGCAAAGGGATCGTAAATGTGGAGTTACGGTCCCCCGAGGAGGAACCAAGGGGAGTTAAAGGCAGACACCTTGGGCTGACAGAACGAGCTATAACAGCAACAAGAATTTCAGGGAGATGCTGAGAGGTGGCAGCAGTTAACAAGAGTTTGGTCCATGCGGAGTGGGAGAGTGCAAAGCGGGCCTCACCTCAAAGCCATTACCGAAAATGAGAAAAGACGTGCGGTGCTGCATCGAGTGCTCATTCGATATACCACTCGTGCCAGTTTACCCGTGCCAGGCCGACCACTATACCACCTGCCCACCCCACACCACACAAGTTCATCCAACACCACCCACCCACCCACCCACCCACCCACGCATGGACAGCGTCGTCAGTTCCTAGAAACTTCAATTCGATGGTTGTGGAGGTCGGGGTGGGGAAGGTGTGTTAGTGGCATGAAACTATTGGTGCAAGCTGGACTTGTGTGACGTGGGTGGAAACTGAATACTGGAAACTGTGAGGAGCTCATAGGTAGGTGTGAACCATTCAGGGAGCAGCTCGGGTGCGTGGATACTTGGAAGGAAAT
This sequence comes from Alentia gelatinosa, assembly GCA_950022655.1. Lineage (NCBI taxonomy): Eukaryota > Metazoa > Annelida > Polychaeta > Phyllodocida > Polynoidae > Alentia > Alentia gelatinosa. The sequence goes on along the minus strand of OX465583.1, from coordinate 56,065,551 downwards.
TATCGAGATGAAAATAACCTGGTCCGTTCTCCACCGAGTTTCATTGTGGAGTAATGGGTGATCGGGTATATTAGCCTGGACGCTAGAAAAAGCAGAGATTGCAGAAACAAAAACTTATGGACATCTTAAGAAAACATGGGCTAAAACGACTCATATCGACGATCACGAGGCAAAGGATCGGCGGTAGTTCAAGTATAGATACAAATATTACAAATGTACCATTCATTCAAAGCTCAGGCAGAGGGAGAGTATTTTAAGCATGATTAAGGGAATTTATAGAGGGGTTTGAGGATAGCTCTGGGGAGAGAAGCGTAAAATGGGGGCAGATACATGCGCGCGACGGATTTACTTATCACAAAGTGAGATGATGTGCCCAAACGTCAGAAGGAATCAGACGATTATATAAAATTTCGGAAATACAGCTTAAGAATGATAACATAGAAGAAGGAAGACCTCAGGCAATGTAAGGCAGTATCATACAGTTGAATAGCTTAATAACACTTTCCTTTGCCGTATACCGGGTGCCCAATTATGGAGCGCTAGTGTGTACATGTATAGTTGTTCTGCTGAACTCCAAATTTTGTCATCATGACATATCATGCTGGGGTGCATGTTCGATAAGAAGGATTTATGCGACTAAAATGTCATTCCGTAGTTTGGTTCGATGGTTTTTGCCGCTTTAAGTGTTACGCCCCCAGGTTACTTAAGAATTTCACTGTGTGCACACTAGCGGCTATCCATGACATGTTTAGCTCCCTTCACTCTTGCATCATGCTTTTTACTCGGCCTATTGCTGCCAAGCATCTTAGGTTCTTACTTTCCCTGATTTAGTCTGTGGTGAGGTCGTCTTAGATATAAACGCCTATCCACATTTCATCTTGGCGATGTTCTTGTAATGATTTCCCTTACTTTCCCTCCCATTGAGTTTGGCTTATATACTATGAGGTCTTTCGTCCCCCTGATGTTTTGCTCTATCCCTGGCTGCATGCTCTATCGTCTGGTTGTATTTCTGTTGATAACCCCTATGTCTTTCAATATTTCACTCACTGTTACTCTTGGATTTTCGCCACTGTCCTCTGGGATACCTTTCACTATGGTATTCAGCCTTCTTCTGTCTTCTTCAATGGTTCTTAGTCTCGTTTCTAGCACATTCACTTTGGCTGTTAACTCCTATTTCATTTAGCTCCCATACCCGTACCGAGACTAATAATAGTTAGTTCTTCACATTCATTCATTTTTTCTTCCTTTTTAGCCACTCAGTCCGTTAATTTGTCCAGCTTAACATCGATTGCCTTCATATGACTATCCAGCCCGTCCAGCTTTACGAGTGTTAAGTTTTGGTTAGTCTCATGTTCACATGAGCTTTGTAATCATTTCGAAGACTGACACTTGCTCCTCTGCGCCCTCAATATCACCCTCCTCCGTTTTTCAGGCTTCGACGTCGATTTCATCTGTCATTCTGGGGATCCCTTAGGCATCTTGCCACTCTTCTGCTGTTACTCGTTGTAGTCTGAATGTTTGAAAGCCAGTATGACGCCAACTGTGTTCCTTACAACACAGTAATATGCGTTTTTCACTACAAGCCTTCATCGCACGTATCACGCCGTTGTCATCGTTATTTGATTCAACAGCGCACTATTCTAGGTTAGGACAGTATAGACCGCACCGTGGATGGTTTCTGCAAATACAAAAGTAGTAAGTAGGTATGTGAGTTTAATTCACATATCTTCAGTGAGATATTGTCGTGGCCTAAAAATGCTCAGAGTACGTGTAGTCAATGTAGGTCTGTGGAGACGAAATGAAAGTGGCCAGAGCCTTCAGAAGAGGTCACAAATGGGCACAGCTCCTACATGCCCGTCACTGTCTGTCGACCAGCATACCTGGATGCCCGCCACAACCCGCCCATGGAAAGGCCCCGGAGCTCCTCAATGAAGAGATTCTTCTCATGGTGGAGAAACCAATCGTCTCAGCGCAATTAGGAAAGCAATCATCCACATGGAATTCAATAACACTTCTGCGGGAGCTAACAGCGCCAGAAGTATTTGAGAAGCAAGGAGATTGGAGAATAGAGTGTACATATAGAAGTTATGGTGCCAAGCTGGAGGGGGGAGGGGAAAGGGCGATTAGCGATAAGCCTGCAGTTGGTCTTTCGGATTATAACATTGAAAGGGACACACGAACCAGCATGGAGTTGTCCCATTACCTTAAGTCCATATAAGGAATAGAGTAGACCGAGTAGCCAATGACTGCATTCGCAGCAAACCCTGACCTTCACCCTGACCTCCTTACATGATATTTTCTAGCGCCTTGGTAGGGCTATACAGTCGAGAGTTGACCTCGAATCTTAGGGGCCACAACCACCCTCGAAGGCAAGCTACTCCCGTAGCTGTTACCTGAGTGACCTAGACTGCAATACCATGGAATACTTCACTCCATAAATGCCCTTAGCGTTTATACTGAGTCACTGGATATATCATTATGCTATCATAAAGTAGCCTAGCAAGCTTGCACACCGACGAGTACATTCATTTTGGCAAGCACACGAATGGGAAATATCAATCATAACATACATGAATACAAGAACGTGCTGTAAGCGATGGCACTAACGTGCCAAGTCAATCATGGCATATATGTGAATGCCTGAACGTGCCAGGGTAATCATGAATGTGCCAATCATGATATACATTTCTGCGCAAACTGGTGTTGGCGAAGAACGCTACATAAATCCATTGCCCAGCTCTGCATGTGTTACTGGTACAAGCGCTGTTGTTTCAGTATGCTTTCGCTACGTCAGGTATGTAAGAAACGCATAGTAAAGGGGGCATTTATATGGAACCGAAGTAAACAGATGGGTTTCTTCATGGAGAACCATTAACAAGCTAGTAATGTTTTACCTTGCCGCTAGGGGCCATCCATAATTTGCATGTACACAATGCGGGGGTGAGAGGTTTCAAAATTTGGAAATGTTGCGTACGTCACTTCTATAATCTTAGGTGTACAAAATAGGGATGGGATGAAGTGGTTAGTTTTATCAAAAATTTTGCGTGTGTACTTGCAGGTTCATAAAGAGAGCAATATAGGTTTACCTAACAACGGACATCATGCGGGTAACTATTCAATTCACGTATTATGAATTACATCTGGTCTATTTGGTGAGGTTTGCTGAAAACTATGCCACGTTAGATGGGGTAAGAAACCATCATCAGTCACGTCTGATTCCGTGCAGTTAAAGCCTAAAACTCTTGACATGACATGTCAGACGACGCCCTCTCCTTCTCCAATGAGTATTTAAGGAGCTGCTCATTAATGATAAGTTTTGCCTGAGCTGCTCCCCAATAGCAATATGCTCAGGCTGCAGCTTTGATCGCCGCGATTAAAACCAAATCAATCGTCATTGTTTTGAGTGCCACTTCGTGAGGTGGGTGCCGGGAATTAAGGACATCACACACCACTTATAACACAGAAGAAACGTTCCAAGCTCTCAATGTTTTAATTCCGATATGAACAGTCTGAGAAGGTTATTTATTGGGAAAATAGCAATGGACGTCCGTTATCACGATTTTAGATGTGCAATTTCCACCTAGTTAGCTGCTTTATAGCTCCCCTCTTTGATTTCCATCTTAGGATACATTGATCATTCTGTTTCTGATTTATTGGTGTTTTATACCGTAACTATTTACACTTGCCTGCTTGAAGTCTGCAGCATCAATAGCAACACTAGAAAAGCACCAGGAAGAGTACCGTGATTGCCCTGAATAAATACAACATAAAAAACGCATGAGGTATGGGTGCGGGGTTAGGACATGAGGCGGGGCGGGGAAGTGTTGGTGTGGGCTCGGGAAAGGATCCATTCTTGCTCGGCCAGAGGGTTGGCGTGCTGGCGGAGGCGGGAGTCGGGAGGTGGGTGTCTGGGGCGTGTGGCGGTGGTATTAACAAATGGTTACAGACCTGTAGCATGACGTACCAGCCCGGCAGTTCCCACCGTCACCGACAGATGTCACCTCCAGCTGGTGCTGACCTTTCGGTGCCTGCATTATTGATGGGGGAGGTCCACATCGGGCTGCCCGGCATCGGGATCCTCCGCCAGGCGCGGCCATGATGAATCAGCCATAAAGAAGGCGCAAAGTAGAGTGTAGAACAGGGTAAACACAGTGCATGCCTGAAACGCAACAAAGCACAACAGGTTACAGTTTTGCCTTTAGTTGGGTCGAAATTTTATAGATATGAAGCAGTTTATTTAAATCGAGGATCATTTTGTTTCAGAAAATTGAGATAGAGTCAAAAGATACGACAATTGTTTATGGATTGAGTAGATTGTACCAGTTGATTCCTGTTTTATTTTTCTGTTGCGTACCAATAAAGCATATTGAACGGGTTACATGACGGTTAATTACAGTATGGACATTTAAGGACAAGAGCTTATAAGGCGGTACAAGGTCAATCATTACATGGACATGCGTATTTAATCTGAAGACCATGGCCATACATGTGGTCTTAATACTTCATCATTAAGGTTTTAACATTAAATAGCAGATACTATGACCACGATCTAAGTATACATGCCCCTATAGATCGGATTCCTTTTTTGTAGAATTTGTTGCTAAAGTAAATGACACGTAATGGTCGACTGACGATAATTTATCGATGAATACATAAGGATGACTCACGTGAAGACAAATATAATTTCTAAAAAGGACTCCCACACGAATATCATTGCATTGAAAACAACAATCTGGTTGATGGAAGTAAATAATAAAGTCGGGAAACACATCTAAATCCATATGACACATCTGCGAGAACATTATAAGATAGCCCCACTGATAGCTGTCATGAGTAGTTATAATACTACAGTAATCATGAGAGGATGGGAAGCGAAACCAAACAAAAAAATGATAATACATTGATAACTGCACCCGCCACCTGGTGTTTATTGTTATCATGGGCAAGATGGCTGCCTCCATAACAAATAGCTATCTGTCACACATGCCCATACCTGTCCCCGTCCACCATCTGCATGCTATACGTTCCCGGCCTCAGTCAGCTCCCTCGTTGATTACCCGTCCCTCGGCTGTACACGCTCAGAAGGAGCAACTTGTGCGCGCGACAGGTTCAGGCTTACCTCTATCGCGGATTGTGTTGCTCACTGGGAGTTGTATTTCAATATGTGATGGGTGCAGAGTGATTGCACCCCCCCCCCCCCTCCCCAACCCACTGCTGCTCCTCCAGTGCACACACGAGGCTTCTTTAATCAGCCACTGCTGCCCTCTATATAAGCATGTCCTGCACTCCTCCTATAAAGGTGAGTCTGATATATGGACATTTATCTCACCACTGGCATTTTACCATATACCTGACGTCAGAAACTCGTACTCAACACCCATTGAGTATTCTAAAAAGATATCCGATGGGCAATGATGACATAACATTAGCCAATCAATTAGCGATAGAGGTGAGTTGGAATCTTCATCTCACCCCTGGTATTTTTTTCTCCATAGACTTAGCATTGAGAACTCGTATCCAACGCCCGTGAGATATTTGGGAAAAATACCCAATGGGGAATTATGTCACAAATATTAGCCCATTAGTGAATGTGAAGGTATAGATAAATTCAGTAACCCATTCAGGTTTTGGGTCAGAGCTCAATCCCATCCACGTAATTCACGCGGCTTCGCCTTGTGAATTACTACGTGATTCAAACTCGATTGGATACGAGCCCTGACCCTTAACTTTCATAGGTTTCCTCTATAGAATTGCACTCAACTTTCATCCTAGTACTCCACACAAGGGTGATCTGAGCCTCATCTCTCTTCAACGCTGTGCCCTCAGAAGATCTCGTCCTGCCCTTCTCCATGCACACACTGCCTCACACATGTCACATCCTGCCTTCAACCTACGGTACTTCCTGGCCGAGTCCGAGCACATATCACCAGCTCACGTCATCAGCTCACGTCATCAGCTCACGGAACGTGACCCCTCTCACGTGGTCTGTCTACCTATGTCTGTAATCTGGACAGAGCCCAACCTTCTGGAACCCACAATAACAGCTTCAGTCTGTGGTATTGCGATAACGAGGCTGTTTGCAGGCTGCTAACGCGATCACGAGTGATTGCCTGGATCAGAATTTCCCTCCCAGCTTCAATCTATATTCTTAACATGCAAAGCCATAGGATGCTTTCTCCTTGGTAAAAGTTCAAGCTTCATTATAAAATCATATCCTCATTGTATTTTATAACTTCATAATTTGTTACATTCAGTGTCACCATGATATTCAATCCATGTAAGGGTTTAGCATAAGGTCATATAGATCTGCAGGTCCTGACCCAGGGTACGGACCAAACACGACCTTCGCTTTGATGGAGGTTGGCACATGTCCATGTATATGTCTTTTACCTGCCACTAGCGCCATCGGCGCCAGGACAGCACAGGGGAAATAGATCCCTGATATTATTACAATCCTTTCCCAATTAGTATGGGTAATTAGCATAGTGGAGTCCTCACCCAAATTGACAAGACTTGCGAAAAACGTAGACCAGCAAGCCTGCACATCGGTCACCTGTACGATCGCATGGGGAGGGGAGAGGCGCGGACTTCCAAGTCTCTACTATGGACCGCTTGGAGGCAGCCTACCTTGAGCCATGAAGGACACCGTCTGGTGAATGTTGGCCGCACCACAGGCTATGGCTTCAGCGTGTGCTCCGTGTGTTTGTAGGGAGCATTTCAATGGACTTAGTGTGTCCGTGTGGTTTATGGTATTTCCTAATGTTTTAATTTAATGGATACGAGGATTTAGAAAGTGAGCAGCGTAAGATTTGGCGTGACAGTAGACGAACAGATATTATTTGGTGAGACAGAGATGCATGTACAAAAATGCTCTTAGAGGCTGATCTCAGGATAACGAGTATTTAATTCTGTTATCGGTATACCTAAATGTAAATCATATGATTAGAAGAGTAGCTGAGTGTAGAGCTACAAAAAGGACAGCAACTCCGAGTTAACCTTTCCAAGAGAATCTCACTCTCAGGCCGTCTCAGCCCCAAGCCTAAGTCTGGTTCACTCTGTCTCTATATGCGGGAGAGACTCTAAGAAGATCCGACAAATTCTCAAGTTTTATATGTGGTAGGTAACGAAACAGGACAGATGGACGGGTGCTGTGGTCTATATCAAGACTGATTCCTGTTAGTTGACCGTAATGCGTCGCTTTTCCTTGTAAGTAGAAGTACGCCTGTTGTCTTGTTGCCGCTTTAATCCGATGAAACACAGGGCAAATCCTCCGCGACCCAAGTAGTCCAATCCCCTAGGCTTTCTGGGATTCTAAGGGGATCTTTTAAAACAGAGAACGATACTGAATCAACTACTACGATTACATTTTGCATGGGCAATATCACCATCATTACCTATCGAGTTATGTGAAATTTAAATCAAATATTTTTCTACTCCATCTGAACTGTCTTAGTGCTCTGAAAGTGGAGAGGTTCGGAGATTTTTCGTATGTGTGCGTGTGCATGTGTGTGTGTATGTGTAGGTGTGTGTATGTGTAGGTATGTGTATGTGTATGTAGAGAGGGGGATTAGGTGAGCAAGGTCCCAGTCTCACCTTTCTTTTGGACCCTTTCATCAGTATGGGTTGAGGGAAAAGGTAATTCCCGATAAGAATGATTTTTCATATACAATTTCTTCTATGTACGTATAGATTGTTCATAATACGTTAAGCTAGTTTCAGCCTCACTCTTTGAGAACCAGCATACTGTACATTTGCAGGTAGCATCGACAATGCAGAATTGTGGTCCTTCAGGACACTGAACTTACCTGTTTTGTTTGTATGGCTCGACGAGGTCGATATTCTTCCTACCCCTAGAGGGTCCAATACTTCCTCCGGCCTGCTCTTTGATGGCTGGTTTCTGTGTTTGTCAGTATACGAGACTTGAGATTAGAAATAGCGTCGGGAACCGACCCCTGCTTGTGTGGTTATGATAAGTACACTCAATCCATTTTTTGTAATATGATATTTACACAAGCTCCTATCTTATCTCGGAGTCAATATATAGTACCATGGATGCTACTACTTAGAACACAATATTAGAGTAGAAGACCAAAGTGTAAGGTCACTGAAGAGGATGCCCCTACAGTCATTACATTGTATGTACTGCAACGTAAAAATAACAAACCAACTTTCATGTGAAGCACAACTTCCTGAAGTGCACATTGCTTCTACTTGCACCGTGCGCCACCAAGTAAACACCAATTTATCTCCATCACGCAGAAGTGTCAGAAATGTAATCCTGCGGATGATAACCGTATCCCTCCATCATCACTAGCCCGCAGTGAGTTCGCGACCCCTGACAGAAAGAATCGCTGCCGTGTCGGTCCATGCGGGTGGCTGTATGAGCAGCTCTCCACTATGTACCCTGCGGGAGCTGCTCTTGGCAGTAATCGCCGCCGACCCCGGGATTAGTAGTCCGGGAGCTCGCGGTGACCGCTTCACGCACGCCTCCCTGCCAAAGAAAACATGTGATATTTAAGGGTCTCGCTCTGCCCGCAGTAGTTTCCGCGGTTATCAGGAGCGGCCACCTGTTTGCCCAATCCTCTAAGACCCGTAGATCTGTCCCGTCCATCTACAGATACCCCTCACAAGCGCCATGTGGGCCCACATCAAAAGCCCACCCGATTGCTTGCTCCTCCTTATAATGCTCCCTCGGATTGGTCGGAGAAGTCTCTTGTCCGTCTGTAACGATCACTCTGATTGGTGATAATTGGATCCAGGTCATCAGGACGCTTAGGACTGCAGGCAAGGGGTGTTGATCACTGCCGATAAGGCCGTGAGGGATAATCCTTGTCATGTGAAATAAATCCTCCTTATCTCCAACCCTGATTCACTAATGGTACACTAACAATTTTCTCGGATTACTTAAGGGACGTTCTTCCAATTACATCAAGAATAGAGCATGTTCTTGTTAAAGCTGATGTTGGCTTTGCTTGTAGAATTGCGTTGTAAAAGAGTTATCCAGGATGGCTTCGAGTGTGGCTTCATTGACAGGACTGTGTGCAAGGCGGGCTCCACTTGAGTGGCTTCCGGTTCGTTGAGCTCAAAGGCTCCGTTGGGAAAGGCAGTGGACAGCCTGTGCCAAGTCAATGGGGTGTTGAGGGGAATGGGAAAGGGCGGTGGAGAGGGACAGAGAGACTGAGGACCTGAAGGGTGGACACTTGATGGAGGAGTATATAGCAGGCAAGCAGGTGCGGCTCCAAGCCAAAGGGATTCTTGAGAAGAACCACCAACTCAAGGATTTACTAATAGCCAGAACATTAGCGAACATCATATAATCACCAGGTTTACTCTCTATTTTCCATTGTACATAGTTGTAGCTAGAGTAGGAGTTTAATCTCAGAACAAAGTTTAGTCTATTATTAATGGAAGGAAGAATTTCAGTAGCGCACATTAAACTATGTTTCCAAAGATCACTTACGATAAAGTCTACTAATAAATACACAATATTACCATGATTTCGATCTGAGTGGCCGTATCCTCCGCGCAGTTGACGCGTAGTAAAATTCCGAGCGATAGCGAGGAGTATTACGTATGGAGGTGGGTAATAAAAGTTAATTCATGTACATGTATATCATTATCGTTCTATGTGTCATTTATGGTGTTTTATTTTCCTTGTTTCATAGTTTAAAATCTTAAATAAAGTACGGCAACTAAAGAAATCCAAAATCGACGGTAAGTCTATCAGAACATTTATAATGTGTTATATCTCACACGATAAAGGAATATATACAGAGTAGTGTCCCCAACAGTTTACAGTCCCAGAATGAAGAGAAGGTCTCCAGGTGTTGGGAGTGGGCCGGATGGCGGTGGTGTCTGGCCGGGGCTCAGACGGAAAGCGTAGTGATTGGTATTCCAATGCGGAGTGCACGCGGTACGGCCGGGCTAAGCTAATGATAAATTATTTTCGGGCGACGACGTCTGACATCGGTTTTAATAAGAATACAGACGACGGTGCCTCCGGTGAGCAGTCGACCAACGTGAGACAGGAAGTTGACCGGTAAAGGCCCACATAAGGCGGGGCGGCGGGGCGCCAGATGGCGCTGGGCGGAGCGGGATCAGTGGCGGAACCTCCGGCTCGCTGTGTACGGCCCGGGTCCGGGCCGGGCGGCTGGTAGGAAAGTGCCGGGGAGTTGGTAAGTCCATTTGAGGGTGCATATCTCACGTCTAGTAGGAAGCCACTAACAGGAGCATTAAGGTGCATTAAGGAGAGGAGGGCTCGGCTGGTGGTCTGTTGACTGGGTGCCACCCCCTCCTCAACCTCCTCCTCCTCCTCCTCCTCCTCCTCCTCCTTACAGGAGCTGCGTCCTGGAGCACCCTGATTGGTCTGTTTTTGCCAATCACTTGCTTCAATTCAAGTTGTACATGGCTGACAACGTGTCCTATACAAGAGAGAAGAATGCTTAACCTGTCATATAAATGGACATGATTGTTGTGTGAATGAATTACCTGCGGGCCAATAGAGAACTTAGATATCTTAGTAGATTCATTACTTACTATAAGTGAAAATAATGATTAACCCAAATAATGCTTTGTCTTGTTATCATATTTCGACTGCATAAAATAAGTCCTGCAGACGTTTTCTCTTCATCATCTCAAAAATAATACAAACAGATAATTCTCATGCAGTAGACACGACACTGATATAATCAACATCAATTGATTTTTCAAGAGTCCCATAAAGCGATGAGACTTTTTGCTATACTTAAGGAATCTTAGAGAAGTGATTAAAATTTCATAATAAAAGAACATAATAAGTACAAGAGAAACAAGCACCTGACCAGAAAGTAAAAGGCAATATGGCTGTGTTAACGAGTGTAAGTCAACAATGACATCGTATTAATGCTTGATACGACTTTCCAATTAGACCTGTGTCATTTCATGACGTCAATGTCAAGCCTATAGAAGGCTAATGCCAATCTGTAGGAGGAACTTGTTACGAGCAGTGGACAGTTCGGTCATTGGACGCCCCCTAGAAGGCTACATGATTGGCCCGCGTTGGGGGCCGACATTCAATTTCCGTCCGTCTATATTGTATTCATCTTCCCTCACAGCCAAATGAAACAGTCCATAACCTTATCCCTCCAATGCCGGACCATGTATATTCAATCGTTGTCAGTGCTCTCGTATTCATTCCATAAATTTGTTCCCAAATGACCTTGGGAGATGACCTTGACCTATTGCCTGACCGGAAATGCCTGTCTATCACTGGTTGTGCATGGAATGTTCGCTTATGAGCTAATCGCGTAAATACTGCCTGAGTCATATGCACGATGTATACATCGTTGTAGATGAAATGGCGAAAGAGATGTTGTCCTCGCCGATGAAAGCCTAACAGATTGAGTTACACGTCAGGAAGCGAAATTCCTGACATGAAAACCTGACTGAAGCCAATGAATGCGTTCATATACGAAATTGCTTTTGCATTAACGAAACGAATCCTTTCAAACTAGTTGGGACGAGCCTGATAAAGCCGTAACGAACGTGAAACAATGTTGATTGCGTTGTCACGTGTTTTGTTACGTTACTGGTCTGTGGTTTACATTCACGTCCCACTGATTCTATCGGCGTTTTAATAGAAACGGAAAGGTCATTGTGTGCCATTCAACCCGCTCCAACGACCGCTCCGACTAATGCGCCCTCTGACGTTGTCACGACCCGACTATATAGGAGTCACGTACGTTATGCGAGATCTCGTCCGAGAGCTGAGGAAATGGGGAGACGTCCGGTCCGGGATACCATCCTGTGTCTCCAGGGAATGAATGGGAGGAGTGGAGCAGGGGAGGACAACGATTTGGGGATGTCCGGAATGTCCGGAGATTTCTGGAGCGGTAGCCGGTGGTGTTCTCTGGAGGATCGATAATGTTCGGTAAAGGTCGGTTATGTCCGTGAGTGTGAGTGCGAGAAGAGGAGTGGCGGTGGTGACTATGGTGTGATGGGGTACAGAGGTCAGGGATGACCAACTGAAGGTTAGCGGGTATTGAAAAGGTCAAATCTCTGTATGATAGAATGGTTTGGAAATGTGACAACGGATAAAAAGGAACTCCAACGGAAGATAACTTGGAGTATGCAAATTACTGTTGCTTTTCATTCGTGGCCACAAGCGCACTTCCCACCCTACTACATCTATCATTATTCTATTTCATTCAGTAGTCAATATTGTCGGTTTTATAGTGATGGATTGTATTTCTTTGTAAAGTCATCCTTCATTGTTGTCCACTGATGCAATACATGTTTAACTTAGGTATCCAGATACGTACATTAGTTGTAACATTGTCTCTTCACTATTTTTCTCTGTGTTTTCATTCGCCTCTATCAATATTGGTACAATCAAATATCAACAAAACGGTGTAGGCATAAAGTTCGGCTGGTTGGTAAGCTTTTGAACTGAAATTGTTTGTCTTTCTTCTAAGCTTGAGTAGAGGGTCACTGTTTTTGTAATTATAATTAGCATTAATCTCTTTACTGTACATTTGCTTAACGTGTAAGCTTTTAAAATCTCTTTTAGGTATGTGAACTTCCAACACTAAGTGAGAGCACATGTGACCCATTTATCTGTGATCTTTGGCCTATATGATCCCGAGCATGTATAAATGCTATAAATGTAGAGTACTGCAAGCGTTTCTTTTTTTATCATATATTGTTCTATATGACAGGGACAGTATTATTGGTCAGATGTGTATTCTACATACACCCAAGCTACATACAGACTATATTTGACACCATTCAGTTCTCTGTTCGCTATGGTTCCTACTCCCATATGACCTCAACCTTGACATTTGATTGGTCATACTTCCACCCTCCCCTGAGATTATGTCGTGTTTATCCGTAGAGCTGACCGGGGTAGATCGTGTACGGGGCTGGAGGAGGTGGAGAGTGAGGGGAAATCCAGGGGCCCGGGGTATGAATGGTGCGTGAGGGGTTGAGTCTCCCGTCTGAGGGAGCGATATTAAAGAGAGAGGTCACGTCTCTGAGATCACGAGGTCTACCACGAGGTCACTACGAGACTGCACGAGACAAGATTCCAGCGACCGAGGCAGCGTTTGAGATGGGCAGCGTTCGTGGACAGCGGAGTCAGGTTCCTAAAATATATCTGTAGAACCTGTTCAGACGAGACCCTCCACTGACAGTAGAATTATATTTCATATAAGTATATGAGTAGTAGACTATTGGATTCTGATAGACACTACTGTGGTTGGATGGTATTCGTCTATATTTTTATCGATTGAAATGGGAATTTTGAAATGGCTAAGATCACTACTTCTCCAGGAAGATATTTAGGAATCCGCCCCATGCAGAGGATCCCGTGAGTCCGGGGAGGGGACGACCGATTGGTGGCGGGGTCTCCATGGCGGACACTGGACTGGGTTGAGGGCGCGGTGGTCAGTGCTGTTATCGCGCCCCTCACAATGTGTCCCTCAGGAGGGACCCCCAACCAATAGACCTCTATTTGGTCGTGAGTTCAGCTTGTAAGGCCAAGGTGTCTGAGAGGACGTGGGTGGTTGACGTCTGTGTGGGTGATGTATGTGCGTTTGTGGGCGTACGGTATGTAGCCAACTCTTAGGTTTACGTGCACATATATAGTTTTGACAAGAATACAATTCCATTACAGCCATTATCTCACCCCTGGTACAAGTTTAGCCATAGGAATAACATTAGAAAAATATACTCAACGACCACCCTGGTAAAGTGACAATACTACGCCACGGCTGTGGCGTGGTGAATTTGCTAAGTATATTTTGATTATTCTGAAGTTGTGAGGATATTTAATGTCATAGAAAGGGGTAAGATAAATCCAGAACCGCACTCGAATCGTAAAATAGACAATACTCCACTCGTTTGGCTGTGCAATAATCGTCACTCGGCTTCGCCTCGATGACGATTGTGGCCCAGCCAAACTTGTGGAGTATTGTCTATTTATACGATTCTCGATGCAGTTCTATATAATTACCAATGCGTCGTGTAGTGTGTATGGGCTTTATATGTGAAGAATAACAGGAAGGTGGATGTATAAATACCTCGCCGAATTAATATAAAATTATTAAACAAGTTTATTGAGCGTGGAGAAGGCGCTTATGTACTCTGCCCAAAGGTTAAAGTGGTCATATATAGACTTTGAGCTTGCTGCTAAAACTAACCCTCACCTTTTGCGTGCTAACACTGTGGTATTGGGAAAGGAGCAGAGTGTCAGTGTTTCAGTGTCTTGGAGGCGTACCCAACTGATCATGACCAATCATGCGTGTGGGAGGGGGAGGGGGGAGGGGGTTGCAGAGGTGTGGTGTGTAGATAAAGGGGTCTGTGCCGGGTGTGTATGTGTGTTTTCGGGTGAGTGTTGTGTGAATGAAGCGATCTGCGTGTGTGAGTAGAATGTATATCATGTGTGTGTCTAAGAGTATACTGTGTGTAAGTGAAGGAGTGTGTGTTTGAAGTGAATGTGTGCGGACTTCAACATTTAGGTCTATAGGTCCGTTCCTTGGTTTAAACAGAGAATAGGCTATACTTAAAAATGATTGAAGAAGAGATATGGAGCTATGTTTAAAATACAGAGTGTGAAGGATATAGAACGCTAATAATTTTCAAAAGCATTGTAGAGTTATGCCTGATATGGGACCTGGAGGTGTTTTTATTGAGAGTGTACACATATTCAGGGAAAAAAGGAGGATCGGGTTGCAGACTGTGAGTAGGAGATTTAAATGGTTATGGGTAATATGCGAATGGTATGCATTTACCGATGGCTGTTAACTGAAGATGGCGTGACCCAACACAGCCCTTTTAACGTAGGCAGTGTGTGGGTATTTGGTCAGTAACTATACCGACAGCAGTACTGCATACCTTTCGGGGTAGTCAACAACCTTAATTCATAGGATACCCCCGTACTAATCACGGAGGGGAATTATGGGGAAGTCATGCCAGGAATACTTTTGAACTGGTTTGTTGATATCTAAAATGCGTTCAACATGGATCACCACCAGTGAGTTGTCCCATTGATTAAAGTCTGCCTGAGGCTTCTAAACCTTGGTGCGTATTTGAAACTACAGGTGACCTTAAACAATTCCAAGGACCAAAACTATCGTCTTACAATTGCCTTAGCAATCATCGGCTGTAAGGTCCACATTCAGTACTGATAATACACAAATCAATAAAGCGTAATGGAGGAAAGATAAGCTGTCGCCTGCAAGCATACAACCTTTACATCGGCCGTATTGTGGTTGGAATGTAAAGAATAGAAATAAAATAGGGCCTACTAAAGAAGGAATATATATTTTAGGGTAGACAGATGACAGAAGTGTGTGTGCGTATAAATGCATACCGCAGGGATGTGCATGTCCTCTTTTCGGTACACTGTGTCTGGGTGGAAGTGGGGGTTCCATGAATATCCACACAGGAGCCTCGATTGCTCCATGCATGATCTGCTCATGCGCAGACCTCATTCATCACTCGAGCACCAGGGGGCGCCACAGGGGGCACTGAGCAGGGGCGGGAGGGGGTCGTGAAACAGGCAGAAAATCTGACAACACGTTATAGCCGTTCACAACCCAAAGTAGCGGAACGGAGGCGGTTTCGTCAGGTGCAACCAATACCCAACGGCAGCCAATATTGAACTAGGGTAAATAAGCGTCACACTAGCCTTTCCAATATAGCATCGATACCTCTGAAACCACACCACACATAGTTGAGTCATTCTGATAGGTAAACAAGTAATGATATAATCAGGCGTAGTTACATTGGTAGCATCTCAAATATTTGACTCAGGGGTTATCCTTATGTCTAATATGATATTTTGAATAAAATTGTTCCTGAATAAAGCACCATTGAACAATAAATACTCCTAATTGTACCACGGACCTAGGCTAGATAACTCGCTAAACTGTTTTATATCAATGCAATGTTAGACCATCAACAGGATATATTCAATTTTATATGTACACGGAATTCCGCATAATGCATGCGCAAATCAACCAGACGATAGTTGCAGTATTGAACAGCTGTGTTGCTAACATTGCATTTGTCGGCTATCCATCATTTTGGTTGGAGACAACTAGATTATGCTCATGCGTTCATTGCAATAAACCTATAATATTTTTTCTATTTTTCTTTTTGCACAGGATCTCCGAGACGTACAAATGGACATTCGGTAGAGTGTCGCTAATCTTTCCATATTAGACGAGATGGCAATATCTAGTGCTTCGCTCACAGCTCCGGGTTCCATGAATGAAGTGCTGCACGCACAGCATTCCAGCCGAATGTGAGGACTCCGCCTTCGGTAATAAAGTCCCCTCCAGACATGGCAGAAAATCGTGTCAGAGATGTTCATCTGGCATAGTTAACGGACGTCGGGAACCATCTGATTACTCACTCATAGAGAATGGTAGTACGTCAAAGACACGCTAGGAGGCGCGTCTGGGATGTGACGTCATGACAGAGTCTGCTAGTAACTGGCTGGCGAGAATGATACAAACATCCTTATCTCAATCCATTTGGATGCTGTAACTGCAGGGGGACGTTTCTTCTTGTGGCCTTTACAAACGCCGGTTGTGATGTATGAAAACCATTGATATTAGTAATAAGAACTACTCAACCTAAGTCTGGGCCGAACAGGAAAAGGACGGTACCATTACATCCTTCCCCGAAGAATCTCACAAACACATGTATTTCCTGATCTGTAGTTTATCTATACATTCACAATAGGCTGTAGTGAATATCATTTACTTGATAGTCGACAAGAGTGAATCCGGAATATCACCTTATAGTGTGTATTATGAGATTACCAGTGACTAAATGACACCAGATTCGAGTTTGGACGAAAGTATAAGGGTAGACAAAAACATGTAGCGGGACTTCATACTACATGTAGTTCACACACAGTCTATTTGGTGTTTGTGAACTTTTAAGACTCCCAGGATGGACGCGCTACCGCCTCCAGAAGCGGAACTCTTTGTCCCTATCGCAGAGGATGCTGGGAGTGGGACGAGTAAAGACAGCGGAGAAGGAGGTAGTAAAGGATGTAGTGAGGGGAGCGCAGACGGAAGTGGCGAGCAAGTCGTGGTGAAGGAGCAGGTCAAGGCCGTGGTCGGTGACCTTGAAAATGTCCTTGGGGAATTGAAGACAGTGGTCGGTGACCTCCGCACTCTCGTCAATCAAATCGACGTGGTTACCAGTAAGATCGACGAGGAGTACGGAGCGGAGGGACGTAGCGCTGTGGAGTTACGTAATGGTGTTGATACACGTAATGACGTAGAGGTAAGGGCTGACAAACGGCGAAGATCCGCGTCAATGTTAGAGACAGGGACACCTAAGCGAGAAGTCCCACCCTATGTCCGACACTCCTTATCTCAACCCTTCGACGTGCTCGCTCCTAATAAGGACTGGATTTTCCAGGCGCCCCTTGACTTCACGCCTAAGGTGGGTGAGTCGCCCCGCCACTCAACGTATAATTCAGGAGTGGTGAGGAAGAAGGATGAACAGCTGGTCTGCCACACGCACAACGTGGCCAACGCCAAGCTCGACGATCCGTTCGGGACTCCTAAGAAAGATGACATTATCATCTGCACTCCGGGGAGTCTGTGCCACAAGAAGGACACCCACGGGACTCCGTCACACGTGGCGAGCAGGAGGAAGGTGGACCTGGCCATCTACGAGAATGTGCCTATAATGACCTGCAGAACACCCTCCAAGTCAGGGAGCAACAATTCCCGCTCCCCAAGGACTTCCAGTGGGAGCAAAGGTCACTCGCCAAGGACTAGTAACAGCAGTGGGATAGGAAACAGTAATGAGAGTGGTAACGGGAATACATTCAATAATAAGTGGGAGAAACAACGAAAACCTCATCGGTCTTCCTCCAAGCGGCCTGACATGGTGGATAATACCACTCAGGCGAACCTCAGTAAAACCACGCCCGATATTTTCCACTCGTACGACAACCAGAAGCCCCCACGTCTCCCAGCGGTTGGTACGGACACTAGCACGTCCATGGAGGAGCACCATCACCATCATCATCCTGTGGGTAAACAGACGGAGTTGTCACTCCAGCCGCACAACCACCCGCACTGCACGCCCTGCTCGCCCAGCCCCGACTCGGACTACTGCGGGGTCTACGAGCGCGAACTCGACCTTAAACTCGAGCTCATCTTCGAGGATGATCTCGATAACTGTGACGATAGACGGACTCTGGACCTGCAGTCCTACCCGGGGTACGGGTCCACGTACGACCGGGAGCGGGTGAGTCGGTGGGCGGCGTACACCCTGGTGAACATCGGGTCGATGCCCATGTCCGACGACCAGTTCACGGAAACGCCTTCGGAGACGTCCTCGGACATTCTCAATGACAATGTGTTCATCACGACGGCGGCCGAGCTGCGGCATCGCGGGGAGGCCCGTCCCTGGGCCTCCGTCTTCGACAGGTATTACAAACATGGCCTTGAGAGTCCAGACACTGGCTGAAGAGTCTGTCCAAACTACTGAACTATTTAGAGGTATATCGTAGATAAGGAACAAGGGTGTTCACAGCAGACTTCTACAACGAAGGGCAACTCAGTGATAGCAGCTTAGAGTCTTATGGGAAACTACAATATAGGTGATACTGTAAGCATCATGTGGATTCTAAGCATGTCCTACATTACTCTGGACCTGATAGTGAATAATGGGGGAGATTCAGAAGGATAAGAAAAGGGTGAAATTTAAAATGAGCTAAGGATAGTGAGTATAAGTTATGGTACAACACTCCTAGATTAGTGTGATGGCCGTGTATGTATTATGGGTCAGTAGAAGTTCGGATTAAAGAAAGTTGGGCCACTCCAATGATAAGAATAAATATCTGCTTCCTGTTTAAGCATACTTTGCATTTCCCATATCTTAATTATTAGGAGTTACAAAGAGTACTCTGTCAAAGTTCATGTCAACAATAAATATACATCCTCTTGCATCCCAAGAATGACGGACAAACTGAGAGAGTGGGATAGCACAATGATAACAAACAAAGAACGTGACAAAGATCCGGAGGGTAAAATTGACATCCTGACTGCATAAAATCAGTTTGATTTGAGCAGGGCTGGGATTTTGTGCTGTCTCATTCTGAATTGTCCAGAATCCAGGGTTCTCCAATCTGCCGAAAAGAAAAACGGAGAAAAACTTCTCATTAATTATTGGTCCTCTTAGAATTTCTTTGGAAATTGTAACAAACACTGCCCTTGGAAAGTAAAGGAAAAAATCTCCTTCCGCCAAAGAACCTTGTCCCTTGCTAAAAGTTTCTGCTGTCAAAGATGTTTCTTAAAGAATATCATAGAAATAATTAATGACATATGAATGGTAAGTCAGAACTGCATATGTAGAGACAGTATTGATGAAAGGATGTTCATGTTGAGAAAGTTATGAGAAGAGTTGCTTCAGGCCCCATGTACAAGGACTGTTGAACAATAAATCTTGATTATCTGGTACCACATAACTCTCAAGTTAGACTAGAGAGTGAGTGGGTGTTGTAAGACTTGGCTATATAGCACTATTTGTGATATGATCTTTTTACTGTTAAATACAAACTTTGTAAAGACAAATAAAATGTCGTTTGTTGCAGCTGAGGACAGAACGTTTCCAAAAGAAAGTTTACCAATCTTGAAGATTCAACGGAAAGAGCCAAAAGAAGAAATCAGAATATGTTGTCTTTTGTTTCCTTAAATAGGTCTTTGTAGGTTTCCTGCTATCTTTAAATGGTACGTTCAGTTTGAATTACTTGCTTTCTGCAGAACGTTTATTAGCGCATTTCTATATTGAACCATACCGCAGAGAGTGTTGTCCACTCCAGCAGCCGAATGGCGCACACTTACAGGCAGTGGCCTCACGTGGACTTCTAGCAATGCTTCAGTTTGCGGAATGTTACATGTAATTAACGTTATGAAATAAATTGTTGAAGAATGAATAAATGTCCTGCATATCATTCTCATGTTATGACTTCGACAATAAATACTCGGAGAACAAGGTTTATTTCATTCTTGTGTCAGTAATTCTGTTGATTAACATAATTGGCAGCATGCCCGGTAAATACGTGAGCGGCTATTATAATTATAAATTCTGAAGGTCACATAAAAGATATGATTCTGGTGGATGACGGTATGTTTGCAAATATGGAACCTTAGTGTTGTGACAAGCTCGTCCATATTAATCAATATTTAGAAGCACAGAGGAAAGATAAAATTTGCCGAACTACCTAGTCTAAGTGGAGAGAACAATTTGCAGCTATTTCATATTTTTTTAACAGCTTGCTGTCTCTCCGGGTAGTGAACTGTTAATACAGGAGCAATATTTCTTGTCCGCTATGTTACTCAATAGAATTGTTTGGGGGAAAATCATTTTGCTTATAACCTGGCTGAATTTCACTGTCCAAAAAGCGCCTCTATTGGCGTGGCAGAAAGCATCTTCGGTCAATGGTACTTAGAACTTCCATTAGCTATAGGCTCAATAATTAGTAGAAACCAAACGAGAGTTAGCCATGTCAACGTTTATGCCACGATGGGCAGGTTGTGTATTACTACACGAGGCGTTAGCCTAGTTTAGTGAGTAGCAGACCTAACCAGAGTGGTATAAACATTGAGATGGCTAACTCGAGTTTGGTTTTGTATTTATCCTACCCCATCTCACCGATATACAGAGAAAATTTTGTAAATATCCATGTTAGTAGCATGTTGACACTCATCGGAGGATGGCCACATTTATCAATGCTGCCGGATCTACTTTAGTAATCTCGTCCCTGATTGGTCCGTTTTTTTATTCACCTCGGTGCATAAATAACACTTTATTCAACGCTCCGTCAAATACATTGAATCAATGTTAAACCTATGTCGTTTTTTATTAAGGGTAGGATAAGCATCTATACACCACGTCAAAGTTTGGTAGAGACTTCTCAGTGAATACAATGATGATTGAACAGAGTATCTGAAGTTCAGCGATAAATGTGTTCAACGCAGGACAGGAGCATTCCCTGTGTCGTTGCCATGCCATGCTGGTCAGGTTACTGCAGCGTACAGCTTAAATCACATCTTAAGACTGTTGATCTTTATCTTATGTAACCTGACAGTCGATCATGGTCCACTCCAAAGGAAACGGGAAGATTGCAAAAGGATCTTTATCTGAAGGAAAGTCTTGAGAACATTGCAGTGAAGGGAATGGATGTTCATAAATAGCCTTGCGGCATAGGGAATGAAAGATTGGCTAGGGCTTTACATCCAGAAGAGAGGACATTTGCAAAGGGTATTTCTATGAAGGGAGAAATAAATCTCCAAATCGAAGGGAAGGTACCGGATGCGGTTAACTTTTCGGTGACGGTGTTTTTTTGAAGAAAGAAGTACAGGAAGAGTGATACCGAAATGGGACATAGTGACTAAGGATGGATATGTCAATGAGCACACAGCTCAAGGGTATCTGCTTCTGGAGCACCTTGTCCCAGAGTCGGTCTGAGCATTATCCCAGCGATACCCTGTAGGCCCACCAGAGAAAACACTCAGAAAGTTGTCCTGATGTGTTGTTAATGTTGGGAGAACACGGCGGAAGGTGGGGTCAACAGATGGAGATCGGTAATTAGAACCCGGAGGGGAGATGTGGAAGAGAAAGTATAATGCCACACTCATTATCACTGTGCTGGGTTCCTCCGGGGGCAGGAGGGGTAGAATTCTACATACCTATTACCAAACTGCCTTACGGGGTTTTCTACACCAATTATTTAGTACGTCATTGCCAATAGACTTACAAACCAAACTTTCCAAATGTATTGAGGTCGATGATATATACATATATATATATATATTTATATATATATATTTATATATATTTATATATATATATATATATATATATATATATATATATATATATATATATATATATATATATATGGGATAAATACAACCCCTGGGTATTTCTCTATAAATGTGCCACTATCACCATTCATAGACCATCGATGTACTAAAGTAATGACCGAGGTCGCCGCAAAAGACAAGTGGGGAAACGCAACCGTTCCATAGTCCCATTCACCTGAGGAAATTCTTCATGGTAAGAAGTTGGCACGATGTGATCTATTCTCAAATTTATTTAGTCAAGTATGATGGGCGTACCTAGAAACGGTGTCCTAAGTGTACAAATTCATCAGCTCAATGTTAAGAGGGTTTAAACCGGAGTTTGCGTGATTTAGCTAAACCTCCTAAAGTCTTGGAAGGTGAAGCCGGTGGTGTAGAAGAAAGGGCAACTGGCGGAAATGATGGAAATACGGCGGCTGACCAATTGCCCCAGGACGCCCCTATGGTAATTGAGGAATTAATCGCTGTAAACGTCTGTATTGAGGTGGGGTTCATTCTCTTCATTTTGAAGTTGGCACCTGATGAAAATGATGGCGGAAATGCGCGGCTATTGATGATTGGGTAAGATGGCGGAGCACGTTCAAAGATGGCGATGGAGATGCAAACGGGTGTACGGTGCAATTCCGAAGTAAGGCTCGCAATTTTCTTCAGCGTTCAGTTCTCCAACGGCACCCTGGTGCGGAGTTCAAGGGATTCTGGTTGATACTTAAGTACAAAATGTGCATTGGTGAGCATATTCGGAAGGTCATTCATGTCGGTTGGTGTTGAATTACACGATATCATAATATTGTTTTTGCTGTTCGTTCAAGTTTCCATTAATCTGTTTCGATAAAGATTTGTCCATTGCCAAAGGGAAAATGCAAGAAAAACTTTATATACTATGCTACTGGATCTGGAGCTAAAACGAAGTTAATCTATTTTGGAGAAGAGCCAGCCATAAAGCACGGGAGCAAAATTCTTGTAAATGTCACCTCACTACACCTTTCAACCTTATGCGCAATGGATTAAAGAAGTGGTGTTGTAGGCAATATTTCCAAAATTGTTTACCCTTCCCCCACCTCTTCTCTGTGAACGTACTTTACCGATGGCCCTAAGCAAAATAAGGGGTGAAACGTCAAACGTGGAGAGATTAAAACACAATAATGTATTTCTTTTAAAAAGTCAATGCATGTACCGAAATTGAAATAAGAACATAGGCATATATATGTTCCTTTATATTTTGGGCGGATACTGCCAACCGTCCACCTGAAGAAACTTTGTCTTTGTTCGAAGCCAACCACAAACATCGAAGTACATATCATATATCAAATGATACACTGGTAAGATGAAGCACACAGACAGGGACAGGCTGGCACCGTGCTGAATTACCCGTGAAGA
Organism: Alentia gelatinosa; assembly: GCA_950022655.1. Taxonomy (NCBI): domain Eukaryota; kingdom Metazoa; phylum Annelida; class Polychaeta; order Phyllodocida; family Polynoidae; genus Alentia; species Alentia gelatinosa. The sequence goes on along the minus strand of OX465583.1, from coordinate 56,042,296 downwards.
TGCAGTGAGCGTAAACCTTCCCCGGCGCCTGGGTAGCCAAACCGAGGCCACTCCTGTGTACAACTGACACCACGACAGGCGGCGCTCCGCCACAAAAAGAAACATGGCGGCGCCCACCGAAGCAACGCTCGTCTTTTATGCAGTCTCGCAGAAAACGAGGCGGCAGTGCCGCAGTAAAGTGGAATAGCTGATGGGCGAGCTGTCCGACTGAATGAAGCCAAGCGGAGGTTTAGTGGAGGTGAACACTCACCCAACAGATGCCCACTTCCAGCGGATACCGTGTCAATTCACGAGGATCTGCTTGGACAGGCTGGAGAATCTGGTGCTACCTCATGGAAGTAGTGGTTACTGTCACATTTCCTCTGTTATAACACGATTAAAGGTATTTGATATATTCACATCGACAAAACCTCTTTAGATGCAATTCTAAATTAAATACCGGTCACTCGATTTCATTTGGTTGAGTGGTTGCATTCTTTATATTCTAATTCTTATGAGTGGAATCACGAATGGCGATAATTAGAAATATATAAGTATTTATTCATTTAATTATGTTACTACCTAAGGTAACGAGATATTGTTCTATACATGTGTCCCGTATTTGGATATAGACTTAACACCTTTGATCTTTGAACGAATTCATATACTCTAAGGTCATGCAGTGTAAGCTCGCGTAGCTTTACTAGAATACCTAATGAAGTGTATTGTAAAGGAGGTATAGATATTGGCTATAGACATTATTGAGTGAGGAATCTCTTGATATATCCAGCCATTCGATCAATAGACAGGCCACCCCTCGGTCATTCCCTGGTGGCACTCTGGCCAAGTTATCTAAATCAATAGCACTGTTCTTGGCTGAGTTCCCTGTTCCATTCTCAGCGGGTATTTACTAGTGACGTTTGTCTACTCTAATATTAATCCGCACCATCATGGTGGCTATAGCGCAGCAGATGAATACTATCTATTTCCTGTTTTATTGAACAAGTACATTCACACTAGATGAGGGTATAACTAAGATAAGAAATAGAGAGTGTGTTCACTTTATGCATACACCAACTGAAATAAGACTAATAGATTTGTTTTCTCTACTTAAAGTATTCTCGGTCAGTACCTATCTGTAAAAGTCATCAATTAAAGCCATAAACTCCGGCATAACCTTTAATAAAGCCTCACTTACTCTAAGTAAACATTTACACTGTTTAATAAAAGAACATAACAGAGTTTGAATGTGCCCTGACATATTCCACTTAATCTGACATCAGATCTCTCTTAACTTACTAAACTTGAAATCACCCCAAGTCTCTAAACCACTTTAGATTCATTCAGTAAAGTTAATCTCCCACAACCAGTGGGATAACACCTGTCATGTGGCTGCTGACACTGACAGCAGTGCTAGAGGAGGCCTTGACACCAAAGCATTAGCAGCCTGATGATTCCCAAACCGCCATTTGTTGTGTATAGAAGACTCTATGACAGCAAACCATGCCCCAGAGTATGACACCATGACAAGGGCGCATCTATCTAATATCTTAAGAGATCAGTCGTTTTGTAACCAAGACCTGAGGATGTATCATTCATTAACATCTCATATGAATTCGATTGCGGTAAACTGAATAACAACTTTAACGACATATTCCAGTGAACAATGTAGCTAACGTTGCTCTCGGTGCTGATTTAATAACGACCATCAGAAAAACAGGCAACTTGGCTTCTCCTTGACAGCGAACTTCATAACAGCCACTCATCAGCGATAAATACAATATCAAGGCTAACTTAATGATTTGAAGTATAACTGTAAGAACAAACAAGACAGTGTTAATGACGGGCTTTTTTCCTAGACCTGCGACCATGTGGAAAGTAACATGAAAATACTCCAAGAACAAACCTTTAATGAATTCTCCGAGTCCGTTTTAAAGTATTGATGGATGTTTTCTGCATGTCATGCAACGTTTTATTGTTAGGAGTTGTTAGATAAAACAAATCATATACATATAACATTTTGGGACCGAATCTCATATGGGCGGACATTACCATATCATTCAAAAAAGGAGTACATCAAGCCTTTCCTAAGTTGATAAAGGACAATACGATTCCGTGAGCAATAATAAATCAGTTCAGACAAGAGGTCACGCATATTGTTAATTTACACGATGTAGAATAAATTCCAATTCCCTAACGAGGTGCAAGTTATCTTCGTTAGATTTCTTGGCCGCCACTGGCTAGCTCAGCACATGATCCATATAGTGATTTCATTTTGATATCAAGGAAAGCGTATTGTCTTTCATAGGTAAAGATAAATAAAGTTACTAAAATAGCCATGTCTAATACGTAACCGAATCTTTTCCTTTTCCATTGTGTAATAGAGAGTGTCTGTTATGAAGTAAAACGAATGGTCGATACTAAGAATGATGGCACTAAGGACAATATCAAAAAGGTGTATACAATATATGCTCTACTTCTACGACAAAAAGATCCTACATCAATATTGGGATGGAGAGTGTGGAAGAAAGAAAAGATCTTTCTTTTTAGATGCGGTAGACACCATCATCTATCAAATACCCAATGACGCTCTAGGTATTAAGGTGGTCTCCGCCCCCTGGTGATGGCGCTATAAGGTTTCCTATAATGCCGCTTTCACACCTTTTTGCTTAGAAAAACATTCGTCAATTGATGTCTTAACAAAGAGCTTCCTGTCAGATGTGTATATCGCCTCTTCCTTGAAAGCCTCGGCTTAAAGACACTCCCATAAATGGGGTGTATCTTTTTTTACGATCGCTCTCTGAGTGGATGGCCGCACATTGACCAAGCATTTACGGTGAGGCAGGGTGCTGTGGTACATGGGCAAAATAGAATTATATGATTTTATCTTTATATTCCATAGTTGTGGTCTAAATGTATTGGAACTGATTCCGCTGAGTTAATTCTTTAAGAGCGTAAAATATCTGGAGGTACTACTATGATACCATGAAGATGTTCAAAGGCAATCTATAAAAGTATTGAAATATTAAGGTAAAATACTATCAAGAAACGTCACGAAATTTCATATAATTGTTTTTATGGCGTGAGTTGTCTTCGCGGAATGATATCATGAAACACAGCTGGCTGATATCTGTAGTGGAAGACAACAAACGCCATGTAGACAATTATATAAATTTGAGTGACATTCGATTTTATCCTACCCCTCACATGCTTTAATTGCATATGTCGCCAGTGGCAAATAGTTATTTTATGGCAGAACCGTGGCATACAGTCACACAATGTTAAGTCTAAGGAGATTTATATGACGGGTAGGATAAAGTGAAAATCTCTAACTTTGGGAGTAGTCATCCATTGGGAATTTAATATTTCAACAACTTTTGCGGAAACTGACTGACCGTCTATGAGAGGTCACCAATTTCTGCACATTTCTGTAAATCATTTCTATATCTATCATAACGAAGATGAACACAATATACTCTCGTTTTGCACATAATGTCCTGTATAATATGGATGGGTTTTTAGATTTGAATATCTTCTTCGTGTACATATCTCAAGAAGCCATAAAAGCGGATTGCTGATCATGGTACAAGTTGAGAGAAATATAAGAAGAGTTCTATAAGTTGGATATCCTCCACAACTCTGATATCGATGTAGTGTACTTTAAAGGATCTACAGGTAGACGAGACATGATACGCCGCTCATCCACACAGCGGGGGTGAGGTAGGAGGTAGACGTTGCATATAATATGAGCAGCTCGATGAGGAGCTGCTCGGGACCTTGTGGACATGTGTGTCGAGCCTTCTGTAGTTTCAGTGTGCGTCGAGGTAAGGGCACAGATCAATGTGCGGCGGTCAATACGCTGCCCGTCCTGAGCATGCCATGCGGGGTCTCCTGTTCTGAACTACCTCGCCGACACACCCCTCTCTCCTTTGACTACATCCAACCCTGCATGTCGGTGTCTACAATTACATACACCCGTGCCTGACATCTAGAACTATATACTGCCCTGCCCGACGTCTACAATTACATCCAACCCTACGTGTCGGGGTCTACAATTACATACACCCCTGCCTGACATCTAGAACTACATGTACATATGGCCATGTCTCTTACCTTCTATATTTCTGCTCACTACTATTCTTCTCAAGAAATGTAAAGCTTATGGAATCCATGATCATGCGATTACCTGGCTAAAAAGTTACTTGCTAAACAGACCTCATATATCTAGAGAAAATGAAAGTTTATCAGATCCGAGTATCATCCGGTGTGCCTCAGGGATCAATCTTGGGGTCATTACTCATTCTAGTCTATGTTGATCATATTTAAGTGATGCACTATTTAAAACATGCTCAAATCTTTACGCTGGTGACACTGTCATTTATGCTATCTCACCCAACACCAAAACAGGAACTGACAATGTGCAACAGGATTTAGACAGACTAAACACATGGGCCAAAAGAAAAACTAACCATAAACACTAGGAAAACAAAATCAATGATTTTCTCAACAAGAAACATGTTAAGAAAACTGCACAACCCCAATAAACTAACTTTGAACGGTGAAGAAATCATATATGTAACCCAGTTTGAATATTTAGGCATAAAACTAGACCAGAAACTCACATACGAATAACACAAAAGAGAAATGGCCCATAAATTAGGACACAAATCTATATACTTGTTCAAATAAGACAGTATCTATATAAGAAACAAGCAATAACTATTTACAAAACTAAAATCCTCCCATATGCCAAATACGGAAACCCACTAATTATTAATTCTAACCAACAAACTCTAGATAAACTGAAAAAAACTTCAAAATAAGACACTTCACATCGCTCTAAACCTGCCTCCTAGAACCAATACAAACCAACTGCACACCGAAGCGAATATCAATTACCTTAGTGAGAGAAGACTCTCTGCAGATTGTAAAATGGCATACACTAAAGGCAAGCAACAAAGATACCTAATCCCAGCAGCCAGAAACACTAGATTGCATGATGCGCCAGTGATGTCAACTGAACCCGAAAAGCTGTCACTCTTTAAAAGAAGCATGAGATATAAATGTCCCCTCCTCTGGAACCGCCTACGAATAGAATACAGAATGATACCCAAGTATTCACTGTTTAAACGTAAAGAAAAATCCTTCCTTATAAATAGCTGTCAAAACTATTAATTCAATGACCAGCCATAGAGTAAATTGATCCCACCTTATAATGATTATAACATCATTTACTATACAATCGAATAGATCCTTCTGCTGTATGACCACATTTGGAACAGATCTATCATTCGATATGATTTATTTTGTATCTATATGTTAGATTTTAGGTGGTTGGTATAAGGGATTGTGTTATAGATGGCATGTTATAAACAGGCAAGGAACTGTAGATCAACTGATATCATCATATATGAAACTGCTAATTTACCTTTATTGAACTATATATAAAGTTGGGTATTTTGGAACTACCTTACTGTACTGTACATATTTGCTTCCTTGTGTATTTATCCCATAATACTTATGTCATTCACGATCGTGTATCACGAAGCCACTACCTTGTATATATATATATATATATATATATATATATATATATATATATATATATATATATGTATATATAATTAGGTTCCCCACACCTACAACTACATATCCCCCTACGCCACACACAAAACTACAAATCACACCTAACAATACATGCCTTCCTAGATTTATCTACATCTACATACCACCCTACCCCACATCTAAAACTACATACTGTCCCGCCCGACATCTAAAACTACATGCTGTCCTGCCCGATACTAAAACTACATACGATGGTAGCTGAACATGGCAGCCAACGCAATTACTGAGCCAGTGACCGTATCCTACCCAGGGACTAGCGTCTCCGGCTTGAATATTCATGAATTCTTCAGAGAACTAGACTGCTATTGGTTGATTGGATCACGTGATCCGTTTCTCGCCTTTCCATTGGCTGTATTTACAAACAAAGAGCGCCGGGGAAGTTGTTAAACCAATAGAATAGTGATTTTCTTTCAGTGTTCGGCTTGTCATAGACAGTGGCGCCACTGTCCGTGCCGGCCGAACCTTGGATTCTCACCTGGTGATCAATTTTTGGAACTACCATATTTCCAATTCGTTGTTAGCTAGGAATATTTCCTATCAAGCATGTCTGCATTTAGAGTATACATAGAAGAAAAATACCTGGTTGGAGCTGCACACAGGCAGATACCGTATACGACATATAGCCTATGATCCATGGGTGCCGCCATGACGCCCCCCGAGTAGGTGTTCTTCACTAAAGGAGGTGAAAAAGTAGCTGTTCTTCACTAATGGAGGTGCAAAAGAAGTGAGTGATAATTGGGAAATGTCACTTTTCTTGCCTTGCTCACATATGTAAATAAAGTGTTCCATGTGAAAAACATCATTTCCTGGGTTTTAGCATTATATCTTCCTGCTCTGGGATCGGTGTAGAGAGTCAAAGGAACCTTTGTAAAACATTGAAAGGTAGCTGAATTTCGTAAGAACAAAGAGCCAGAATATAGGTTTTGTCCCCCGACCACCTAGTGACTGCTTCATGAACTAACAATGGCTCTGTCCCCTATAGTATGGTATTTAAGCTGACCAACCCCTATATCGTAGCTCAGTGCAGACAGGGGATGGTTACCAATCTAATTCGCACCCCAACAAGGAGAGTTCTACTCTGGCCAGTAGAGCTACGCTACGTTAGCTCTGGTCGGGCTAAACCTGCGGCCGCCTTCATCCACAAGCAGGAACTGTTTGTTATTCTCCTACCAGACCTTTTGTGCTGCTTAGGAAGCCAATTTACCATTTTGTTATTTCCTGTTGTGTGTATTATTAGAGTACAACCACCATAAAACTAGACTTCATTATCAATGTGTTAAGCTATGAATTCTAAGTATTTCTTCTTTAAGAGCCTACATAAAATAAAACTACTTGGTTTGAGGTGCACACAGAGTGATACCTAGTTGGATTTAACCCGACCAACCCCTATGTCATAGACAGGGGTTGGATGCCAAACTAGGATAGTCCTGAAAGGTTATCCTGATATGAAGTAAACATAAAAAGGATTGAACCATGCACAGGGAGAAAATTTATGCATAGAAAACTACATACCACTCTGCCCCACATCTAAAATTGATAAATTGATTTCTTTTACTAACAATATTAGAAATCCGAATGAATGTCAATAATCATTGTGATGTATGTATTAAGAATATCACAGGGTGCCTGCTAACAGGTCCTCGCTCTAGATAGTAGTTAAAGCCCAACTGTTTGCACTGCCACCCCAAGCATTTGAAGCACCCCCTGTCTTCGTTTGTAGTGACCCCCGATAGGGTATATAAGGAAGCAGATTTCCACTTAGAGCTCACTTAGAACCCAGACACTGTGGTGTCAACATCTCCAGGCTGCCGAGCATTACCATCACCACAGTGAGGAGGCATGAAGACCATAGGACACTAGGCTACAGAGGCCTTTACTGAGGATTGGGCTTCTCCACGAGCTGCTATCACCCAAGCACTGGAGGAACAGAGACTGATGACTACTACCACCATATGCCACTGCTTTTGGATCACCTACATCCACAAGTCACTTGAGGAGACACTGGACAATAACTGATAGTGATAGACTGTGAGTACTGCTATGACCAGGGGGACATGTATCATATGAAGACTACAGAAGTGAATGTGATTTTGTATGTTGATGAGAATTGTTATGTAACTGTATACTTTGTAATGATATATGTTGTAAATATATATCTGTGTATGGTTATCTGTCTTCTTAGAATAGAAGATATCTGAATTATCTTTTCTATCACTGGGTTAGCTAGTCTATAATATTAGGCCTTAGCTACTGTACATGACATCATGTATATCTGAAACCATTATTATAGTTTTTTTAAATATATGATTATTAAAAGCTTTTATCATTTTTGTTCCTGAATATATTCAATAGACCATTTGTAATGCCTATCTCTATGAAATAGGGGAGGAAATCTTTGCCCATTTTTCACCTCCATAGCTACCCATATGGCATGATACTAGGTATGGATTGACATAATAAACCATTTAAGCTAATACAACCTTAGCACAGCCACAGTAGATAACATGAATACACATCTCTCTGTCTATAATTGGGAATAACATCATCCCTTATCTAAAAGTCTGTTATCGTTGTTATTTGTTGTTGTTATTGTTGTTGTCCCTAACCTGTTTCTGTTCTTTTCTTTTCAGGTATAGCATCGGTTTGGAAAAACCTTTCCGAAATGACCACTTTCGTTTGAATGCTTCATTATCTGGTGCTTTCTGGCATTGCAGTGACAACGAGTACCACAATCTGGCTCCTCTTGAATAGGGGCTGTTTTGGACCATAAAACTTTTAGTTGGATAAATATGGAAAAATCAGCTTATCTGTTAATCTGGTGTCCCGTTGACTCCATTTCGATCCAGCTATCTTGATTTTTATTTTCATACATAATTGAAGCAAGCTGTTCCAACCTCGAGCCCTGGGAAGCCGCTTGTGCTGTCGTAGACGGAGAGACGCAGAGCCGTAGACGGAGGCGCTGGAGCCAGCGTAAAGGCCCAGCGCAGGGGACTTACTTTTGGAGCAGAGACTGGTGGACTAAAATCGGCCTGTAATGATGCTTCTACGTTGACCGACATGGAAGGAGCCTGATCTTTCGACGTTGACCTTATACCCACCCACCCCAACGTATTTATTATATAATTCATCTTATCATAATTATATACCTATTACTTATACCTATTTTATCTGTATTTTTCACTATTATGGTATGTTATTACATAAAATTTATCCAACGATCAAAAATAAATTTCATTCTCCCACTCCTTTTTCACACTCATTCATTCACCAGTTGTTATATAGTAATGAGCTCGATATTCTAGGTATTTCTATCCATTCTCTATCTCTCCTGTTCACTTATTCTCTTCACCTTTCTCTTCATGTCCCTCCTATACCATTACTTAAACAGCCATCCACTTTTCATACTCGAATTCAACACTTATAAAGTCCCCTTTCATATATCATCAGATTTTAGTGGGCGTCTACCTTGTCCTGCTGTGCCCTAACCCATCCTGTACCCAACCTGCACTATCCCATCCAGCCATTAACCCCATCAGTCTACCACAGCCGCGCGTTGGCCTGGCCCCACATGCCCTATGGCTATTACCCTGCCCTGTGTGAAGGGGGTGGACAGGTACGACGTACTTAAACCCCACCCAGGTGCCTTGTATTTGCTGAATTATTCAGTCCAATTTATGACAGGTCGTTGGCACAAACCATTGATAAAACTGCCAAGGCCATCGTAGAACCGTTTCTGTTGGACGATTACGGCAGGCCTCCTGAGTGGTCTTCCAATAAAGAGACAAAAAATGATGGTTCAATACCGGAGTTTCACTACTTATCACCAGTTTCAATTTGGAAGATCTATTGTATTCTATTGTTCCACTCATAATTTGCTTGTTTTTCGCCATTTGACTTTTCTTGTATCTATTGAACCTCCATATCCAGATTCTTACAAAGATTTGATTTGCCACTTGGAGACAACACTGTTAGCATATTTCATTTGCCATTAGTCCTTGGTATATGGAAAATCCAATGTTATATCTTCAATTTCAATTATAAAATTGCTCTAAAACACTATTTATTATCTCTTCATTAATTACATATAATAAACCCTGCATTCTTTGGTGTTTTAAAAGTTTTTTTAATAGATACTTTCAAACACCACTTTTCTGTAGGGTTGTGGATGTAAGCCTTTATAAGGCTTTAAGAAGTTAAGACTACAGATATTAAAGACAACACCGCCGTTGCTGCCACCTAACCCATGCCTAAGCCCCTCCTAGCCCCCGCCTACCCCCTGCCTATGGCCCACCAAATCCCAGCCTAAACCCAGCCCAACCCTTCCGCCTAACCCACACCTAACCCCCACCAAAACTTCTATATTAAGGCTCCCTACACTCACTCAACCTACACTGAAGTCCTCTCCCTATACACGTGTGAATGTGGTCGCCTGCCGCAACCTCTACGGGGGGGGGGGGCATGAGGGGGGGGGGGAATTGGGCAGGGATTAGGCGGGACTGTACTCAGGTCGGCGGCCTCTGTGAGAAGTCCGCACCCGGACCCCAGCGACTTACGACTACTGTTAGGTGGGGGTTAGATGGGGGCTGTGGTGCTGTGGGCGGGGGTGAACCTTTTTTATTTTCCATCGGTATGCATATATGCCTGGCATATATATATCGCGCAAAGGATATTTCCTCTCGTATACGCCTGGTGTGAAATACAGCCAAGATGCGTCCATATTTAATAGGAAACAGTCTTGTATATGCCTCATATGCTGGCGTGAAATACGGGAGTATATATATATGAAAACAAGTCGATTTGCGCAGTGATGTATATTTATATATATCACTGCTCAATAATTGTACAAGTTTCCGTATAATACCTACCCCATATGCCTTGTAGTATCAACACCAATGAAAATCAAAATTTACCTCACAAATCCTACCAATACTCACCGCACATGCCTTTCCTTTACGGCCTACACAGTGTTCATCACAGAAGCCTACTTAGTTTGCCTGCTGACTGATTCTGCTAATCCCTTTACAGCCCCCGACCACATAGAGATCAGTGGGATTTGTATAGATAAAGAGAACCAGACTGAGATGTACGTGTATATAATGACAGCAAATCCTAGCTAAGTAGTTAACGATGGGGGGGGGGGGTTACATTGCCTGTGGTTAGAGGAAATTGAAGTAAGAAATAATTACATCCAATTAGTCTCTCCCTGGTGATATACCTACCGGTATTAGATTCGTGGCTTGACAACCCTTCCATGATAATAAGTAATACAACATGAATTTATCTCTGTGGAATGATATTTGTAATTTGATAAGTGCTCAATAAAAATATTAAAATGAAAATTAAGAAAGTATCGCCGCCCCAGTGGTATGGAAGGTGATAGAGCAATAATAGCAATTTGTTTCATTCGTTTTGTTATCTCGTTGCCTTTCTTCATTATGTTTTTTTTTGTTGAAAGAGAAATTTGAAGCAAAAGATGGCATTGCTCCTTGCTGTAGGTTGCGCGGTATAGATCGGCCGGAACAAGATCGTTTGATTTGTATGGTTTCATCCTCGGCGTGGTTTATTTGATCACTGCAGAGGTCTCAGACAGTTTAAGTACCACCATCGTTCAAAACGACTCCCCAGGGCACCAGCCTTCCCCTATCACACGCCACATACACACACTTCTCTGAACGATGAGAACTCAGTCGTCAGACTGTATCATTATCTTTTTATATCTAAGCGGCGATTTACTTAAGTGATTGAGATTGAAGACTGGTGATTCGAACGGATGATTGAGATTAGAGATGGTGCGGGGATTTGAACTCGTTTTCAGTCTACGGCGGCGGGAGGTGGGGAGTATCTCGAAATACTATCTTGTAGCCGGTCGTAAGGATGACAGAGTAGGCCGGTATGAGTCTAGGAATTTGTGCTGATGTAATCAGTGTAATAAACTATTCCAGACAATTTCAAACATCGATTGTTAAAGCACGATTGTTAAAGCACCCCTCTCGTAAGACCTCACACTCTCTAAATGGTATTCTGCACAATGTTCTCACTACGCTCTATGGGAAAAGAATTCTTAACGAACTAGGCTTAGAGCCTTGAGAATCCGCCTGCCTGCCTCCCGTAGTAAACACGTACATCAATGCAACCCAAAAATTCTTATAATCTCAAAGATGCCACCTAGCGGGAATACTGTGTACTTGGCGCCCTATGAGCTTTTTTTGGACTGGAATAAAGAATACCACTTATAGAGTGTGAGATCTTATGACAAGGGTGGAGAGTTGGCCTTGCGTCATCTGGCTAAGTGGAAGGAAAACCACGGGAGCAAAAGAAACACATCCCAGGGTTACACAGAAATTTCTTGTATATCGAGTAGAACCCCCTCGTAAGCGGGCACCTTCCGTTCAGGGCCAAAGTGCCCGCTTACGTGGGGTGTCCGCTTGCACAGGGTTTTCAAATGTTGATGGTTAGGCTATGCAGTATAAAATACCTTTGAACAGGTGATACTATGGCATGGAGACATTGTTATAACCACACAGACATCCCACTGAAGACTACCTGACGCCTACAGGGGCCTACGCATGCCGTTGCCTGTAGTTTGATTGCCTGGACACCAGTCTACCCGCCCCACATACACACCACAAAGAAACAATCAAGATGATATGGAGTTTCTGCCCGACACTGGCTAGCCAATTTTGATAAGGTGTCTCTCCGAAGTGTCCACTCTGATACCCGGGTCCCTGATACCGAGGATTCCATGAAAAAATTATCTGACGTGGTATTTTGATGGCCCAAACCATACCGGTTGTTCATTGTGTTCAATCCCCAAGGGGATTGACTCTTGAGCCGATGTATCAAATTGAATGCAATATTGTTCCCCAGGAATGTGGCTTTTTTGTTATTCAGGTGACTGAAGTTGAGTTCAGTACAGTGGAACCCCGTGTAAGCAGACACCTTTCGTTCCAGGCGTAAGTGTCCGCTAAAGCACGATGTCTCCTACCTCGCTCCCATTGGTAGAGATTGGTAAGTTTTTTTCTGGCTCACTTTAATTTTTTAGTGGCTTTCCCTTCTTACCTAGAAGTTCGGCCCTGGTTTGGGAGTTTACTCTGTCCTAACAGTCTTTAAGTACTTTTTGGGGTACCCTTTTTGTTTGAGCTGTTCCAGCCTTCCTTGGGCGCGTTGTTCGAAGTCTTGCTTTCTACTACAGATATATTTTATCCACAGTAGTTCATTTCTACTACAGATATTTTTTATCCACAGTAGTGTCGACTAAGGGAGACTTTACTTGGTTGCCGGTGAGTAGGATAAGTCGTATCTGAGATACGTGTTTGCATTTACGGGTTTTGTGTGGAGATCTGTTTCAACTTTCCCCTCTTTTAGTTTCACCTTTGTGTCTAGGAAAGCAACTTTCTTCATTGATTTGGTGATGTTGAACTTGATGGAGTCGTGGCTGGAGTGTAGATGTTTCAACCATTTTTTCAGCTCTTCTTGTCTATGTTCTGATATAAATCTCCACCAGATTTTTGGTTTTGCATGGTAGCTTTCAAGTAGTTTGTCCTCTATGGCTTCCACGGAGGAATTAGCATAGGAAGGGAAAATAGGAAGAGATTTTTTTATGATACATATGTACGAGTATACATGTTGAAAAAGATTTTGAATCAATAGGATCGTATACATACCTATGATTAATTGGATTAAGAAATAAAATTGTACATTTGTGAATACTGTGGTGTCTTGTACTATCCGGTATGGTGTTTTCTGTTGTGACAACAATATGGAAGATCGCCATCCAGGTTCTAGCTGAATATCTTGTTGTAAAACAGTCATGAATAAAAACACCAGAATCCATATATTAATTAATTAGTTGCATTCCAGAAATTCCTACTGCAATATCATTTTCAAAATTTCAGAAAGATGGCGGGGAGTCTGACTACAAATTGCCGGCACCTCCCATAAAAGATCGTCAATAATGCCATTATCCTATTTATCCTAAGAGCAGATCATAGGGCCGACAAAGTAATCATCAGAGAAAATATCCTTTTTTCCTTTACAGACTCCGGAGCCTGCACCCGGAGAACGTTGCTTTGTAAAATGGGGCATGATGATATATAACTTTTTTCCCTTTTTTTGCAGGACTTTGTATCACGGCGTAGATCTATGTGGCCTCTGTTATTGATGGTCACATAATCAAGACTTTACCAAAGGCATGTATGTGTGAAGATCTTTGAGTGGACTAAACAGAATAGATGGTAAGAACGTATGCCATATGCCACTGACTACACTAGAACTATACTATGTTAGCTATGGTTGGGTTACATCTACGGCACCTTCCTTTGTTTTTATTTAGATATATTAACGACGATACAAGCGTTTACTTGTCACCAGGCGACCTTCCACGCTGGCGGCGACAGAGACGTGTGATATATACAATTAGAGGACAGACACTGACTTTACAACTTATTTACAGCCTTGGAAACATTTTGGTTCCTACATTTCGTTAACCATATTCCGTGGCAATTCTCTTTTTTATAGGCCTACGAAGCTTAAAACTACCTTGATCCACTACACGTAAGTGTCTGTTACACTCCCAACAGATCTTTTATCTGACCTACAATCATGGTTAGAGAGTATGTTAGTTTCTACCCCTGAAGCTATTTTTCCATGCTCTTATTTTCTTGTGTGTGTATTTTGATTATATTTACCAGGAAGGAAGGCTTATCATCAATTGCGTGAGCTATGAGTATTTCTCAGTGGATATTTCAGCTCTCAGAAGAAGAAAATTGTTGGCCTGAGAGTGAGAATTCGTGAACCTGGGCTGAACCATACCAACCTCTTGGTTGGAACAGAGTGGAGACAGGTGGCGGCCAATCTATCTGGGCAGTTGGTCCTGCACTGAAGGTAACGTGTTTATCTATCTGATATCTTCTAACAGCAACAGAGGGCGCCACTGATGGAAGCGCCCCACGCCTTCACACGGGAAGAAACCGAATTACAACTGCGAGACCTGCATCATTCTCCCGATTTCGTGCATTCTCCAGTCCGTTTAAGATACATGTGATGAGATGAATCCTCCAAATTCTCTATACTTAATTCAGAAAGTTGTCATTGGTATTAACTTTATTGGAACACAAGTGAACAGAAGCGCGGCAAGAAAGTGTGCACATCTTTACTAAAAAAATATATATATATACTATTACCATGATTAAACATTTGTTCCCACCCACGAACCCGGCATACCATTATGTCATTTATATCTGTCCCATTCCATCATTTGATATCTTATGTAAAGACGGATATTCTTGAAATTCTAACTTAGAATCTTTCCCGAAAATATCAAAGATGTCCACTTATGTCTATGAGTTTGGGGAAATGACCATGAAAATAATGCAGTTGTAATTTCTTTACATCGATTTGTTGGATAGGGTTGTTCCCATATAGTTCGCAGTATTAGACATACTTTCTTATATGGAATAATGAAGATTGGTCGTATCATTTTCATTAAAGTGCACGTGTTTTGTCTTATCGTATCTTCAACAGCAAGTATTGTGTAGTCATCCAGTAGTAATGGACATACTGATTGGAAGGAAATATACATTCTATGGAGAAAGACAAATCATATATTCACTTCAATACAAAACAGTCAGGTTTATTGAACGTTTATTCATCTTTAAACATCTTCAACAGCAAGTATTGTGTAGTCATCCAGTAGTAATGGACATACTGATTGGAAGGAAATATACATTCTGTGGAGAAGGACAAATCATATATTCACTTCAATACAAAACAGTCAGGTTTATTGAACGTTTATTCATCTTTGAATCCTTTTGTCATTTTCAGGAGATTCCAATCAAAAATTTTATGCTCGACTGAATTATATCTTGATTTCTATTTATTTATCAAAGTCGCATCTTAGCCAGTTGAAAACAGCCAAATCTTATTAAAGCAAGCCTTTACTTCAAATTAGAAATTAATTTAATTTTTGCTAACTATGGCAGATCTAACAACAGAAACTCAGTGCATATCAGTGCAAAAATGATCTAAAAATGAGTATTAAATATATTAACCATATGAATAAATATAAATCGAGACTAGGAGAAACAGGAAATCTCAAACTTTACTATTTCAACAGTTACCCATATCGTGTTTATCTAATAGAGTCTTCCTTCTAATATCACTCGGTGACATATAGCTTGTCAGTATAAGCAACTCATGACATGCAGTTAGCTGATATTTACACCTCGAGGCTTATCAGTATGTTTAACAAAAAGTAATTTAATATTGCCATGTGTATCAAATGAAACTATTTAACTATCAAACTCAGAAACGGGAAGGTGGTAGACGTGTGTATGCCAAGCAACCTGAACTCAATATATGTCTTGTCAGTTGGATGCTGATTGAAAGTCCTTACTTAGAATGTCTGAGCCCAATGTGTCTGTGCATGTTGGAGCTCTGGTTGAACGTCTGATCACAGATTGGACACTTGAAGGGCCGCTCCCCTGTGTGGACGAGCATGTGTCGAGTGAGCGCGGTGCGATGGGTGAAGGAACGACCACACAGATCGCACTGAGGATCGGGCGTCGGAAACCGATGCCACTGGTCCTGCTAATGAGAGACGAATCAGAATTCAACGTCAGCAATATCAAGGCAACAGGTTAATTCGTGAGGAAAATATAATGTGGGTTATAATTACATCACGAAACAACAATGGCAGTAACCTGTCAGATAAATATAACATCATTACATAATGAAATGCAACAAAGTAAGCAATGAAATGGTTGAATATGAGTTAGCATCATAGTAAGTCAATATGGCTAGTATATTAATGGTTGAAGGAGGGGGCTTGGCGTGATCGGTAAATATAACTTGATTGCAATTGCCGGGAAAATTTACTGTGTCACCCGATCCTCTCACTGCATCACAAGGCCTTTAAGTCAATCTGATCCCATGTCCAATTACACTTTATATCACACGGGATATCACAATGACATAATTCACCATCCAGTGACCAACACAGTAACCGACCAAAGAACTTGAGATGAAGGCATTTATAGACTGGTGTCTCACCCTGGAGTCACTGTAACACACTGACTGTCCTCGTAATGAAGGAACCGCTGTATCGACCGACCCTCTCCTCTCCTATGGTACTTCACTACAATGTTACTTTCCAACTTCTATTTCATCTCTTGATAAGTACTATTTTAGCATACTCAAGTGAAACACTGGATTATAATTGCATGAGACTTATGACAAAAAGGCAGTTCTTAGGGCCAGTAGTTTAAGTAAAAAAACTCAGATGTGAATGGATAAACATAAGTAGGATTCTGAACAATGGGTTATCCGAAATATGATTTGCTTTTCTTACTTCTTTCTCCGCAATATAGTAGTCCAGGTGAATGGTTTATGCTCTGGACTCTCAGCCGTTTTGTGTGCGAAATGGTATATTTTAATATATATAGTGTAATCACATAGTGTGTATTCCTGGTATGGCTCTTCCGATGTTGAGAACCAGTTCCTAATTCTTAGGCCTATGGACATTTCTACCAGGCTAGGATAAAGGGTAATCTGCTACCGACCAGAATATCCTATTGTCAGTTATTGATAGCATACTCGTTACGTCCATTCATATTCAATGGCTTCTAAAAGGGCAACGTCATGAATGGCTTTACCCCCGGTACCAGTTGATTCTCACTCGGAAGGTTGGCTTCTTTCTCAATGAAGGATGAGATTTCACTTTCTTCAGAGCTAGAAGAGGTAGGTCTGGATGATTTACCCAAGACAGATCTGGAAGCACTAAAACCTCACTTTACTCAAAAGAATATGAGAAGCTGATTAATACTAGGTGATCCTTAGAATATATTTATCTTCTATAATAGAAATACAGGACAGTGACTATAAAACCAAGCTTCCTGTCCCTATTCCTCATCGACAGACCGTCACTGACCGTCATTTATAAGTGGTAGGGATACTTAACATATACAGGGATATTTGTTATTCTATTATAATTATCATTTCTTCTACACACATTTCAACAGGCGTGTTGTCCAACACCCCATTTTAAAAAGAAATATATCATCATGGAATCACAATGTTTTAGCATCAGAATGGATAGTCTGATTGTGTTGAAACTTTCAGGTATCAAAGTCAGGATATTGTTCAGCATCTTACAATAAAGGAAAATTAATTTCGCACTGTATTTCTCATTATTATCATCCTCTCAAAATTGGGGTGTCTGACAATATGCTCGATGGGGCTCTCAGTTGGAAAATTCAAAACTATATTGTCTACACTTCCCATGGCATATGCTTTAAACAAGTTGATAGAAACAATTGGCTCAACAATGTGCCTCCCAGAGTTTGAAAGAAAGTGAAAACAATTAGTTAAGGAAATCTATAGCGTATGTATTCTAGGTACTCTGTAAATTTCAAGAGTTTTCGTTGAGTACCTCACATATTTTCCTGGCCTACAATCGAACATGTTTGATTGTCGTAGAGACCCTACGATATCTCTTTTATCGGGAGGGCATCCTAGTGCATTGATGTGTATCCTAGTGCATCGTAGGTTATCGTAAAAACCTGTCTAATTGCCCCGATATCAGCTAAGATTGCGATGCAATTTTGATTTAATATCGGTAGGAAAAAAGCATAGTGTGCCGGTGCATATGCAATGGGAGGCCGGTGGAGATCCCTTCTTATGGTTAGATTTGGGGTGACTTCTCCATTAATTCACATAAAGAGAGCGTATAATACATTCACCTGCGCGCACTCACTCGGCAGGCCTTAATATCCCATACAGGTATGAATGTGCATCTGAACCAAACAAAAGCTCAAAATTTCCCAGATGATTTAATAAATGATACCCATCTCTTGCAATGGGGAGAATCATATCACAGGTAGGCAAACTTTTCGTGAAAATGAATAGTATATCAACAATGTACTTTCAGTAACAAATGAAAATAGTATGTAAACATTATATTTTCAATGACTATTTATTTCTCATTAATTGTACATAAATTCACGGCATATGTACATAAGTTCACTATATATTCACATATTGTAACATTGATTTTATACATATACCCCTTTATAGGCGTATTTGATGTTGTTGGCCAGAGACTAAAATACCCTGTATAATGTTGTATGGTTGAAATACTAAGACTTAAGCATAGATCTATAAAATAGCGCTGATTTGCTGCCATAACCTTTATCCTTTATCATGCTCGCCCATCCAACCTCCTTCCAAAGCCGACCAGTGATGACTTCGGTTAACGCACATCCAAATTATATAATTATAAAAATGATTGTTTATTTATTAGATATGCTCAATCTTCATATGGAGGTTTAACCCTAGTCGGCTGAATGTGCATGCTTGCGCTTGTGCATCGGTGTACATCCTTTGGGAAGTGTCATGAAATGGCAGACGCCCGTATTTGATGTGACAGCGGGATGGGCCGTGGTACCAGCCGACATTGATGCTAACCTAGCCACTGAACACTTTTCGCTTGGACACCACTCGTTCTGTGGTTTCTGGCATGGACGAGCAGGTTAGAAGTCTGGTTGAACCTTGCCCCACAAACCTGACACTCATACGGTTTTTCGCCCGTGTGGATCCGCTTGTGGCGCTGCAGTTCCGACCGCCACCGGAAGCCCTTCCCACACTGCTCGCAGGTCACCTTCAGGGGGTGGGCGTGACTCTGTAGGCGGTCGCTAGAGGGCCAGCGCCTCACTCCGCGTAAGCGAATCTAAAACCAAAATAAAGGTTAGATCATTCACTGAACTTGTGTATATACTTAAGCTCAAAAGAAAATAACATATTACATATCTCTGTAATCGCATCTGATCGAGGGAAATGGCATATCCCTAAGCTTACCTGATAATCTTACTGTATCTGATACATATTCAAAAATCTATTAAGCTAGATCATCCAATACAAAGAAGCTGCTTACTACCAAATATACAAATGTATATTCCATATATTTGTTACCCATGGGTTACGAAGTCCCCATTGAAAATGTATGAGGCCATAGTAAACCACTAGCCATTGTCTGTTAGTGGCCGTAAACCACACCCATGGTTTATGGCTTATCCAAACCCGTTATCGAATTTCTAGGAATAAAAATTATCAATGTTAATGAGTAAGATATACAACAATCGATGGAGTCTTTTTTACGGTCGGCTCTGTTAACCACTCGAGATTGAAAACGTAATACACTCGCTTTCGCTCGTGGTTTACGACTGTCCGTCCAAAAGAATCATCGATTATTGAGTCTAACATGTCCCATAATCTACGTCAAGAGCTCATGTGAATAAAAGGTTTCCTTTTCTTTTCCTCATTCATGATAAATGTATTCTAATGGTCTTGTAAGCTACTGAACGAAACACGAAATAAATACGTCGAATTTATTTGAATATTAGAAGACATTTGCAACACAATCTTATAAGTTCTGATCAATATCCTACCTGGTACAAAGTACGTGTATTAACTATGAATATATTATTCATATGGGTATACAGACCAGTTGAAACTATATGTATTTGAAAATATATATATATTATCATATAAATTCGCTTTTGTATATATAAATTAAGCCAATGAGCTACTCATATTTATTCACTGCGGGAACAGAGCAGCTCGAGTCACCCCACGTCATTGTTATGTATCTAGGTATCTGATGCGGTAACTAAAGGTAACGTGGTAACGAACACCTGGATAACGGTTCATTCCGCTGCTAAACCTTGTGCTATCTACACATGTTTTAATTTATATATATATATATATATATATATATATATATATATATATATATATATATATATATATGCTTATTTATACTACTACTGCTATCCATCCCATATTGGAATAACTAGTTGTCTTTCGTGATTGATGGGGCAAAGACTTCATTGGTAACAGACGGGGTTATGCCGCCGGGGTATATATATATATATATATATATATATATATATATATATATATATATATATATACGTTTTCCCAGGGACCTATGTTGACGGATAACGAATAAAGGTTTCCTAAAACAAACATATCAATTCCAACTCTACGTATCAAACACATCCCATACTACACTCCTATAAAGCCCATCAGTTTCTTCTCTTTCAGTAGACCGCGGTGGGTAAACAAACGCAGTTATGGAGCGAGGGACATCTGTCATAGTTATAGCCTTCAATGGCTAAAGACCCTCTAGTCTAGTCCAATTTATAAATGAAATGCAGCCAACGTAATCCAGAAAAAGGAAGTGTGCAAATACAAGAGGAACCTGGATGGTCAAATGTCAGTCCATTGTCAAGCCTCTTTCCGACAAATAGACATCTCCTTTCTCTACTGACACTAATGTTTAAATCTCCGCACATGGTCTTGGAGGCTGCACTTCTGGTTGAACCGCTTTCCACATCCGCTGCACTGGAAGGGTTTTTCTCCTGTGTGAATTCGCATGTGTTTCACGAGGTAAGATGGATAACGAAACTGTTTGCCACACACATCACACGCTGGCAAAGATTTCCAGGGACCCATATGTGTATTTCTTCCTGAGCGACTGCCTTCTGGAACTAGAGGAGATGAAGACCCATTAGATACTCAATTATCTTTTCTACTCTAAGAATATTCTAAACATAAGAACTAATATCGGAGACGAAATTATAGAATGGCATAATCAGTAATTGTTCTGGCTCGGAAAGTGATTCAGAGAACGAGTTTCCAAAAGCAAAGACATATGCCATCCATGAACAGTAAGAATAATAACGAATACTGAATATGTAGTTCAGAATGAATTAGGTAATATCTGTAACTGTACTGTAACTGTACTGTAACTATCAGGCTTTCGTCAGATGTTGCCTGCTTATTTATACTACTACTACTACTATCCATTCCATATTGGAATAACTAGTTGTCTTTCGTGATTGATGGGGCAAGCAAGCAAAATGTGCAAAGACTTCATTGGTAACAGACGGGGTTATGCCGCCGGGGTAGCCCAAGGACTTATAAGGAGGCAAGACATTGAGGAATCTCGACAAAGTTGGGATAAACCTTAGATAGAACTTTAGAAACTGGCACAAGAACCAAATAATCTTGACAAAATTGATAAGAGGATATATTCTGTGTAATAAATGTGTTGCTGAAAAATATAGAGGATATAAGTAATTATATAGAACGACCTGTACCTTGTACAAGCATGGTGGGTCATTCTATTATCACTCTGTATCAGCCATCAGTGACGTGAATAATATAAATTGAGCAGAACATTTTTTCAATATTTTTCTTCAAGTGAAATCACAATTATAGGAGCTTAGGGTAGTAATCTTCTTAAGCAAGTGTTCCGCCAAATAGGGCTTTACCATGTGGGCGGTCGGTTGGAGCCGGGAGGCGATGAACATGCTGGGGCGATGCTACTGCCATCTGGTGGACGTTGGCCGCATTATTGTGCTTTGCTCATTCTAGTTTGGCAACCAACCCCTGTCTAAGGATATAGGGGTTGGTCGGGTTAATTCCCATAGAGGGTCATTCGTGGTGCGCCTGGATCAAGGCAAAATTACTTGACGAGAAATATTCATAGCTAAAATATTGATAATAAATGGTAATGCCATTTGGCATCATTAACCCATGGCTGGGGAATGCCATAGTGGCATCATTAGTAAGGAAAGGGTTAATCAAACAATGATGGTAAATAAAGATAGGCATTGATGTTATGAATATGTAAAGCACACTCTTTATGCTATAATCCTGCCAAGACTTTTGATAATGTCTGAACTTTCGGCCTTCGCTCATGAGTTAGCTTCTCACGGGTATCACCCGTGCATGTTGACTGCATCCACTAAGACATAGGCTGGTAGCTGTCATTGGGGGTACTGGCAAAGCTCACGGCGTCATCGGTCAGTCCCTGCTAAAAATCTATTGAAACAGTTTTTGACTGACGATGGCCCGCGATGCTTTGCAGATTATTTTCATTCGCACACAATTCATCCTTTAGAGGACGGTCTTCCATTATGGCATTACATCATCAGTCAAGCTGTTGTACAATTAGTATCCTAATCCATACATTATAAAGTGCATCAAATAAACAGAAAGAAAGATTTATTTGATGAGATGGAATGGAATGATGTAATGATATGTAAAGCATGTGTTCCACCACGGACTTGGATGACCGTGCTTCCACCAACTAGATTTTAAACCAAAGAATGAAGGTAAATAAAGATAAGCCTTGATGTTATGAATGTGTATGGCATGAATTGGCTCTAAGATCCTGCCCAGAGTATTCTGCCAGTCTCAGTGCGCAGGTGAGCGCATCATGTATGTTGACCATTCAACGCACCCTCAACGCAGGTCCTGGCACAACTTGCAGCGGGTGCCATGCTCATATCAAACCCATCGGCCGGCCGCATATTTCCAGCCGGCAAAAACTAATAAATGAATTTTTGTCGGCTGAAGAAATTCCGCCAGGCCGACTATAATTTGTAGATCAGGTGCGATGCTGGGTTCAAAATCTAGCTGGTGGAAGTGCATTTATCCCGTTCCCTCAGAAGGCGTCCCAACAACCATCAGCAAACTTGCGGCGACGCAAACTTGCGCCAACAACCACCGACAGGCTAATTTCACCCGGCAACCAAGACACGGCGCTGGCTAGGCCGGGGTCGCGGGCGAGGGATAGCTGCGTTTTCGTCTCGTTGTTTGAACTCCCGCTTAATACACTAGTAAATTTATACTTTCCAGGGTAAAGGGGTAGGTTGGTGTATGAATAAGTTAATTCGTGTGTAACACCTAACCATACCTTCCGTAAAATTGGTTGCCCATGTATAGCCTTCTTAAGCTACTTTTCCCCCTATGTTCTTTATGTCCTCTGCCGAGTTGTTCCACACGACGACTCGGCGCCATCGTTCGCTAGCCGGACAGACGTTATGCGCTCTTCTAATATCCATGTGCTTTCTGGGTTCCGTCAATAAGTAAAACTTCGCGACTAGGTTCATGGCAATGGGTACACAATAAGGAATAGTCATAATGATAATGAATATGAATGATAACAAGCATATTTGTCGTAAAAGTGTTACGATTTATTAAA
Organism: Alentia gelatinosa; assembly: GCA_950022655.1. Taxonomy (NCBI): domain Eukaryota; kingdom Metazoa; phylum Annelida; class Polychaeta; order Phyllodocida; family Polynoidae; genus Alentia; species Alentia gelatinosa. The sequence continues at coordinate 56,018,643 of OX465583.1, read as the reverse complement.
GAGTGTCTACCGAAAGCTGGAAACTTCAAATGGTCAGCCTTGTTAGGGTCACTGATTGATACAATGCCTTATATGCCACTTAAATGAAGTCCCCAGATCTATGACATTGCAATGATGAAGGAGAACTGAAGAAAAAGATATGAAATCCAATGATTGGCTTAAATATTTGTTTTCTGATCTGGTACAACAAACAGAACCCTTGCATCCCCATGGGGAAGATGGAGGGTATAGTCCTGATAGAAAGGTTTTATCAAGTGACAAGTCTTAATTCTTGTGAACCTTAGGCGAATATAATGCAACAACGGTAATGGTCTATTCGCTAAATCACTCTTCCCAAGTCACTTATCTACCTAAATAAATAATGAGGTGTAAAGGTGTAAACTGCCTTTCTTGACATTCAAGGCACGATGAGGATCGAAGAACCGAATGTAAGTTACTACAAATAATATGAAAAATGATCAAACCCAGCAAAGGCAATGTAAGCGCCATTTTCATTTTTCTAGTTGGAGAAAACTTTTTTCTCCTATCAAACGCTCAGGACTAATAGTACTGCAGCTCATGATGTAAAGGGTTCTATTTTAAGATTTACCTCGGCCATCAATTTAACCAGATATATCCTTTACCAAAACAAAGTTCATAACGTCCCTGTTTAAATAAACTTCATGAAGGGTTAGTTTTTGCTTATGCAGGGTGAGGTGAGCACTTATACACGGTTAAATTGAACATCTAATAGAGGGGAAAATTTGCAGGGTGTCCCTTAGGTAGGGTTCCACTGTATGTCAATTACATGGTAAATGAAAAAGATACACGCATATATGCTGACGATACCGTGCTACATGACCAAGGTGATTCTATATAACCGCCCCTTTTTATACTTCTCTGCATTATATGGTTATTTCCAACAAGATATGTATCATAAACCTCTCACAAATAAACAATAGACTATAAGAGTCGTTCATTTTATAAAAGGCTATTGATTGTTTATGGCGAAATCGTGGTTTTACAATCTAGAGGCACTGTAAATGGGAGTCTAAGACACCTAGTGCTGCCCTCTGGTGGACAATGCCAATGTTTCTGGCCCCCTGATGGACACTTGGGGAAACTATTCCAGCTCTGAGCAGCTCAACAGGAAGTCCCTACACCCAGCAACAATATAGTCCCTTACAAAATGGACTGTATTTGAATGTTCTATGATATTTAAATATGTGGGTTTTATTGATTGATGCATATCTATGTATGATAAGTTTGTCAATAATCAAGATATTGTATTTAGTGCCTCAGATAAAAGATTAAAAGACAAAGGAATAGTCTGAGTAGTAATACATTAACTGGTGCACTAGAACCACAGGAAGATGGCCACAGAAACATCACAAAGAATTTAGAGGCCAAAATCCAAAGAATCATCGTGCCAAGACCTGTATAAGGAGCCACAAGGTAACTAAATTTATGTATTAACTATTTGAGAATCATTTTATTGCATTTTTGATGTGTGATGGTCAATGTTTTCATGTAAAAGAGACATTTTAGAATCAGGTAAAAAACCACCCACCATACCATGTGAACAGATTGCTTAGGACTGGTATCATAACACTTTAGTCTGTCTAGAAAATCTGTCTTTACTGACTTATTGTGTACTTAAAGTGTATTTCAAGTGTATTATGAAATTGCATATTATGCTAGTTTAGTTATTTGACACTAGGTGGCACATTGCCCAACTAAGTAAATGAGTTCATGTATGCTAAAACACTACTCAGTATGACATGGTAAACTATACATATAAGATTATATGTGAAAGTGTTGTTCATATGGGATATGTAGTGCCCTAGAACTTATGGTATCATTTATCTATAGTGACATAGATAACACCTCTGTTATTATTTAGATATACTTGCATATTTTAGTTACCTAAAAATGAGTATTTTATGACACTCAGGCATAAGTTCAATACACAAATTTATGATTTATGTTGCTCTGAAGTATACTATTTCACTAAGACACATGTATTTTATGCCTCTATGTATGAGAATATTGGTAGACTGCTATAAGATCATATTTGTCATTTAAGTTCAATATTTAGAGAATATCTGTAATTTAGATGAATACTCTTCTGACCAGCCTGTTATCTAGTTATAAAACTAAGGGAGAATTTGTGTGTTAAGCATGCATTTAATATGAAGGATAATTTCATGACTAGTCTGTTTTCTAGTTATGTTACTGAATTTGTGACAACTGTGTATTTAGAGATTTATTATTCCTCTTTACAGTTTTCACGGTGTTTACATAACAATAAACATCAGTTGACAACCAAAGACTATGTTGCTCTTCCTTATATACGGGTCAAGGCCTACAACAAAAACTTGAAGGCTTGAAATGGAAGAGGCACGCGGTTCGTCAGCACTGATTGTAAATTGACAAAAGAAGATGATGCCTACCAATAGATGCCTAAGCAAAGCCCCACACCCTGTGCTGACAAGCCAAGTAGCAGTCGGACAGATGAGGCCACTCGTCCAGACACCTGTATCAACAACAGAATGATGCTCTACACGAAATGTGTGAAACCCAATGAAGCAAGACAAGGAAGACTCAAGCAGGAAATCAAAGACCCTAAAAGGAGACTGGGAACTAGGATAGCAGAAACTAAAATATAAGTGTTAATGCTGAATATAGAACATCCAAATAAGTTGGATGCTTTGTGATCATAAGGATTACATAGAAAATCAGACAGAAACGCTTCAGCTCTACTCTTATCATTATCCTGAACTTTGAAGCTTTCTATTTGCTACTGACTGAAGATACATAAAGTGAAAGAACTGCAATGAGTCTAACGTAATAACTGCCGAGAAAATATACTTCAGGTGTTGTTTGCAAAGACAGAATTGGTGCTTCACACTAAAGATTAATAACTTTGTATTTATATTACAGGTTATAAGAAATAGATTGTGTATGACATAGGACATCAGAACTGTAGCAAAACATAACTTGGGTAATTTATATTACAGGTTATAAGAAATAAAAAACAGAATCTAAGTGTATGTCATAGGACATAAGGACTATAAGAAAACATAACTCGGGTAATTCATATTACCGGTTTTAAGAGATAAGAAAACTCAAGTGTTTATGTCATAATGTCATAAGAATAGTATGAAAACAGAACTCTGGTAATCTATGTCACAGTTTATAAGAGTTATTAAAGAAACACAACTTGGCATACATATCACATGTGTTTAAAAAATGCCACTAGCATTGTGTCAGGTTTCAATACTAATCAATATTTAGTAATTTATTGTTAGGCCTTTCAATACTGCTTTTGTTTGGGACTGTGTTATCTGTTCCCCCCCCCCCCCCTCAGTCAAGTTTCTCTCTATAGACAGTCCAAAATGGCAAACAATAAGGACGGAGAAACAACAGTTCCTCCGAGTCAAGAAATGGATGAGCTAAACCAAAGGGCTAAAGCTGATTCAGAAAGGGAATCCCAAGATGGAGGTAAGTCTGAAAAGTTTCAGGGAACCAAGGAGACAGACAGTGACCCCCTCCAAAGAGGCCAACGCGACTGTAGACTTACGCAACAGGCCCAGCAAATGAAGACCGAAGAGCTCAGCAAAGCTTTTCGGTGAGAAGCAAAGAAATATGCTTCTCAGACTGCCACTACAGAGACCGCCCTTAAAGGTTACTGCACAGAAGCAGTTCTTTTAGAAAACAGAACAACGCTTGCCAAAGGGTATGTAACTGTGGAATCCGCTTACAAAGAGTCAACAAAATTGGGAGCTGAACCTCTGGCTGCATCGATAACTTTGAATCATATTCCTGTGCCAGAGCCATCCACCTTTGATGGAGACCCTCTGAAGTGCCATGACTGGACTATTGCCTTCAAGTCCCTCATTGAAGATAAGGGGGTTCTGGAGAAGGATAGGATCCACTACTTGAAGAGGTATGTGGGTGGTCCAGCAAAGGAAGCCATAAGTGGCTATTTTCTGTTAAAGAGTGAGTCAGCCTATAAACAAGGAAAGGCGCTCTTAGCTGAACGATACGGTGATCCCTTCACAATTACTGAAGATTTTCGCCACATGCTGGAGGCATGGCCAAAAGTCAAGGGCAGAGATGGCTTGGCCCTAAGAAGGTTGTCAGACTTCTTCAACCAGTGCCATGCTGCGATGCTGGAGATGAAGGGACTTGAGATACTTAATGACAACAGAGAAAACCGTAACATCCTTCAGCAGCTCCCAGAGTGGGTTGTCAACTGCTGGAGTAGGAGAGTTGCACAGTCCAAGAAAAAGGATGGTGTCTATCCCTCGTTCGCCCAGTTTGCAGAGTTTGTGACTGAGGAAGCCAGCATTGCCTGCGTCCCAGTGACATCTCTGGGGTCTATGAGAGAGACAGATCAGGTAAAATCCAAACAAAAGGCCAATCCTAAGGGAAAGAAAGATGATAGACCGTCAGCAAGAACTCTGGCCTCTGAAAGACAAGAGGAGAAGCAGAAAGCAGACAAGAGAGAATCTTGTCTCAACTGTAATAAGACTGGTGATATCCTACACGATTGCAGAAAATTGGTACAAAAACTCTTACTGAAAGGCAGGAGTTTATCAAGATGAAAGGAATGTGCTTTGGCTGTCTGCAACACGGCCACATGTCCAAGAGCTGTACTCAGTGCAGTACATGCTCAACTTGTCAGAAGCGCCATCCAACATGCTTATACTCAGAAAGGCCAGTGGGAAGTAGTAAGGTTGATCGAGCAAAAGGAGTAACTGAAAAGGATAAGCAGGGTATGAACAAAGATACGGAAGCAGTCTGTAGTAAAATAAGGACAAGCATCACAGACAAAACGTCAATGATTGTGCCAGTATGGGTGTCTCCGAAGTGCAATCCTCTTTCATACTGGAAGAGACAATAGATGCCTTGGATGCCCCTTCAACAAAGGCAAGATTGCGCCTCTCTACCATTTCATCACGCAGTGACACAATATGCTGCAGGAGGGTAGAAGGTCTGCAGGTGAGAGGTTACAACTCCCAAGAGTTAATTATTCCCACAGACAGGTCGCACATACGAACTCCACTGATGGCAAATAGGTGGCCCCACCTGCAAAAGATATCACACCTGATGGTCCCTCAACAGGAATGTGAGGTAGGGTTGTTACTGGGTTACAACTGCCATCTTGCCCTGGCTCCTAAAAGCTATATCACAGGTGATGATAGTACACCATTTGCCCTGCAGACACCCCTGGGGTGGAATTTTTTTTTTTTTTTTTTTTTATTTCATTCTTCATACTGCCTCCAAACAGCTTATGAGACTGGTTTGACGTTGGAGACAGTCCAACTTAGTTGACTGTGCAACCAATGGTATAGATACAAGATTATTTCTTATTACAACAATATAACTAGGGAAAAATAACCCTGTTGCCAGACCAAACTGGCTTTACATCAACAACATTTTTGAGCTGATTTCATAGTATAAGAAAGATAATACCTGATCTTACAGAAAAGATGTTCCACCAGTTCGGGTGAAGGAGGAAGACCGGAACTACCTCCGATTCATCTGGACCGATGGGGACTATCGGATGAAAGTCCATCTGTTTGGAGCTGCATCCTCACCAGGATACGCTAACTACGGCTTCATGCAGATTGCCAAAGAACATGAAAGTGAAAGCATGGAGGCTGCCAACTTCATCAGGGGTAACTTCTATGTTGATGATGGGCTGATGAGTGTCAAAACTATAGACGATGCAAAAAAACTCATCCAAGATACCAAGAAGATGTGTGCTAAGGGAAACCTTAGGCTCCACAAGTTTGTCTCAAATAGTCGTGAGGTGATGGAGTCTATTCCCTGCACTGAAAGGGCAAAGGATCTAGAAAATCTAGACTTCTCATTTGACCCACTACCAATCGAGAGAGCTCTTGGTATTCAGTGGTGTATCACATCAGATACCTTTCAGTTCCTTTTGACACTGAAGGATCAGCCATCAACACGACGTGGGATCCTGTCCACGATCGCGTCCGTTTATGACCCCCTTGGTTTTCTCGCACCCTTTGTTCTAAAGGGAAAACAGATTCTTCAGGAAATGTGCAGAGAGGGCACAGGGTGGGATGACCCCCTTCCTGAGGAACTGAAGGGGAAAATGGCAATGCCTGAAGGATGCCCTTGTAGAGCTTTCCAGCATCAAGATCCCAAGATGCTTCAAATGTGAAGAGCTTGGGGAAATTAAGAAAACTGAGTTGCATCATTTTTCTGATGCAAGCACAACAGGTTATGGCCAGTGCACATGTGTCCGCCTAGTTGATATGGAGGACAAGGTACATTGCGCACTTGTCATGGGAAAGGCATGGGTGACTCCACTGCGAACAGTCACCATTCCAAGACTGGAACTGCAGGCAGCTGTAATATCCAGCAAGATCAGCCGACTCCTGCAGCATGAATTGGAATACCAGGAGGTCCAGGAATATTTCTGGACAGACTCCAAGGTTGTTCTGGGCTACATCAAAAATGAAACATGACGGTTTCATGTATATGTAGCAAACAGAGTCCAGAAAATCAGAGAAAAGACACAAGCAGATCAGTGGCACTATGTCACTACACGGGAGAATCCAGCAGATCACGAGGCATGAGGGTGTCAGAACTGGTTGGTTCCAACTGGTTCTCTGGGGCCTCATTCTTATGGGGACTGGATCTACCAACAGAAGAGGTAGAACAAACAGAAGTTCTCCCAGGTGACCCAGAGGTGAAGTACCTTACTGCAGAATCAGAGAAGAGGTCATTGCTCATGCGTTTAGGTAATTTCTCTGACTGGTCAAGAGCTTTAACGGCCATAGCGACACTTCATGACTATCTGGCTAGAAGGAGAGCCACAGACAAGGATGCAAAACAATCAAATATTGAGAGGAGACAGAAGGCACAAAAGATGATTGTGAAACTAATACAACAGGAAGCCTTCTCTGAAGAGATTGAGCTTCAAAAGAGCAGTTCTGCTGGGTGCAGTGTCATGAAGAAGAAGAGTCCCCTCTTTAAGTTGGACCCCTTCCTCAATGATGAGGGGATCCTGAGAGTGGATCGAGTGGATTTTGAATTGTAGGTTCTACTGTAGCTTCACACATCTACAAATGCATTTAGTGTCGGAAGCTACATGGTCGGAAAGACTGGACCCATCCCCACCATTTACATATTGTGGGTTTGACTGCTTCGGACCCTTTACCGTCAAAGAGGGATGGAAGGAAAGAAAGGAGTATGGATTGCTCTTCACTTGTATGGCATCTTCAGCAGTCCATATTGAGATGTTAGATGACATGACCACCGATGATTTTATAAATACTTTGAGGTGTTTCATAGCCCTGCGCGGGAAGGTAAGACAGCTAGGCTCCGATCGAGGAACTAACTGAGCTGAGGAGAGCATTCCTAGAAGTGAAGGAAGAAAGAGTGAAGTCCTTCCTAGCAGATAATCAATGTGACTTTGTCTCAAATGTCCCTAGTGTTTTAGGAGCTGTCTGGGAAAGACAAATAAGAACAATCAGAATTGTGCTGAATGCCACTCTGAGACAAGAGGGGTTCAGTTTGGATGCCTCCTCCCTTGGTACATTTTTCTATGGCCATTGTAAACAGCAGGCCACTAACTCTGGAGAATCAAAATGATCCATGTGGACCAAGCCCCCTAACACCTAATGACCTGCTTACCATGAAGACAGGGGTAATAGTTCCACCACCTAGAAATTCCAGAAAGAAGACATCTATGCCAGGAAAAGATGGAGACGCATCCAGTACATGGCCAATCAGTTCTGGACCAGATGGAAGAAGGAGTACTTGTCCAAACTACAGGTGAGACAGAAATGGAACAAGACATCTCGCAACCAAGAAGTAGGGGACATAGTACTCCTAAAAGATGAAGATCTGGTCAGGAGTCACTGGAAGATGGCTCATGTTGTCGAAGCCATGGCCAGTGATGATGGTTTAGTATGCAAGGTCAAACTTCTGGTGTCCAACTCTGCCCTGACTAAGGATGGAAAACGATCAAAGAAAGCCACATACCTTGAGAGACCCATCCAAAAGCTGACATTCTTGCTTGAAAGCTCTAGGGTGGGAGATATGGACAAGGAAAATTGAAGGAAATCACTATAGGTGATTTGGGCGGGAGTTTAAATGGGAGGCTAAGACACCTAGTGCTGCCCTCTGGTGGAAAAAGCCAGAACTAGTTTCTGGCCCCCTGATGGACACTTGGTAAAACTATTCCAGCTCTGAGCAGCTCAACAGGAAGTCCCTACACCCAGCAACAATATAGTCCCTTACAAAATGTACTGTATTTGAATGTTCAATGATATTTAAGTATGTGGGTTTTATTGATTGATGCATATCTATGTATGATAAGTTTGTCAATAATCAAGATATTGTATTTAGTGCCTCAGATAAAAGATTAAAAGACAAAGGAATAGTCTGAGTAGTAATACTGGTGCACTAGAACCACAGGAGGATGGCCACAGAAACATCACAAAGAATTTAGAGGCCAAAATCCAAAGAATCACCGTGCCAAGACCTGTATAAGGAGCTACAAGGTAACTGAATTTATGTATTAACTATTTGAGAATCATATTATTGCATTTTTGATGTGTGATGGTCAATGTTTTCATGTAAAAGAGACATTTTAGAATCAGGTAAAAAACCACCCGCCATACCATGTGAACAGATTGCTTAGGACTGGTATCATAACACTTTAGTCTGTCTAGAAAAATCTGTCTTTACTGACTTATTGTGTACTTAAGGTGTATTTCAAGTGTATTATGAAATTGCATATTATGCTAGTTTAGTTATTTGACACTAGGTGGCACATTGCCCAACTAAGTAAATGAGTGCATGTGTGCTAAAACACTACTCAGTATGACATGGTAAACTATACATATAGGATTATATGTGAAAGTGTTGTTCATATGGGATATATAGTGCCCTAGGACTTATGGTATCATTTATCTATAGTGACATAGATAACACCTCTGTTATTATTTAGATATATTTTGCATATTTTAGTTACCTAGAAATGAGTATTTTATGACACTCAGGCATAAGTTCAATTCACAAATTTATGATTTATGTTGCTCTGAAGTATACTATTTCACTAAGACACATGTATTTTATGCCTCTATGTATGAGAATATTGGTAGACTGCTATAAGATCATATTTGTCATTTAAGTTCAATATTCAGAGAATATCTGTAATTTAGATGAATACTCTTCTGACCAGCCTGTTATCTAGTTATAAAACTAAGGGAGAATTTGTGTGTTAAGCATGCATATAATATGAAGGATAATTTCATGACTAGTGTGTTTTCTAGTTATGTTACTGAATTTGTGACTACTGTGTATTTAGAGATTTATTATTCACGGTGTTAACATAACAATAAACATCAGTTGACAACCAAAGACTATGTTGCTCTTCCTTATCTACGGGTTAAAGCCTACAGGCACTTCAGATAAAAAACGGGTTCCGTTACTTTAGCAACTGAAAAGTTCAGAATGTTATATGCTTAATGAATATCCCTACCAGAGGCCTTTCTGTCCTATATATATGGTAATAAAATACATGAAGTCAAGAAAGGTATCACATAAATTGCAATATGGAAACCATTATTACAAATATGTAAAAAGAAATAGGAAACCCGATCGATATCTCTTATTGTTATTACAAACTGCACCTGCGAATTGCATATTCTTTTAAATATGTATGATTTATCAAAGTCAATGTAGATTGGTGGATAACTTTCCATATATATTTTGCCTATATTGAAATTGCATGGTCCTTTAGAAATCTTTTGTGATAAAGAGTATTTTTCATAAATTCCCAGTGGAATGAACAAGAGGTCCTAAGACCTTTGAAATTTTGTGATACACTAACATGGATATCTTCTCTTCGAATCAGTACTCATTGTGTTTTGTAAATATCTCTTTCTCTTTCTTTTCAAAGTACACCCTTTCCAATTTGAGGACCTTCTTCAAAACATAAATTCGGTTACTATGACAACATAAATCTGTCTATTTTGGAATGTTTTTGGTCATGATATATATACACCTCATGCATATGAGATATGGAAAGGAAATATGCAAAATCAAAAAATTATGTATCTGATGTGATTTAAAAAAAAATGTTATGCTGCCATGGAAACTGATACTACAAAAATACTAAAGAAAATAGGACCCCTCATGGAGTTGATGCAAAAAGGAGACGTTTAGAACTTCATGTTGGTATGATTTGTCTGGTTAAATTGATGCGAGGTTCATCAAAGTCTTTGGCTCTTTGCTGCTCTACTATAAAGTTGGTACTATGATCTTAATCATTTCTGTTAATAAGTATTTGACTGATTTAAACAGAAGTCTTCATGAGGCCCATTGTCACCATCTGCATCCTTTGCAGAAATCAATTTATCAACAGTATCCACTGTAAAACTACGTCCATCTCCACTGTCGACCCATGACAATAGTTATGTCACAATCTAACAGCCATGGTTGGCGCCAAAGGTGGGAAGCGACATTCTGTTATGTTAATCTAATGGTCTACGTAAACACCCGACATTCTGCTCTCTGGGTGGTGTCTCCTGATGTGGGTAAGCATGTTTGAGCTCTGATTGAATCTGCCCTTGCAGATGGGACACTGGAAGGGTTTTTCTCCTGTGTGTATCCTGTTGTGTTTGATGAGGTCTGAGTTTCTCCTGAAGGCCTTCCCGCACTCCTGGCACTTTGCTTTCCTCATGTAGCCCTCTGAGGGCTGGGGACTGGTGACAGAATCTGGCCATGGCAACTCCCCAGCTTCCAGCTTCACTTTCTGCAACAAGAAAAATCCAGTCGTTAAATATAGTTTCTTCTCCGTGCGTCAAATTGGATTATCCATGCGTGAGAAAGTGAGTTTTGTAGAAATAAGGCATAAACCATATACAAGTTTACATTTTCTATGTTTTATGTTCAAATAAGCATGGTTGGGTATTAAACTGGTAATGCATCCACATTGAAATATGAGCATAGTGTACGCTATTTATTAATTTGCGTTTTTTTATGCATGGATTGTTCTCGTGGAGTGTATGTGGTTCTGGGTTTATATACTCATCCTAATTAGCGTGGTACCTCTAAGTACATATGAGAATGGTCATCCAAGAGACAAGGATCCACACTCGATTACGCCACATAGCTCCTAACCCTTTTTGGAACTTTTCTAATGACATTCACATTCTAAAGTTCATCCATTAAATAGTTCATACTACATATAAAACAACCGCATTTAAATGTAAGATAGCTGTCTGCCAACCAGCATCCACTGATATGTGCATTAGGGCCATCCACAAAGTATGTATGCAAAGACAAAATTGGGTATAACTTGATACATCGCCTACGAACACAGGCCCAACAGGGAATGAACACAATGTAAAGCAAATATGGGTAGATACCAACCAATACGCCACGTCAAAAGAATTTTTACCTCAAAAGAAAGTCACCTTAAAAACACCCCACAAGGTGTGAAGAACACTTTCATCAAATTTGAAAAGAAAAGAATTTTTTTTAACCATATTACCGGCTAAGGTATCACCCATAGGCGACTACAAATTGACTGCTCATGGCTGGTTAATTAACTAAAAAGGTCTGTATTTAACAGACCGATCACAAGCATTAAACACTAATGCTGACCGAAACAAGACCTATAGGCCGGCCTATAATCGCCTGATGAGACGAGACCGTCGAAACTATTGAGCAAGGAATAAGATAAATACGTTTTATTCACAAACCACACAGAGACAAGGGTTCTAATGCTTCCCCCACAGAGGGATACGTATACCCACAGTGTATTATTTCAGATATTGAACACCAGGACAATCCAGTTCCAGAAACGCCTACTAAAGGACAGGGCACCATCAGTAGGGGGTGGCCCAGGAACAGATCGTACACTGAATTTCATTGGATCTTTAAATTTCCAGCCGCTCTTTGTTCGGACATTCGATCAATGAAAAAACGGGAAATACACCACGTGATCAAAAGCAACCAATGAGGGTCTTACTCCGTGAAAACAATTAACATAAGCAGGCCGCAAAGAGCATCCACTGCTGCTAAGCCAGTCACTTGCTTAATAGTCGCGAGGCCGCCACGTTCACCTACACTTTCCCTATTTTCCGCTGCTTTGGTCTGTTCTCAAAACTTCCTTGTACTTGAAAGGAGTGATAGAGGGGTGTAGACTTCGCATCCTTACTTGGTCAGTGCCAGAACTACCCTTTTATCTAGTGCCCTACGCAAGAATAGGTATATTTATCAACAGGGAACAGTGTGAGGCTTGCAGGCCGACATTGGCCGCAGTGTGACACAACCCTGGTCCACTGTGAGGCAGGGGTACCTGTGCTTTCTCTGCTGCCCTATACTGAAGAATATGGACTTTGTCGCGATGAGGTGGCTCTCAGAGTCTCAGTGTGCACACATGCACGGCTCTCATTGTGTGAGGGGCAGGCTTTATATTTTTTGACATTATTATCAAGGGGTAATTGCCTATTATCAGCTTTAAAATGGGTCACAATGACACCCAAGAGCCTCCTGCATGAAACGTGCCATGTTGGTCAATTATGACCTCAGGAATCTGAATCTGATGCTCGTTTGTTACATAAAGTGTAGCATCATGCTCGTTTCCATGGTACAGAAGGGAAACATATTTTGATAATTACTGACATATATTACAATTTGATAAGGAAAGGTGAGAAATAGAATTTTTCTTTGAATAAAATCAGTTATTCTTATGTCAAAAGTGTATACTATGAATATATACCCTTTTCCATTTTCTTGGACGAATTATTTTTGTTTTTCTTATGGTTCTTGATGTGGAATAAAATAGGTTATGTTATCAATAACACATGAAAATTTAGCAAAAGTACCCAACAACCATGGGCAATACTATTTTTTGAAGTCATTAAGTTGTTTCGATGGCAACCATCACAGTGTTTTTTCTATGACCATAGCAGGAAAATAATGATATATGAACTGGACATTTGTTTGGCAGTCTGAATGACATGGCAACTAGTAGAGAAATAGAGTATAGAAATGGCCAATTAAAGAGTCTACTGCATGAAACCTTCCATGTTGGTCAATCATTACATGGGGAATCAGATTCTGCATCACTTCCGTTTCCATGATAACACAAATGCATAATAATTCACTCAGAATACACTATTTTCCAACACATGAATAGTAAGTGTGACAATAATAACCACAAGGTTCCTTTTTTTTTTTTTTAATGTATACATTCGGAACATACTGGGGAACTGTTATTCATATTCCCTTAGAATTTAATTCCCATGGCAGCCAATGCAGTACAAAACATTCACTGCAGCAAACCAACTCTGAATGTCTGTGAAACAAATTGCTTTAGCTTTATAGTCACTGAAAATAGTGATTTAGTGTAAGCATCTACTAGTGTAAAAAGCATAAATAAGGTGACAAATCATATAAAGTCTATATTATCGTTGAAATGAATACAAGTAGGTCAAAGGTCAGCATCAGTATCATCAGAACTAGAGTTTAATAATCCACAAAGGTTGAGTGGGTAACTAGGCTGGGATCAGAGCTGACCAAGGCACAAAAGAATGTCAGAATGGGGTGATGCATGTCCCTACAAAGGAGAAAATGAGCCACCATATGGCGTCATCTGACACCATGGCCTGTTTATACCCCTACAAGACTCCCAGAGGCACTGCAACCATTCCAGTGCTTTTGCCCTCTGTGATTCCCTTCACCACTCCCGACACCGTAAGTCCTAGTATTATAAAGAAATGTGCCCTACTGATCACTTGAAGATTATGCACCTATTCCCATTGGAGGTGGTCCTGGAAGGCTGGTAATAACATGAAAACGGTCCTCTTCAGGAGTTATTTATACAAGTGTGACTTACTGATCACCTTGTGATAATGCAGCCATCTCTGCCTTGGGTCTAACCAGAAAGGGTCATTCAAAAATAATGTGAAGAGGGCTCAGACTGATTTCTTAAATTCATATACAAATCTATAAATGTCCATTTAATTATATCCTGATTAGACAGGGAATCTAGCAGGGTCCTGCTGATTCCACCTATTATAGTCTACGTGTTTATTGCACTGACATCGCTCACTATTCTTGCACCCTCCATTCTGGCTATTGCTGCTCCTCAGCTATCCTCATGCAAAGAAGAACAGGTTGTCCAATACAGTTTTACCATCAGGACATATGCTAGCAATATCAGCCAATTTCCCTTCAATTTTGACCTCTCCAGATCCCTACCTTTATCTAGAGTAGCCCTGTTTTATTTCAAGCACCAGTCCTGAGCTAGCTTCTACTCAAACTACTGACACTGATAGCCCCATAACAACTAAAATGCACCATTTCCAAGTGAGAGAGTTACTCTTGTCCCTTCCCTCTTCTCCTGTATTAAGCACAAGGTTGGTTGGGTTTCTGACATCACAGACAATAAAATTGTGGTTCTTCTCCCTAGCCTCTGTGCTTCTACTACCTGTCGTGGAAGCTAGGATGCTCCAATACAAAATTTTATATAGCGAACAGTAAGAACCAGCTGTTCACTTTGATACAGTTGTCATCACATGTGTAATCAAGCATAATCTGCCTGGCCGACACATTTCAATAGCTCTATGCATCAAGGGACAGGATCTGTATGACAGGCCCAACACTAAAAGCTGTTAAGCTGTCCTTCTGGTACCCATGGTAGTTGGGTATGTAGTTGCTAACTGGGTGCCAGTGGGTCCTCCACCAGTTTTGTATGGCAGGGGCCTCCTTCAAGGGTTAGGAGGTGAACATGGCTTTCCCAGTCCAACAGGCACACCGCCACCGCGAAGGCTTTGGACAGAATGTCCCTTCCTTGGAGAGGCACAGGAAAATGAATTAAATGGAGGCAGCACTTGTAATGATCCATCTGGGTGTCCCTGTCTTGTCTTCCTGATATGATCTCTGGGCTGAAGCTTGACTTGTGCTATGTTGAGTATTCCTACTCTGGAGCACACAGTAGGGTCTCCCACTCCCAAGTTCCCTCCCATTCCTGCTCCTCTAGTTCAGAGGTGGTCATCTGTGGTGGCCTGTGTCACAGGCTGCTTCACCTCTGTGGTGTTGCTGGCCTGGCATTGGGAATCAATATGAGGGTATGGGGCTCAATGGCTCAAGGAATACCAACAAAAGGAGTTGCGAAGAGTAGTAAACGATTTGGAAATTTGGAATAAAAAATCAAGAGGGAAGAGGCTCTCAGGATAATCTTTGTTAAGGCAATTTTCAGGATATACTACGTATCTGATCTTTTAATCTCAGATACTACTTAAGTCTTGGATTATTCCCAAAGACTACTTACCTCCACTTTTCAGATGTAAGGAGAAGATAGCTTAAAACGCCATACAAATAGGGGGGGGGGGGACAGGAAAGGAACCAGGAAACTGGCATCTCTGTACTGCGTTTCACTCTTATGTCATAGTAAAGAACCGAAGAGGTAACAGGTGCATCCTGATAATTCCTTATATAGAAAAACATGGAAATGTTCATAATATGATTGAAAATTTTATTGATTCTTCTCAATGGGAAACAATCAAGTGTTAGTAACGAAACATAAAAGGTTGAGTCAATAGAATAATAACGTACAATATGAACCCAATATTTATAATCAATGTCCTTCAGTTCTCCTTGCAAGGTTATTTAGGTGATCATAACTATTATCATTATATACTTATAGGCGAATGTCTCACTTTTACTGACCAAGAAGAGAAATCCCGTTTGTCTCTCGGTGACAAAAAGTTTAACCTTACGTTCCTCCGTATCACGTGAATTGTTGACATTTGCAGAGCAAAAATATACAAACAAAATGGCGGATGTTTACCTGATTTAGGGCTATACTTACACAATCAAATCGCCAAACACTACACATGAATCTGAAATCACCATAAAATAGCCAAAGAAACATTCAGCTTTGTAAACATATGCCCTATACAGACATTACCATACTAGAATATATGAAAAAAAAGCCCCCCTCCCTTCCAACATCTGCTTGCATTCAGAGCAAAAGTTACTATGTGACGTCATCACTGCTATTCACTCTCCCAGCAGATAAAGCGTGGTGCTTGCGCTTACTAATCTCTGCCTCAAACCCTGCTATCACTCTCCATGATGACGTTGTGATCAAGGAGTGGCGTAGGTGAATGTTGGGGATTCATACGTGCCTTACTGTAGGGTGAGGTGATGAAAGAGCGAGTTGTAACACGGTGTTTTTAATGAAATCACGGTACACAATAATAATGAGACATAGTGAGTGTAACTGAACAGGTGCATCTTGATTATTCTTTATAAAAAAAACCATGAAAATGTTCATAATATGATTAACAGTTTTACTGATTCTTCTCAAAAGGAAACAATTAAGTATTAGTAACGAAACTTGATTTTCTATTCCAAATTTCTAAATCGCTCCATTCAGTCACACTAACCATGTCTCTATATATTATATACCTATGGCCCAACGCCGATGAAATACTGCTAGTGGTGCAGTATAAATAATGATCGGGCAAACTGAGATATAGTTAATGAGCTATGAGTCAATGACTTTGTAAGTGAATAAAATGGTGTTTTTCCGTGTGTTTTTTCGGTATATGATGATAGGAAAATGTAGTGACGTATTTCATATGATATAAAAGGCCTCGAACGAGTATCCCAATGGGATCGGTTAGCACGTTTTCTCTTAATACAGTATCTGTACAAAAGATAAACAGAGCTATACCTGAGGTGTAAAGGCTGAAGGTATTTATTATCCTTACTGGTAGTTTAGTCTGAGACAAACAAAGGTTGGCGGATCAACTGTAAAGGTGATTTTTTTTTAATTTTCCATTTCTTTTTCTTGTAAAATCAAGATGGCTGCATCAGAATAGTTATGGTGATATCGTTCTCATATTTAGGACAGTCCTAAATATGTTTTCGAGGTATGTTTTCAGAAGCATACATCATTTGACAAAATCACCGACTTCGAATTATACTATAACGCTAGCTCTGACAGATATATACATGTTCTTGGTCAGTGTCAATCTGTTCTTTCCCAAATGTTATCTAATGATATATTTTGCATACGCTAAGCATTTACTATTGAATCATACACCAGAAGTTATAGTATGTAGGGGAAGAGAAAGCAACTTGATCTCTTCCCCTATGGTTTATGTATACCCGAACTAAAAAGCTAGGTGATCCTTGTACCACACTTCTAAATTAACCGAAACTTAAAGGAAAGCTAAGAATAATATATACATGACAGATGATGAAGATTTTTGATTAATGTAATGAATATATCATGAATATTGGCAATCATGCAGCATGGAAGGATTTTTCACATTCAGTTTTGATTCACCGCCTTATCAGGGCATACGGGATTGGAAATCCATATCTATCATGGTAGGAATTCCTTTCTAGAATGCTTTGAGGAATGCTGATGCTGACATGGTTGTAAAGATACTTAAACTAACTTGAGGCTACATAATCATGGTCGGCGATATCCCTGAATACACCGTGTTTTCACGGGGCCAAACACTCACAACTCATATCAGCCGAATCTCTAATGGGAGTCTCTATGCTTTATTCAGTATTTTCTTTATGTGATCGGCGGCGTTTTGGGGATGAACCCTTCTCATGTGTGTGAACATGTTACATCTCTGAATAAAGGTGGCTTCGCACATCGTGCACGTGAACGGTCTTTCCCCAGTATGCTTCCTCATGTGCTTTTCGTTGTCTGATTTGCAGGTGGACATCATGCCGCACACGGGACAGCTGACCTTCTTCGGTCTCCGCTTGGGTTTCGGGAGATAAAAAGGGTCATACTCCGGCCACTGGAGGTCCTCCTCCTGCTTGATCCGAATCATCTGAAATAAAGTATATCCAGACACTAGAAACAAGGACAAATGTAGGGCCAAGTGGCAATGCACTGAGGTTGTATATTCTACAGATAGTATGGATGAAATTTCCCGCCAAAAAGGCGGCAATGCAAATCATATAATGCTCTAGAAAAGTGCAAATGGTAGCATCTGACAATCTAGCTGAGAAAATAAAAGAACTATTTGTAAAGGATCCTGAGTGACTGAATATATAATTAACCCTTTAAGGGCGAATGATGCCTTGAGGCATCATCCAGCCCAGGGCGAATGATGCCTTGAGGCATCATCCAGTCCAGGGCGAACCAGGCATCATTTCTCAAAAATATACAAACTTGTTTTTAACAAGGAAATAATGGTGCACTATTAATGAAATTTTCACAGAATGTAGGTGTAACACCAGAAATGGTATTTATATTCAGAAAAAAAAAGAATATTTAAGATTATATATCGTATCACGTGATTGCATACTCCAATTATGGGTATTGACGGCCAAGTGCTCGTCCCCTAGCGGTATAAAGTGCCACCAGGACCCGTCCTTAAGAGGGTAGCCCGGCCGCTGGCACCCGTCCTCAAAGGGTTAAGAAAGGTCATAAGGGAAATAGTCTGTGCTTATGCTGAGCCCAATACGTAGGTTTGTAAATGTAGAGTGCGTCGTATTTACTAGATTTACGTATAGCAGAATTCATAACGTTGTAAATTAGTAAAGGTGGTATGTAGGGGGGGTAGGACAAGTGTTAATTACATAGGTAAGTATGCACATGTATGTGTGTATGCACGTATACATGTGTTTGTCTGTTTGCAAGTACTTATCAATGGTGGTGAGGGAAGAAAATAGAGGTAGTGGCGAGGAAGAGAAGCAGTCTCCATCTATGGTATTTTAAAGGCAAAGAGACCATTTCACTGCAGATCTATCTCTACGACGTTTTCCACTTCACTGGATAGTACTGCATACATTTTTGCTTATATAACCAACCCAATAACTGCATTAAGTACTTTACAAAGGCTCTCAAACTTCCAAGATCTTTTCCATATAGTTATTGTAGTACTTAAACATTCAAATCTGCCTACCTTTTATCGAAAATGTAGCAATATGAAGTGTATGGTAATGAAAGGCAATAAGGCACGTTTACCACTTTAGTAGCTATAGGTCTGTGCTTAAACTCTGTGTGAGCTTGCGAAGCAGAGGAAAAGGCAATGTAGCCTATGTCAAGGAGTAGTTCTACGAGGAGCCGTTCCTTTATTACCCATCTCTTATCAAGTCTCCATAGGAAATGTATAGAGCACGTGGAATTAGCTAACTGGAGATTCTGGAATGTTCGAATCTCCGGAAAAATAGTCCCTACAGATTTTGAGGTCAACTGTAAGACAATGTGTGGCAAGTTATGTTGATCAATGAAGATTAATAATATTGATCTCATTTATTATCATAAATCAAAGGTATTATATTGTTTTGCATGCTTATGACAGAGTTACTGGAAACTATATATTCTTCGTAAGTATACACAAAACTACTGCCATGCCTGTTGTGTTGTGGCCTTATTCAATATGCACGCATCCTATTTGTTGATACATAGTTTATTCTCGTTAATAATCATGTAGGTGGGTAATAAATACAATAATGATTGGTTTTGTATACGAATAACCGTAATCTCCTTGTAGCTGACGACGCAATATCTTCGTTGTCGCTCAGATATTATTACGCGTCAACTACTCTGAGATTACGGCCCCCAGTACACATAATTAGTCATTATTGCGTATGTATTTTGTATACTGCTTAATGCCACATAATTCCTTCGTTTCGCTGATGCGTCGGTCGGTTGGTTTGTCTAACTTCCGAGGGAAATACGAGGTAAAAGGGACTTGTCGATGTTCAGCTTTCCCAATTGAATTTACGCCACAGGGGCGGGGGTAGATCTAGGAACTCCCAACTCTACACAATTACCGGAATGACAGTTCCTTTATTTCCAATACCGCATAGCCTGAGTTTTCTCATTTTACCCTTGGATATAAACGTAGGAAATCTTCCTTTAAGTCGAGATAGATTTAGAAATCTATATTCTATGAACAACAATATCATGTGTGTATTACGGAACTAACGCACTGAAATTAGATAACTCTCATCTATAGATAATGCCCTTGAGTATGTGTACACATTTCATAAACAATATATGCCATATGAGTACTCTAGAATCTAGTTTATATTGTAATACATGTCAAGCGCTATGCTTTTCAGGTATATTACAATGAAGAAACGTATATATTGTATGTGTGTGTGTAGGGGGGGTAGGGAGTGATGCC
Source organism: Alentia gelatinosa (assembly GCA_950022655.1). Classification (NCBI taxonomy): domain Eukaryota; kingdom Metazoa; phylum Annelida; class Polychaeta; order Phyllodocida; family Polynoidae; genus Alentia; species Alentia gelatinosa. The sequence continues at coordinate 55,998,481 of OX465583.1, read as the reverse complement.
ATTCTCGGTCATTTGTTCAAAAATTACTTTCTATCAATTCCCCCACATTTCTCATGGTTTCAGATAAAACGAATAGACATCGATTCGCCCACAGTAAGTACGTTTCGTCACGACATGCCCAAGTTAGCACTTTTACTCTGCAAGGTACTAGACTACAATCCACCAACGATGTAAGGAGTTACTATAACGATCATGAGAGTGTAATTCAAAATGACGACTGGGGCATTTTCATTTTCAAGTCGTTATGTACCGTTTATAACCAATACATATGTACCCGTAGTGGTATATACGGCCTATATAAAATGGTTTATTTGTCTGATTGGCCAAATACTACTGTAATATCCTAAATTCGACTCTTTGTATGTGATTCAGACGTTCCATTTCAAGGTATACATTGTTGACTGAATGGAATGAGATCAACAAGTGTCATCGAATGCAGGGTATCTTAATTATCATACGTGCATGTTCTCAACAGTGTAGATTAAACGTTACAAACGTAGAGTAGATAACAAGATGTGAACTATTAATAAGAAAACCTACGGACTCTGGTCAAGACTAGATCTGATTTTATAGTGAATCTTTTAGTGAATCCGTAAAGGAAATATCTACTTAATATTACAGTTCCCGTTCTAAGGGTAAGACATTACATCATTAGAAAAAGGAGGAGCAAATAAAAATGACTACAAAGTTAAATCAAACCAAGATTGGATTAACTATATATCTGCATTAAACCATTGTTTGATGAAGTCATCACTACAAACTTATATGTACTAAAAAGAAATGAAAATTGCTAAAAAAAATCCTCACTGGCTACCTTTTTGTAGTACTTTGTTTGTTTGTGTAGTTTAACATCCAATTTGTTCAATTAGACTGTTTTGGAATACTAAAAAAAATATTGTTATATAGATAGGCTCGATTAACAGATCTTTATGCGGCGAGAGGCGAGGAACATTTTGACACCTTGTCAATGGTTGAATCTCCTGGCATGACTCAAAAGGTTACAGTTCTGAGTAAATCGTGTCCCACACGTGTTACACTGAAAGGGTTTCTCGCCGGTGTGCACTCTCAGGTGTTTGATGTGCTCGTTTTTGAACAGGAATGTCTTGCCGCATACTTCACAATGGAAACTGGGGTGGTCTGGTGCCTTTGTTCTCTTTTTCTTGGTGCGAACCTCGACAGGCCAGGTAATACCACCTACACTCGACATCTGCAAGTGAAAAGACCAGCTGTTAAATGTGGGATTACCCCAAGGTTCACAGCTTCCGGAAGCCTCATTTTCTAAGATAAAGGGCGAAAAAGTCAGGTGGCATAACCGTCGATGCAGAGAAAGGAGGAATCTTCCCCAAGATGTCCATTGTGAAATCGTAATGCTAAACAATGCTATATCTTGTGAAATCTGTATATTTGTCGAAATGACTCTTGTCAAAATCGATGAATGGAGCTACAAACATCAATAATCCACGCCAATAAAAAAGATTCTCTAGCTTTAGTTTGGTTTGATTCAATTAACGTCTGATAGTAGCAATTAAAATTTACCAGATATTCTAGGGTTAGAGCATTTATAGCTATACCCTACGAAGTTGAGGGTATTTACCTGAAGATAGCAGCGATTAATTTTAATTCATTTCCTTTCGATAATTCTGTTTTGTTTAAGAAACTCAAGAAGGTCATTCTTGCCAGTATTGTGAAAAACACTGCACGCTGTTTTTGCATTTCGCATGAATTTCTCCTTCTGTTTCTTTGTCACCTGATAATGTAGAATGAGATGTTCTACACTCAAAGGAGTGTTGCATTTTCTGTAGCAGCAAACACCAAATTAGTCAGTTTGTTTGTTTGTGGTTTAACGTCCAAGGGGACCCTAAGGGTATATAGGGACCAAATTGTATCACAGGTTTTCTTGGTAATTTCGTAGGCTATTTCAATTAACCCTACACCAAAATGAGAATACCTTTAGAAACTGAAAATAGATCTATTGTATCAATACTATCAAAGCGAATCTATCCAACCATAGGGCCTACCGAACTATGTATACAAGTACCCAGAGTCAACCACCTACTAAGCAACGGGGAAAAAAACAGAATAAAAACAAAAAATGCGCCTTAAGCGCGGAAATCATGTTATTCAAATCACTTACCTGGTCAGTTGTGCAGTCGTACATGTACAAGTTTAGAAACACGCATCGTCTCCTAGCTCAATACCTTATCAATGGTAGCCTGACCCTAACACAAGAAAGCCGCAAGTAAAGATGGAGGGTAAGGGCCCACTGCTAGTCACCCATTCCACTACACTCCTAATCTGTGCCAGAAACCTCATATCTCGCACCTATGCGTGTTCAACGCCCCTTCCATTTTTCCCACCTGGTCCTACCTCTGCCCCTTAACCCTTTCCCTGCAGCACCCAATTCCCCTACTCAGCATAACACAGCAGGCATTGCTTGCCCAAATGACCCTCCTACAGCAGGCATCTTTTATGGGAAATAGCAATGTCATGTGATGTGTCATATGATTTAAGTAATTTACCTTGGTGACTGATCATATTTTATTATACCAAATCAAAGGTCAATATGGCTGTTATACATTGTCAAAATTTCTTTCAAATCAAACAATTATCTTTTTATCTATTGAATTTTGTATATAAGTATCAATGATGCCTCTACGATGCCTGGAGGCATCTTCCTGCTGTAGCCAGGGGAATGCCTGGAAGCATCTACCTGCTGTTAAAGGGTTAAGCAAGGGCTACAGCTTAAACATCTACTAGAGGGAGAACTTCTGTCCCACAAAACGTGTCTCTTAAGCGGAATGTCCCACACCTTCGGTACTACTGGATATTGGTTAGCAATTGTTAATAAGACATCGAAACACGCCAAAGATGAATTTCGCGGGAAATGATATGGATTTATAGTTCATGTTTCTCTCAAACGATATTCACAGTTCTTATATGTCAGGTATGTTATCAATCAAAGAGATAATAAACACCATAAGTGGTAAAATGTCCGTTCAGAAGATCCTTAATTTTTTTCTTTCTGCCTTAACTTAGATACCCAGGCTATTAATACATACTCTTGAACGCTTCCTTTTTTTTGTTATTAGGGTTCGATTCGCAAGGAAACGCTCATCGGTCTACCATCTACCGTATGTTGACCAACTATCCGTTTCTTTGTATCTAGGTGATATGGTATGAATTCGTAGCTTATTTGGCATATTCAAGCACAATACAGCATCAGGCGGTCAGTAAGTAATCGTCCTCAATTAAAAATAAAACTATAAGAAAAAATAAAGATGTTTTATTCCAAAATTAATCATTACATATAATATGAACAACGTACAACTTATAACGAACATTTAAATATGACCTCTTGTCAACAAAGAGTCAATTCAAACGATGCAAACTATTCTTATTTTAGAAACTAACACTTCCCTGAATAAGTTGGTGTTCTAAGATTTGTCATATGTTCCACTTCAGCAGGCTAGCAGAGGTGTCAAATTATCTATACAATCCTAAAGATCACAATCACCAGTTCAGGGTAAGCTATACCAGTCTTGATAAGTCCACATTACTTCTGACTGGAAAAAGAAGCTAAACACTTCTGACAGGCAAAGACAACGGAAGTTAAACAGATAGTGTAGCCAAGTTTACGGTTTTGAACAACTATCTTTCATATACACAGCATTTGTATTGTACAAGATCAAATTCTAGATAGATAAATTGCGATATATGACAAAGTATATTTAACACTGATTACTAGATTTGCTACGTCATGTAGAAACTACAAAAGCAGAGGTTTAAGTATATTTAGATCACTATACTAGATATAGTACAATATGTGAAATTCCAACTGATATTAGTTAGAAATGCTATTCTGTCCTCAACCCACTATAATTGAGAAGTCTAGGCTTTTGGTAGTGAACTCCAGGTAGCACTTTCTAGCTATATAACCTTGTAGAGTCAAAGGTCTTTGAGAGTTTCACTGTAACCCTTATGTAGCGTCCGTCTGTGCCTGAACAGGCTGGATGATGTACTAAATCGAGCGGGACACACCATGCATTCGTAAGGCTTTTCTCCAGTGTGTCTCCTTAAATGTTTCACCATGTCATAATTGCATTTGGTCGTTATTCCACACACGCCACATGTCAAATAAGGTTTTGTGCAGCTCATTCCGCTATCACCTAGTGGAGGGCTCACACTCTCAGTCTTCACCGCCATCTGCAATAAGAAATATGAAGGCCTTTAATATGCGACTTCTTTCAGGAACAGAAGCTAAATTTCATCTGTGCGTTCTCCAAAGTATCTTCAAAGTACGCTGTTCCTTTATCTAGAAATAATATACTTTTTCCGTTTTAAAATGAGAAAAATTAGTTGAATGAGATAATGATTAAGAGTGCTAAGGACTATAGATTGTTCATGAGAGCACACAACAATGATTTATATGATAGGTCAAAGCAAATACAAAAAGTATAGCTTAGTTCTGCATGTCCATTTTTACTTATCCGGCCATCCCTCATTGGTGCATAATCTGTAAATTAATATGTAGATCAAGATGGGGGAAAAAGACGGCGGAGTACGTTGCTAATATCTTATGATAAGAGGTTTGAGATTATTCTGTGTGGCAATATTCATACTGATGGGAGGTCAAATCAGCATGCACTAGTGCCAGGTTGAGGTAACCTAAGGCAACGTTTGTGTTCATCTGAAGATCAATTTCAGTATTTATTTAACCCAAAGAAATAAATATAGAATTGTATATGACAAGTGACAGTCAGTATCTCTGGGTACATTGCATTCTGGACCAGAATCAATGTATCCTAAGTATTGCGGGTTTATTTGTCCATTATATGTTTATGCACCTGTCCAATTGTTTCGTACCTGTTTGAGTAGTTGACCTTACCTGGCTGATGCTAGGGAGGACACCGATTAATGGCGATTGTATTTTGCTTTCATTGAATAATAATGAAAAAAAGTCAGTAAGTAAACCCGTACACCCACTCGCTGTATATTAATTGAGCACGGGAAACTCGTTCATATACGTCATCTAGGGGTTAGAATGGTCTCATATAGGAATACAGTTAACTGCAAAGAATTCAAACCTTCAATGTGCCATACATAAAGGCCTGGTAAAATGAGCATGGGTCCAGTATCCAGCCTACCATACCCCTGCCCCCCTACTGAATTGGTTCCTAAAAATAAAAAAGATATTTCTAGTATTTATGAAGACAAAGGATTCACTATGTCAATCCTGTCATTAAATGATTAACACTTAGTTATGATTACTGTAGTCTTCCAATAGACAAGGAAACTATTAGATGATGATAATGACTAGATGTGTTATTTACATTTTCAAATCTGATGATCAGCACCACTCTACTCTAAGTCATGCCATAATAGCCCCACCCCTCCCTTCCCACAGCCACTCCCTATCGACCTCTCCGGACAGTAGGCACACTTAAGAGCCTGTTTGTTCTGGTTCACTTCTCTGCTACCACTATAACTTCACAATGCATGTATATTTCAAACTATCAGATCTGATGGGACAGATCCGACTGTGTAGACTGTGGAACGTCCATATCTGATGGGACAGAGCATTCTCCATGGCATAATATTTGATGGGACAGACTTGACTATAAAGCATTCAAACCATAGCTATTCCAGAGACAGTAACTCCATATTAGCAACCCCTCACACAGACACTCTTTATTTCCTCCATTGATCAGATTTTTGAATCTATCACACTTAGATCTATATGTGATTTAATTCGTGAATTACTTTTATTTGATGAAATAATACCTTTCAAAAGAAATGGAAATAATATTTGTTCCTACTATATTTATATGCAATATTCTTACTATCGCTCAGGGTATCACTACGCGCCAACTACACGGGGAATACGACCACGCAGATCAAAATCATGGAAAGTATGTATTCATCGTGTATGATTCCAAATATATGGAAAGAAAAATAGCTACTGACCTTATCACGCACTAACTTGCACGCACGGGACCTTTTTTTCCTGTATTTACGATCTGTAGGCTCTACAGACATAGTATGGTGACTCCGTATTACGTGGATAATAAAGTATGAGACGTTAAATCCTGGAAATTATAATTCAGTGTAAGCCCATTTACGCACTGTTTTAACCCTTTAGGGTTGGGCGGGGGTGCATTAAGTCATCATTGATAGATTTATGATACCATTGTTTTTATTAAGGAATAGTGGATCAATAAACATGAAACTTCCACAGTTTATAGTCATGATATTACACATAACATTTCTGAGAAAATAGTTGATAATATCTAGTCTTATGTGTCATATCACGTGAATAAACAATAGAATTGTGAGTGCTGACGACAATATGGCCGTCCTATAGCAGTGTACAATTCCACTAGTAGCTATGCCTCTGCACAAGACCCCAACCTGTATTTTTTTTTTTTTTTTTTATTCCAACCAGTTCTGTCCAGGCGGACAGATCTTCCACTGGTCGTTAACAAATATCATGAATAATGTTGGTCCTAGTGCTAATCTTTGTGGAACGCCGCAGGTTATTGGGAGTGGCTTTTAGTTTCAACATGATGACCCGAATCGAACTCGACCTTAGATTTTCTCAATCCGTAAGTAGATCTCGACCCTCATACTCAAGATAAGGTATTTTGGTGTGACCGGTTCACCAATTTGAACTGTTCCGATTTAGTCACTTTAGTTTCGTCGATGTATTGTGTGTGAATATGCCCTATTGTTGGGATGGTTGTGGGCGTCTTACTGATTATGGGTAAATAATAGATGACCGTTGACCTATGTGTCAGCCAAGAAGTAGGGATGGGGACCCCACTATTTCTAAGGGCCTAAAGGCCCTGGCATTTCTTTTTTTTTAAGTTATACTTTATTCATTCTGTATGTTTACAGTTCTTCCATGAATATGGTTGTGTTATAACTGAGACCGGAGACCTTGCGTAAACACAATATTGTTGAAAGTGCGATAAGGTATGATGATAGAATGATGAGTGAGTGACTGCGTCTCTTTAATTAAATAAACCTGAAAAGGGGGACACTTTGTAATAACACAGCCATTCAATGTCTCAATGTAGTTTCCTGGGTCATGGCTCTCTTGAACATTGACTCGGTAGGAGCTTTTTATGCGGCCCTCAGGGTATTCCTAAGGCTGATACTTGATTTAAACCCATATTCCATAGACCTTTACTTTATTCTACCTAGGTAACATGATTTGTGGCCTGTATCATGTTAAAACTTGATGAAGTATTTGAAGATCAGTAAGTAATCCTACTCCTCAATTCAGAAGCAAACAAGCAAAAATATATATAGAGACACTTTATTTCAAATTAATTATCACAATACGAAGAACAACATCGATCTCAAATATAAAGTAATGCGTAATTTTGGCAAAGAGTAATGAACTTGTGTGATAGACGATCAATGCCTTGGTTTCTGGATGACTAAACCTCCTTGAGCAAGTTGTACTCACTTCAACTGGCTAGAAACATTGTAATATCTATGTGAATATCTATAGCACATGTGGATTGGGTATGAAGTCTGAATTGTATGCCCTTTGCAATGGGGATGTTAGGAGTTAACTCTTCATTCAAGACAGCACAGTATTCCTTAATTCAAATTACTTCTAAGTCATAGGAAATAAATATCGAATCTATTTAGAGTAGAAATAAAAAAGGAAACTCTAATATTATTCAGTATCCATCTTTTGGACAGTATATTTGAAGGCAAGGTCAAATCCAAAAAGACATACATTCAGTCTGGCTGCATATCTACGCATAGTGTGCCTTAATCTACACACACAAATAAATACACAATTGGCAAATACCCCAGGTATGTCGAAACAGTGATTAGTGTAGTAACGCAATTGGCAAATACAACAAACAGTGATTTGGAAAATTGCAACACTAAGAGGAAACAAGGTCTTAAGTCTAGTTTAATCACTAGATCGGTAGATTAGTCAATTCTAACATTATGTTTTGTTAAATTCCAAGTTATGTTATTAAGATACGTTCGACTGTATTCCTTCACTTCAGCTGCCCAGCGCCTCTAGGTATAATTGTATGAACCTGACATCCTCTTCGGTATTGCGCAAGGTGATTCCAGTACGTCATTTATGATTATGAAATCTATAAGAACCGAGGGACTTTGCTATTGGAAGGTTTAGATGTGGCCTTTATGTTGTGTCCGTCTATGCCTTAACAAGCTGGAAGATGTATTAAACCTAACTAGGCACACTGAACATTGAAAAGGCTTTTCTCCGGTGTGTATCCTTACATGTTTCACAAGGTCTTTATTTGAATTGGATATTTTGCCACATACTTCACAGGGGAAATTTTGTTTTGTGGGGGCGACTCGGATACTGCCTACTAGACCGCTCATATGTCTTGGGCTCTGCATCATCTGCAAGAGGAAATATGAAGGTCTTTTATATAGAACTTAAGCCAAGATGGAAGATTAATTTCACCAATGCTCTTTGCAAAGTAAACCCACTAAATTCTGTTCATGAATCTAAAAATGACACAGCATTGTGGCACCTACATAGGGATTTCTTTCATCATATCGCCAGTTCAGTTTTACTGATATATTTTAGACAATCATACAAAACAAAAGACAACTAGAATTTCCAGAGACCAAAACAACATAAGATGGTATTCAAAGCAAAACACGTTCCATATAACTCTGCATAGCAAAGAAGTTGACGGGAAAGTAGTTTGCACAAGTGAAATTTGAACTTACATGTACTTAAATCATACTAAACAGACAGAACTCAAACCCTAAAACTAAAAGACGCTCCCAATAACCTGCGGCGTTCCACAAAGATTAGTACTAGGACCAACATTATTCATGATATTTGTTAACGATCTGTTTGAAGTAATAGAAAATAACACAACAATTATATACGCAGATGATCCGTCTTCTCTGACATTCGTTAACACTCCTGAAATTGTCACATTTAAAATGAAAGCAGACTTCTATACAATGTCAACTTGGTGTCGCACAAACAAACTGCTGATCAACACCAGCAAAACTAAACAAATGTGCATTGGATGACGCAGCACAGAAAATACTAGGCATCGTTACGTAATACAATGTGTAACACTACACTTAGTAGATGCTATGAAATACCTGGGTATAACACTAGACATGAAATTAAGCTACAAGATCCACATGGAAAAATAATATGGGATGTCAGGCAAATACTATATAAACTACGACTTCTGCGATATATCATCCCAAAAGTAGTATGCTTAAAGATCTTGAAACAATGCTACTACCAAAATTAAATTATACCGGGTCTTTATATCTGTGCTGTGCCCAAATTGATATGAAAAGGCTAAAGAATATCTTTAACCATTGTATGAGAGTTGCTATAGGAATAACAGCGAAGTATAAATCGATGTGTTACACGGAAAATAAAGATATGACCACTAAAATGCAGATGGGATGTCCAATTATTGATGCAGGTGCGCCAGTGGTCAGGTGAATCGGCCAATGTGAACCAAGATACAAGGGAAACCACACAGGATAGTGCTGGACATAGATAGACAAAGACTAGAAAAATATAGTTGCTCGCCTCTATATCAAGGAAGCAAAATATGGGACTTGTTACCCCATAATGTATAATCTCGGACTACACCTACTTCAAATTCTATGTAAATGAGTTTTAATGTAGATCAAACGCATACTTGGTAACCCTGAACATGTGAGGTAGCGGCGCTGGTCAGCCCCCCCCCCCCCCCCTCCCCCGTCTTGTTTAACTGTTGCGTTCATAATTGTCCTGTCTATCTTATTTAACAACAACAGGTCCTCTGACAATGTGGAACTGCATGTAGAAACGCCCATATGGATTAATTGTATTTCCTTCAGTTGAATAAAAACTGATGTAAGAATAAACCTTTTTTTTCATTGTTTGGGTAGTTTAACGTCAGATATGTTCTATCAGACTTATTTTGGGTTTGAAGGTGATCGATGAATTAAGGTAGAAATCTCACTCCTATATATTTACCGAAGTGAGAGTTCTTTTAGTTACCACACCACAAAGACATGGTATAGGAACGATTGGCCTTTGATATAGCAATAAATCTACCACTGCTGGGAGTGTAGGAGAAGAGTAGCTCAGCGGGACTCGAACCAACAGTCCTACAACCTTAGGGTTACAAGTCCAATGCATTAGCCACTGAGTTAAGTCCCCTACCCCCAAAAAGAAGAATAAACCAATAAGAACATCTTGAAAGGGTTGCTTCTGGAAGTAAGCTCTAGAAAGCCATTTGTGGGGAGCTGTAATAAATGGTCACTACAAGTGAAGCATCAATGTTTACAATGTCTCGACATGGCATATCTCAGGAACAGGACACAATGAGCACTGGAAGCTCACAACTTTTCTTGATATAGTGGCTTTCTCTTTCTATTGTCATTCCCTATTTCCCTCCAGGCAGTTTTGTAGGGCCATATTCTCGGGTGAGCGTAGAGTCGTAGTTAATTATAGTTTGAAATCTGATGAATGCAAACCTGTGTAACATGGAAAGAACTATGGGAGTGAGCATAGGGACCCAGCTGCCACTGTGGCCCTGAGATTACTTGAGACTGTTTACCCAGGTAACATCGGTCATTGCCCAAACGTACTTTTTGGTTCTATTAAAGTTACATTATTTTAGGAACCTACTGCTGCATGCAGTTTGTTAGAATAAATGCAGCATCAGATGACTAGCTTGCTCTCCTACTTAACAGAACACACCAAGGAAATGTAAATATGCTTTATTTCAAATTAGTCATCACACATATGAAAAGATAATTCAACATACAAAAAGCAACAATGTGGTCTTTCGGCAATAAAGAGTCCCCTTATATGCTAAACAATTACCTTATTCCAAAATATATCAAATGTTCTATTTACTACTGGCTAGAAAAGGCCTAATAGCTATGTTGCCTATTCTGTCCAAACACAACATGAATGTCCTTCCATTAGAAAAGATGAAGAGGACCTGCTGTTTTAGGCAATGGCAGTCCCTTTCAGTTCACATTTCTTAGGCATAGGAAAATATATAAGCTTCAATTGGTCAAATAACATAAAACAAACATCAAAACCAAGTGTACAAATCAGAGATTATTTTTTGAATTACTGAGTATCCGTCTAGTAGACAGCATGTGAGGACAAGATCAAATACATCGCTACACCCATGTGAAACTGTTAGAAGAAAACTATAGATGTAAAGCTCTGCACTCATTTGAATCATCACACAGGAAGCATAGTCATATCCTGTTCAAGCTAGGAAATAATGATAATATGTTCATATTTTTTGGAATTCCAACTGACATCTGTTGGATAAGCTTCACTGTGCTAATCAGCAATTTGTAAGACTCCTGAAAACCTTTCATGTAGGTGTGACAGTGAACTCCAGTCCGCATATTATTATGATGCAACCTGCCAAAACTCAAGGCCTTTGCTAAGATAGACTTCCACTTCGACTTTCATGCTGTGTCCGTCTATGCCTTAACAAGTTTGAAGATCTATTAAATCTAGCGAGACAAACTGAACATTCAAAAGGCTTTTCTCCTGTGTGTATCCTTAGATGTCTCTCCATATCTTTATTAGTCTTGAATGTTTTCCCACATACTTCACAGAACAAACTAGGTTTTAACTTGCCAACCCTGCTACTGCCTACTGGAGCATTCATCATCTGCATCATCTGCAACAGGAAATATAAAAGTCTTTCACATTCAGCCTAATTCCAAAGTAGAAGATTATATTCGATTTACTTGATATACTTTGTATACTTCATAGATTCTGTTCATATATCTCCAAGAAAACACAGAAGTTGTGACACCTGTATGGACACATCTGGAAAAAAGTGACCGCCTCAATTTTCATAACATAGTCTGGAAATCATGTGGTACAATAATATCATTTTATTCAAGAAAAACCATGAGAACCTCTTTCCACATGTCTTCATCGAAGGATATTGCACGTTGCATTACACAGTACAGCAGTTCATGGAAAGTCAGAGCAGCACACACAATTGACAAGTTGCCATCGCTGCTTCCGAAAGTACGCTTGATTTGTCAGAGGATATATTCATTGGAGACTGAAAGTCTTGAATATATATATAAAATCTGCCGAAACTCGAGGACTTTGCTATGGTATATTTCCATTGTAACTGCGTATGCCTTAAGAAGCTTGAAGATCTATTAAATCTAGCGAGACAAACCGTACATTCATAAGGGTTTTCTCTTGTGCGTATCATTAGGTGTCTTAGTAGGTCTTGATTAGCCCTCAATGCTTTTCCACATACTTGACAGAAAAAAAGCTAGGATTCAATTTGGTAACACTGGTAATTCCAAAGTGGAAGTTTAAATTCAATATACTTTATATACTTAATCACTTCTGTTAACGGAAAACCAGTACCTGTGGCATCTGAATGGACAAATAAAGAGTGTCTGCTTTAGCTAACATGACATTATCTAGAAATCATATGGTACAATGGAACTTCTAGAGATGTTAACCCTGGGAACTCGTTAGCAAATGTCATAGTCTATCTAGAATCAATAATGTACTATCATGAAAGGATAAAATATGGTATGGGAAAACCTCTTTACTTTATTTATGGGGATTTGTTTTATCATAGATCACTATAGTTTCACTTCCTATTTCCCCATGTCGTTTCAAGTTGGTTTCCAGAGCCATAGGACGGGGTAAGAGTAGGCTCCTAGCTGATCCCAGTTAGAAGACAGACGACTGCAGACCTATCAGACATACACCAACACAGCAGTGAGGATGGGGGCCTAATGTCTGTCTCCCTCAGCCTAAGATTACAAGGGGTGACTCCTGATAGTCTTTTTATTTTAAATATGTAAAAAGGCCTATGGTCTTAGTTTTATTTGGTATGTGAGAATGCAATACAGTATCAGATGGCCAGTGATCCTCATCCTGAATTGAAGGAAGAACATCTCAATGACATCTCAAAGATGCATTTCAACCTAACCATTAAACATAGGAACTACAACTGCTCTTTATGGCAATGCATCTTATGCTATCTAAACTTTTCTTTCCATCTTGAGGGACTAACATCAAGGGTTGATTGCAAATATTCTCATATCTATCAAAGGTTCCACCTCAGATGGCAAAGTGAGGGTTAATAACCACTTCAGCTATTCTCTAGATGATTCCACTCATAACATATATCCATATCCCTTCAGAATGGTAAAGATGAAAAGTACCTGATGTTTTAAGCAATGACAGTCCATTCAGTTCACGGCTCTTCTACCATACAAACAAATCTTCTCAATTTACTAAGTATTCATATTGAAGATGGTATAATACTAGACCAACAGATCGGAGGAAACCATTACCAAATACACTAAACAGTAATTGCACAGATGTTTACACACACAAAAAAAACCCACAAAATCTGAGATATATGTGTATTTGAACCACCATACAGGTAGACAGGTGCGCTGGGCCATATAATGGATCTGGTCTAGTGAAATTCCAACAGACATTCTGTGAATGTGCTTGACTCCATTGATCAACAAACTTCCCCTGCAGGGAGCCGTTGCTCCACGTTTTACAGAATAGCGATCCGAGATCGAAAGTGTTTCTCCAGAGTTTTTGCGGATCACATCAAAATTATGCCGCCATCTATATCCAATTAAAAACCTAATGAACCTTTAACCTATGCCACTGAAGATGCGGTGATGTAAAAGGTAGCGATACATGTAAAGGTAGCGAAAATGTTCTATCTTGCTATAAAAAGTCTGTTTATATATAGAATTTGGTGGTTACCACTTTCGAAAATCCTTATGATATTGATATATGTGGTTAAGGCTATTTTCCTGTTATCAATGATTTACCAGTATAAATATTGCCTGCAAGGTTAAGAAGTTTGGTAAAAACCCACGCTGGTTAGGAACTAGCAGATTATTCGTTGATAAATGATTTAGTTGAATATCTTCGTTATCGGTCTCCAGTTGATTGGATTTCGCAAATCGCCTTCTTTCTGCAATGGCGTTTATACATCCTTTTTCATAAAAGCTGGAAATTCCCTCTTGTAAATTATCAACTGCAGATTAATCGCAAGGCAGATAAGTCCAAATTCACATCTAGAGTATACCAGTATTCTTCTAGTTATCTAGCTTTCAGGCAATCTGCTTTATTATATCAGTTGTAGTAGCAACATCAGCTGGATCCATGTCGTAATTGAATGTCGCATCAAAATCATCGTTCGTGACATCGTCCATTAATCCCATCTTGAAAATGATATTATCAGTGAACTTTCTCGTAGTATTCTCTGTGCTTCCTTCTGATGTCGTAAACTACTACGTAATTCGAGAACATACAATTTAGATACCCCCGATTCGGTAATAAATTCCTAAGATACACTTTCACTTTGACGATCATGTTGTGTCCGTTTATGCCGTGCCAAGGTGGATGACCTATTGAATCTAGCGAGACACAATGAACATTCAAAAGGCTTTTCTCCAGTGTGTATCCTTACATGTCGCACCAGGTCCCTATTAGTTTTGAATGTTTTCCCACATACTTCACAGATAAAAATAGGTTTTAAATCGGCAATTCTGCTTCTGCCTACTGGAGCGCTGATATATCTTGGACTCTGCAGCATCTGCAATAGGAAATTTGAAGGTCTTTCACATGCTGCTTCATTTTTCTAGTCCCCCACCCAGAAAACAAAAGGTGCCGTAGCTTGGGAATAAATCTATATCACAATCAAAACAGATGTAATATCAAGATCGATATTTTGATGACAGTGAATAATCAGGTTAATTGCTGTTGCTAGAAAAGATAGAATAATGTTGAATGAGTGATTTGATGAAGATGGGAGCTTAACATCTTTGTTAAGGAGCTTAAAATTGTTGTTAAGGATGGGTAATAAGAGAAAGCGTCGTTACTGAGCCCGTAGGAATAGCCATTCGAGGTATTTTGTCTCAATAGAATTCGTCCTGATGCCGCAAGGACGTATTTAACTGGACAAAATGCCCAATCTCTACGTTTTCTTATTATCATAAACCTAAGTGCGCCCAAACATTATTTATGCTGCACGCCGAGGTAGTATTTCATAGATGCTTAGATACATAGACTTTTTGTGTAATGCTGTGTGTGGTGGGGAATAGGTGAAGATGGTGTGGGTGAGGATGAGGGTCGGTGTATGGTATGTGTATGAACCATGAATAATGGAAGAGCGTCCGATATCAGATAATGACATATGCTTTTAAACTGTATGGTAAATAAAAAAGAAAAAAATATCTAACCTACACCCGGTTTCGCTACTACCCCATCCTGATTAACTGATGGAACGATTTATTCATACCACTTATCAAATTAGCCATATACTAATAAATTACTAACGAACCAAGGAGGGTTCTGCAAAAATCAACCCAAGTGAATCTGGGCGCACATTGAAAAGAGCTCTCGGCTGAGTGCGTATTCCCAGGATAAATAAAAGTTTCAACAAAAAAGTGCTTCTCTCACCGCTTCAGAATATACAGACGACACAGCATGAATAACAGAGAAATAACCACAGGAATCTTTATTGACCTGGCCAAAGCCTTTGATACTGAAGATCACCAAATTTGGCGTCAAGATTTATGTGACCTAGGCTTTGATGAGAGCACTCCAATTCCCACCTAACGGTTTTGGAACATGGCTGTTGGTCGACCAAAGCACATTTTGCCTGAGGTTCAATGGCTGTACGATTTGGGAACTAATCGCTTAGTTCTTAATTGGTAAATGTGCATTTGGCTTAAGATGAACGAAACTTATTGTGTCCCCCAAGGCTTAATCCTGAGGCCGTTGTTTATTTTATTTACATAAACGAATTCGCCATGGTTTTTAACACCATCTATATGAAATTGAACACAGATGATGCGGTGATCTACATGTCAGACCAGTCCATTCATGAAAGCACACATCGACTTCAGCTTACTCTAAACTCCAGCTTCGACTGTTGCAATGTCATTGAGTTAACGCAAGGCGGTAAAGTCATGATAGTTGGATAAAAGATAGGCTAAGCGATTCAACTGCAGAATCATCCAATTCATCTAGTCAAAGACATCAGCTATTTGGGTATACACATGGACTCGAACCTCACATATGAAAAACATATCGGGGCCAATATCAAGTGTGCCTCACACAAAACCTCTAATATCTAAACTAAAATATGTGGAGGTCTAGTCCCCTGCTTTTCAACTACTCCTATATCATACCTGTATCCAACTCGTCTGAATTGCATGGTTCCATTACCCTGGGACAAGTTTTTCCCTACAATTGTCGGCGACAATTACCCCATACTAGGTACAAAACCCTATGGGATTCTGACTTTAAACACGTTTAGAATTTAGAGGCATTTTGTTGAGACAAATGGGCCCGCTGCTCAGTCGCCGACTAAGTATCCAACCCAGCCAACAGGAGGCCAGCAAGCAGGATCACATGTTTTCCACACCACTCATCTCAAGGGTACTTGCCCCAAGAGTGAATGTTCGCTGGGGCTATATCTGAGACTATGTGCCAGGTGGGTCATGGCATGTGAATCAAATTCGTCATCGACTAGTAACAACACTTTGCCATGAGAGTTTTTTACCATGGAGATTGTCTAAGTCTAGGGGAAAGGTGTGAAGTTTGTTTGTTTGTTTGGGTAGTTTAACGTCCAATTTGTTCAATTAGACTTACTTTGGATTTGACCGATTTTTCCTTCTCACCACACTATTGTGTCACTTTCAAAAAAGCAGTTTATGCAATGTTGAGGTCTGTTGGTCACAACAAAAACACAGATGCAATTTTAGTGAATCTTTAGGCATTGCAATCCCTTGCATATGAATTTGTTAATAATGCTCGTCTTTCCTCACAAAGCACCTTTTTAATTCTATTTAGGTAACAAGGTCTATGGTCTGAGGGTTGTATTTGGTATGTTATCATGCATTACAGCCAGGTGACCAGTAAGTGATGTTCCTCAATATAAAAGAAGACATGTTTCTCAAGGAAATATAGAGATTTATTTCAAATCAATCGCTACATCTAGAAACAGCGTACAACTTAAAGACTAGCTAAACCATCATTTACATCTTTGAATACAAAACATCCTTGAAGAGGGTCATTGCAAGTATTCTCATAACTGTCAAATGGTCCACTTGAGCTGGCTATGCAAGGGGTAATAAGCATTTTTACTATTCTCTAAATAATTCCTAACTTCACACCTGCTTTCACATATTTTGCCTTAGGCTAGGCAGGTTGTGAGACACCATTGCGAAATACAGCAATCAGTGATTGATAACATTGCTACACCTGTATCAAACCATGGAAGCAGAGCTTCCAGTCTGTATGAATCACCAAATAGGTAGACTGGTCTCCTCTTTGTTCAAGCTGGACAAAATAAGATATCACATTTAGAGAAATTCTAACAGAAATCTGGCTTGATTGATTAACTTGATCAATAAAACTTGGGAGCCTGGGTAATGGGTAAGATCCATTCATATATGTGTGGCCATAAACTGTTGGCACTTTATCATTATACAATCTGCCAAAACTCAAAGACTTTGCTACGAGAGACTTTCACTGTGACCTTTATGTAGTGTTCGTTTATGCCTAAACAAGCTGGAAGATGTATTAAATCTCATGAGACACACTGAACATTCAAAAGGCTTTTCTCCTGTGTGTATCCTTAAATGTCTCACCAGGTCTATATTTCTCTTGAATATTTTTCCACATACTTCACAGAAAAAGCTAGGTTTTGTCTCGGCAAAGCTGCTAGTGCCTACTGGACTGCTCAAATTTCCAGGGCTCTGCATCATCTGCAATGGGAAATAGGAATACCTTTTTATATGCAACCTAATTCAGGAGTCCTGACATTTAGCAGTTTATTTTGCAAAGTGTCCCCAATGGACTACGTTCAAGTATTCAAAAGACACTACACTTGGGTCACCTGGAGGAAGACTTTCCATTAATAACAGCTTGGTGCAGATATACTGACATATTGCCTCAGAGTCCTATTATGCATAATGCGAACAAAACTAGAAAAGGATAACGCACTGTTGCCAACCTAATTGAATAGATGTATTATACTTTGCATAATGCTGTATGGCAAATACATTGATAGGTCAGAGCGGCACATGCGACATCCACATATGGGTTCTCCTGGAGGAAGGTTGAGAAACCATTTATTCATGTGCTGTACTCAGTAGATACTAAACGTCTTGATAGGAAGCCATATTAATCTAATGTCATGAAACTTGCATGTCTCACTAACCCTTTTCTTTATTGATTGGGTTTTCTCCTTCTGATAGCACTATTGGGTCAGTCCCCATTCCTTTTTGTCCTCTCATGTTGCCTTGAGGAGAGCTATGATGGGATGAATGTATGCTGCTTGTTGGGTCTGGTTGAAAACTTGATGCCTGCACACCTATATGACATGCATACCAGTACGGGAATGAGGACGGGGGTTCATCGTCTGTGGCTCTGTGAGCTTAAAGGCCAACGGCCCTCTCACCTAGGAATTTCTTCTTTGCTGAATTAGCCTTCCTTTTCTTTATAGGTAACATGGTTTGTGGAGTCGTCAGTAGCATGTTATAACAAATGCATTATCAGATGGTCAGAAAGGAATCCTCCTCAATTTAAGAAAACACACCATGGAAATGTGAAAATGCTTTAATTCAAATACATAGTACACATAGGAGAATAACACAGATCAAGAAATGCCTTTCAGAATGAGAAAGATGGAAAGTACCTGCTGTCATAATCACTAACAATGCCCTCCAGTTCACATCTCTTCTATCAAAGGAAATCAAAACGATGTACAAACCAAATATATATATATATCTTCTAACGCACAAAGTATCCATCTTGTACAGAGCACATCAGGGCATGGACAAACACACCAAGATAAATATTCGGATTGAGCACTTGATTTCACGAACTTGCCTTACTCTACACCAACAGATTTTTATATACTTTTGCATAATGCACTAAATGTGATTGAGGAAAATTGCTACTCTTACATGAAACCATAGAAACAGAGCTTTAGGTCTATTCAAAACACCACACACGTGTATATGTAAACCGGTCGACTCCTTGTTCAAGCTGGGTAATATAGAAAGTCACATTTAGTGAAATTCCAGCTGACATCTGTTCGATATGCTTGACTTGTTGATCAACGGATTTCAGCCGAGGAGTCTGTATACAACGGCTAAGACTCCTGATATCCTGTCATTTGTGTGTTGCAGTGGACTCTAGTTGGCCATTCATCATTACGCAATCTGCCAGCCTTCAAGGGCTTTGCAAAGAAAGCCCTTCGCTGTGAACTTTATGTAGAGTCCGTCTATGTCTTAATAAGTTTGAAGATGTATTAAATCTCATGGGACACACTGGGCATGCATACGGCTTTTCTCCAGTGTGTATCCTTACATGTCTCACCAGGTCCCTATTATTCTTGAATGTTTTTCCACATACTTCACAGAAAAAAGTAGGTTTTGACTCAGCAACTCTGCTACTGCCTAATGGAACGTTCATATATCCAGGGTTCTGCATCACCTGCAACAGGAATTATGAAGATCTTTCACATGCAACTTAATTCAAAGGTGCAAGGTCCTGTTCATGAATAATAAAAAAAACGACAACAGCACTGATGGCAAGTGCATAGACACCTCCATAATGTCGGGGATCGCTAATGTAAGTAGCGAACATTAGTCGGCCATCAAAGTTCACTGAATGCAAAAAAGAGTCTACATCAGTCATCACGACACGGTATTAAAATCATATGAATATAATACAAATAGAACTTCTAGACAAGAAACTATTCCAATACCGCTTTCCATTAGGTTGTATGGCAAAGAGATTGGTGAAAAGAGCACCATGCCCAAGGTACATGCAGATATATTGTGTGTAAATTTCATTTTGTGAGATGGGCCTCCCCCCTCAACCCTGTGCGAGTGTATTTGGGAGGTATCATTCTCTCAGGAATTTGTTTTTCCCTGAGCCCAAATACACTCGCAGAGAGTTGACAGGGGGAGGACCATCTCACGAGATGAAATTTACACACATAATAGTCCCACAAGTTCAAATTATCAATGCCGGCTAACCGTAACTGATACTTTTGGAACATATGCGGTACCGACACAATGAGAATAAATTAAAAAAGCACAAAGTGCACATAAAACAGTGGACATCTACCCAATCAGGGCAAAGATATTCACACTGACTACAAAAAAAGGATGCTAAACAAGAGGCCTGATGTGACATATACTGTCGAAACTAACGCAAGGATTGGTTGACCACAGGAGTTCAAGTGCCTTTGTCTGCACTGACAGCCAAAGAAAACCCTGGATTTAGGTCATCTGACCATCCTCAACCAACCATGGTCAAGTTCAGTGAAATCAAGGCGAAATTATGCGCGAAATTCGAAGAAATCTGTGTTCAGATTGGTCACTTACTCACTAGTCGTGTTAGCCGCCTTGTCTCTACTACATGCAGATATAGATTCCTCCTTAGATGAGGTTATAGAGTAAGGTTGAGAAACCAATTTGTCAGGAGCTGTACTCAGTGAATACTGAAAGTTTTTATGACAAATATTCTTTAATTCAATGGACAGGACCTGCACAACCTGCACTTCCAGTGGAAGATCTGTCGACTCAGACAGAACTGGTCGAAATAAACAAAAAGAAAACAAAAAAACATGCACTGGGACTTCAACTTTTTCTTTATTTACTGGATCTTTCTTTCTCAGAGAGCACCATTGCGTCAATCCCCTAGATCTCTGGTCCTTTATACTTCTTTTGTAGGAGTTAGGGGTTATATCACGGTAACACTGTTTTAAGACCCTACAACTGCATGTGGTATGTTAGAACATGACAATCAGATAGTCAGTAAGTAATCCACCTCTTCAGTAGTGCCTATTAGAACATGTGAGGGAAAATTAAAGATGCTTGAGTTCAAATTAATCATTACACATGGAAATACTACTAGAATGAGCAGTAGTGTCAACTTATATGCTAGACAAACCTTTTCCTGCCATCAATATTATGTAATCATCACAAACATCATGAACGCATTTCACACTGGCATTTAACTACCGGTAATGGAGGAACATATTTGTCTCCTTTAATTTGCATTACTTCTACCAGACAAAGGCAAAAGAATCAGAAGAAGAGCAAAGCCAAATGTACAGTCCGAATACAAATACATGTACCTTCTCTTTCTTGTAGACATCTTAGGGATAAATCAAATCAGACATACATTCAGCCAGGGTGAATCCTTTCACATACAGTGTCTTAACCTGGACCATCAAATCTTTTATCCTCAACTTATACCTCTCACAAAAGCAGCAAACAGCATATCATGATGTTCTGGTGTCAGACACACCTAATAGCGACAGCAAACATTGCTACACTGAGAAGAAAGCATAATTTTAAGTAACACTTTAGGTCTATTTTAATCATGACACAGGTAGATTAATCTACTCCTCATGTAACTCCTATGGATGCCAATTGAATATGCGTGTCTGTGTTGAGTATAGTACGTTGCTTAGTACAATTGGAATTATCATCTTATATACATGTTTGGCAACTGGAGTTGGCACTTTATGACCATGCCATCTCTAAAACTAAAAAAACTACAATACAGTTTCACTTTGACCTTTATGTTTTCTGCGTTCATGCCTGAACAAGCTGGAAGTTGTATTAAACCTAGCAAGGCAAACTGAGCATTCAAAAGGCTTTTCCCCTGTGTGTATCCTTGCATGTTTTAGCAGGTCATACTTAGACACGCATGTTCTTCCACATACTTTACAGGAAAATCTAGATTTTATGTTTTCAACTCTGTTACTGTCTACTTGACTGCTCCTATTTCCAGGACTGCGGATCATCTGCAATATGAAATATGAAGGTCTTATAAATAGGTCGTCATGGGAAACAATTAACTCATGTCGTGAAAGTGTCATGTATCGGGAACAGGACAAAACATGTGTCTAAATTCATGGGTTTTTTTCTCACATAGAACTATGATATCACCCCCATAGTACATTCAAGCTGTTTAGTATGGCCATATGATGGGGGTAAGTGTAGGGTGTTGGCACGTTCCGTTTAATTGTCCCCACCCTTCATTCATCCTCTTCCCTCTGTCCCTGATGGGGTATATAAAGGGCCTTTTTTCTCTTTTTCTATTTGCAAGAAACATCAGATAAGTGTGGAAGCCAAAATCCTTATGGCTAAAACTATTCAAAGCTTTAAATAGAATAACCTTCAAAATATACTATTGTGGTATTATTTTCTATGTCACTGGTTCTGTGAACATCCTGCATCTTCGGTTAGTTCACATTGATTTATTAATGCAGATATTCCATAAATATTTATTCATGAATAATCTGGAAACAACACTAGGAACTCGTGAGTTTCATCAATCTATCCAACTCAAGCTATGAGGCTCTTACTCACCTTATGGGGGTGGATGTAGCGACTTTGGCAAAATAATGTTTTACCCCAATGATGAGATTCTTTTTATTGGATCTAATTCAAATTGTTACATTTGGTATTCTATTATAACCATACATCGTCAACAGTAAGCTTCAATTATAATGTGAACTCAAATAAGAAGGTGTTGAATTACAATGATATAGAGTAAAATTATAGACACAACATTCATTGTATTTATACAATGATGTGAATATGAATATGTGATGGAATCTAATAATTGTTTGTTTGTTAGGGATACTTTAACGTCAAATATGTTCTATTAAACTTACTTTGGGGTTGACCGAAACTATGAGATGAATTTAGGTAGACCAGAGCTACACAAAGTTAGATCTGGTCGGGTTAAATAAGTGACCTCCTTGACCCAGTTGCAGAACCTGTGTGTTACTCTCCTACCAATCTTTCGTGCCGCTTGGAGAGTGTTCTATGACATAACCTCAAAGCCAATTTTCCATTTCCTTATTTCCTTTCCTGTGTAATTTTTTCAAAATATAATGAAAATATTTTCGGTTTCTTTATCATTTTTCATAGCTAAGAATATTTGATATGAAGTATGTCTACTTTAAGAGCATACATAGAACAAAAGTATTTGGTTTGAGGCACACCCCGATTAATCCAGTGTGGTAATTAACCCGACAAACCCCTATATCGTAGCTCAGTGTAGACAGGGCTTGGTTGCCAAACTAGCCTGCACCAGGCAGAGGCAAGACGACCAAGACGGTGAACAGATTTATCATTGCTGTCCACCACAGCAGGCCAGAGTTTACTGATGTCTTGGACTGACTTTTAAGTGAATGAGTCTGTACAGAATAAGGGCTATTATATTAATAATTATGATTTATTTTTTCAGAGTCTGTATAATGTACCAAGGCCATTTGGTAGGCAGTACTGGAAGAAGTATTACATATTGTTTAAAGCACATTTTACTGGGTAGTAATTTCAGTTCTACAGTTTGTGCATTCCAGAGTACTTTCCCCTCGATAATTGGGAGACTTTTTGTGAAATTCTGTGCATGGCCGCATCCATGGCAAAAGTGTTAGTATAGGAACCTATATTCTGAGTATTCTCATTATTATGTACATTCTCATTTTCATCTAGATCAATAACATTGATAATACCATGCATTTCAATGCATATTCTTCACATATATGACAGGAATAACTCATTTCTCCTGATAAGTAAGCCAGGTATTCGAATTATAGTTTTCTTTGTGAAATAACCTTCATATGATGCTCACTAGGAAAGACCATCCATCACTGAGATACAGGTGTAAAGTTAATTATTTTTCACTTAAACTATGGAACGCTTGAGACATATTTAATGCCTACTTACCCTATTTGTAGATATGGATCATTGTCTGATGACTAGGTACACTTCCCTTGGATTTGTAGTGTGTCATTAAAAATGCAGCGGTCTGGCAATTACTCCACACAGAAGGAGTTTCTGTAAAGTCTCTTGAGGAAAACGGACGGTAGCAATGACCACAATAAATAGCCCACCATGAGCGGTACCATTAGTTGTATCTGGCGACACCATGTTTTCTGTGACTGTTTCTTACAGTGTGTTTCACAATTTGGCAAACGTTGAAAGATCACTGGCAGCCTGTACCCAACTCCTGAGACTTATTCATACGGATTGTAAATACAGCTAGTGTAAAAACTTCCTGGCATGCCTAAACAGGCAGGAACGTTGGGTAAATGTTTTGTCACAACTATGGCATTTATAAGGCCTTTCCCCAGTGTGTGATCTAAAGTGTTCTGCCAACTTAGACTTAAACATGAACGTTTTCCCACAAACTTCACAGACAAGACTAGGCATTGTGTTGTCAACTCTGCTACCCCATATGCCGATATATTGTGTTTAAATTTCATTTTGAGAGATGGGCCTCCCCCCTCAACCCTGTGCGAGTGTATTTGGGAGGTATCATTCTCTGAGGAATTTTTTTCCCCTGAGCCCAAATACACTCGCAGAGAGTTGACAGGGGGAGGCCCATCTCACGAGATGAAATTTACACACATAATAGTCCCACAGGTTCAAATTATCAATGCCGGCTAACCGTGACCGATACTTTTGGAACATATGCGGTACCGACACAATGAGAATAAATTACAAAAGCACAAAGTGCCCAGTAAATAGTGGACATCTACCCAACCAGGGCAAAGGACATCTACCCAACCAGGGCAAAGATATTCACACTGACCACAAGAAAAGGATGCTAAACAAGAAGCCTGATGTGACATATTAAGAAAGAAACTGATGAGTGTTTGGTCTGTGTCCTCGTTCGCCATCGAGTTTGGAGTGTGCAGTAATATGAACAAGGCGATAGCCGAGTGAATATTCTGAAGCACTCTAAACGAGATGGTGAACAGGGACTCAGACCAAGCACGAATATGTTTCTGATTTTATCTTAGCCTGGAAATATTCATCTCTTTATCATCCGTTGAGAACGAGTTACCGTTCTCGCAAGCCTGTTGAGAACGAGTTCGTAATGCTAAGCCTATGGACCACAGGAGTTCAAGTGCCTTTGTCTGCACTGACAGCCAAAGAAAACCCTGGATTTAGGTCATCTGACCATCCTCATCCAACCATGGTCAAGTTCAGTGAAATCTAGGCGAAATTCTGCGCGAAATTCGCAGAAATCTGTGTTCAGATTGGTCACTTACTCTCTAGTCGTGTTAGCAGCCTTGTCTCTACTACATGCAGATGTAAATTCCTCCTTAGATTAAGGTTATAGAGTAAGGTTGAGAAACCAATTTGTCAGGAACTGTACTCAATCAATATTGAAAGTTTTGATGACAAATATTCATTAATTTAATGGACAGGACCTGGACAACATGCACTGGGACTTCACCTTTTTCTTTATTTACTGGATCTTTCTTTCTCAGAGAGCACCATTGTGTCAATCCCCAAGATCTCTGGTCCTTTATACTTCTTTTGTAGGAGTTAGGGGTTATATCACGGTAACACTGTTTTAAGACCCTGTCTGAGTATTCTCATTATTATGTACATTCTCATTTTCATCTAGATCAATAACATTGATAATACCATGCATTTCAATGCATATTCTTCACATATATGACAGGAATAACTCATTTCTCCTGATAAGTAAGCCAGGTATTCGAATTATAGTTTTCTTTGTGAAATAACCTTCATATGATGCTCACTAGGAAAGACCATCCATCACTGAGATACAGGTGTAAAGTTAATTATTTTTCACTTAAACTATGGAACGCTTGAGACATATTTAATGCCTACTTACCCTATTTGTAGATATGGATCATTGCCTGATGACTAGGTACAGTTCCCTTGGATTTGTAGTGTGTCATTAAAAATGCAGCGGTCTGGCAATTACTCCACACAGAAGGAGTTTCTGTAAAGTCTCTTGAGGAAAACGGACGGTAGCAATGACCACAATAAATAGCCCACCATGAGCAGTACCATTAGTTGTATCTGGCGACACCATGTTTTCTGTGACTGTTTCTTACAGTGTGTTTCACAATTTGGCAAATGTTGAAAGATCACTGGCAGCCTGTACCCAACTCCTGAGACTTATTCATATGGATTGTAAATACAGCTAGTGTAAAAACTTCCTGGCATGCCTAAACAGGCAGGAACGTTGGGTAAATGTTTTGTCACAACTATGGCATTTATAAGGCCTTTCCCCAGTGTGTGATCTAAAGTGTTCTGCCAACTTAGACTTAAACATGAACGTTTTCCCACAAACTTCATAGACAAGACTAGGCATTGTGTTGTCAACTCTGCTACCCCATATTGGATGGCTCATACTCTGCAATAAAAACGTATACAATTTACCATGCCATCTTTATTGGGTGTTGAGGTTTGTGAATACGTTAATATCTTTAACATGCCCTATACTTTATGGCATACAGGGGTGCAAGCAAACACAAATTTCGTCAGGAAATATTGTCAGGACAAGCAATAGGACTGGTGTTGAGGGCTGTGTGGTAGATGTAGGTACTGGGGATATGGTTGGTTAGAGCGACGGACTCGCCCCCAGATAATTCTAACGTCAACCCCATTCTGTAGAATGACCTACACCCAGGAACTACTGGCCGGACCATGACTTCATTATCTGCCCAAATATCCCCATGGAAAATCCTGCATACCTGGACAGAGTACTGCAATGGTTGCAGCTGTGTAAAAGGCAATGTGTGTAAAATATATTCTAGACCAATGTATCCACTGCTGGCAATATACGTCAGGCTAAAGCGAATACACATAATGAGCAGTTGTTTAAAGACCATTACTACATATCTTGATTTTGTGTCGTTTATTTATGCATAATCTACAAGGTAATCTGCAAACCAATATGGTAAGGAATCAGACAGATAAAGTATTTGAATATCGATCACAAGAACTTGTTTAGATAAAACGTTGTTGCATTTTGCCCTTAAGGCCAGGCGACCTCCCATGGTTTATTGGTGTATGATAAAAATGCTGAGGTCTGGTGAAGTAAATTTTACGAACAAAATAAATTATGTTCAAGTCCTGTAAAGGATAAAGTTTCAATAGCTACAATAAACATCAACAATACCAGACAGTGAGTGCCCGTCATTAGTGTCTAACATAGCTGTTATCACTTATTAAACCACTATTCTCCACCTATTTTACGCGTCGTGTTTCCCATTTCGGCAAGTGTTACGGATATCACGTGCAGCCTGCATCCAAGTCTAGAATCCATTCATATTAATTGCAAAGGCTTCTAGTGTGAAAATTTCCTGGCATGCCTATTCAGGTGGGAGCGTTGGGTGAATGTTCTGTCACAACTAGGGCATTTATAAGGCCTTTCTCCAGTGTGTGACCTTAAGTGTATTACCAGAAGAGATTTAAACATGAACGTCTTTCCACAAACGTCACAGGAAAAAATAGTTTCTCTGTTGCTATCTCTGCTCTCCCAAATTGGTCTTCTAACATTTTCAGGGTTCCTCATCATCTGCAATTAAAAGAAAAAAGGATATGCAGACTATTCAGCATGCCAACCCTATTGATTGCAGATGTTTTTGAATATATGTTATATCATATCTTTAACATGACCCATGCTCTCTACAAGGGTGCAGATAATTGACAGAAACAAACATTCTGGAATACGATGATTGAATACTGGCAAGACTGAACTGTTCTGCCATCTTTCCAGATTGTCTATCTCTGTGATATTGACATGAAAGAATTTTCTTTCTGTCGATATGTATGTTGAAGCATGTCAACAAGCAACATCCATGTGACATGGTCAGGTTGGTATGACATTAACTATATCGTGTTTTCACTTGGTGTTTCCGGAGGAAGAGTAAGAGGAAGAGAAATCTATGAAAGTTTAAGGTCAGAGCTCATATGCCATCGAGCTTGAATAGCGTAGTAATTCACAAGGCCAAGCCGCATGAATTACGCAGTGACACAAATGAGATGGGATCAAGCTCTGACCGTAAACTTGTACAGGTTTCTGAATTTATCTCAACACTTACATTGAATAATTGGCTAACATTTGTGGCATAATCCCCCATTGAATATTTTTTCTAAATACTCCATGGGCCCACACTGAGTAGGAGTTCCCAATGTTAAGTCTATGGGGAAAATAGCAGGACGAGATAAGTCTATATCATTTAAGTAATATGGGGTTCATCGTATATTTTTTTCTAGTGAAAGTGTTTCATAAATTATAAAACCTTAATGATGAAATCTAATAGTTTGGGAGTACATATAACGATTAATATTGGCTGTTAGTGTTGCTTATATATACATCATTTATTTCTGATTCTGTAAAGGGAACCAAATATGATAGACTAATTCACATGCAGTTCTCTGTTGGTATTATGCCGTAATCACCAATAGTAGGAAAGGCAAACCGAATATACATCGAAAATAAGTGTATTTGCATTGTGTATCATCTATGTGAAATGTGACACGGACAGGAGATACTTTATCGGTCTATTTATAAAACAGAAGCTATTATTCCTTGGCATGGTCGACAGTGCACAACGGAAAAGTCCCATATATGTGTTAGAGGAAGGACATAGCTTCATCTGAAGCATCCTCTGCATCTGTAACTGTTTTGAAGCAACGTTATGTATTACTGAGATGTCTAGCAGTCGGTAGACTTTTGCTCTAGGCTACGCAGAACGGAATGAATGGGTTATGCCCCTGGGACATCACTGGTTATTCGCTACATAACATTTTGTTACAACAACGATAAGCATTGCTGAACAATGGCAACTAATTCGTCTCTACATAATTCACATCTGTTAACTCCTTGCCGACAGGGAATATCAGGCAATATCGTTCAGGAAGACCTAACAGAAACTTCGGTGAAACAAAAACCAATAAAGAATGGTGTAGAAACTTGTATAAACGATTATGTAGTGAACGCGAAAAAAACCCAGAAAAAGGGCAAATCTTTCTGATAAACCTCTATACATAAACTTGCACAGTGTTGAGTTGTATGTCCATGATATAAATTACGAAGCTTTGTATGTATCGAAGCTACATATCTCAACAATGTTTTAAAATATATTCAAAGCTATATATGCTTCATAATGTGTTTAAGTCTGTTCACGGCATGAAAGGAGTGGCGTTCTTTGCGACCATCCTCGTCTCGTTCACGAGAACACCGTCTCCAGCACGATGGTGTCTCCTCTCGTGCCGCAGGAGGTTTGAGCTAGTGTTGAACCTCGCCATACAAACTGTACACGCAAACGGCTTCTCTCCTGTGTGTATACGCATGTGTCTGTCCAGCTTACACTTCCAGGGGAAGCCTTTGCCACACACCTCACAGAAGAGCTCATTCCTCCATGCAGAGGTTCGGGGATCTTTAGGCCGAGACCCAGTACCCTGTACCACCATCTGAATCTGTAACATAGCAAAGGTAGGGGACTGTTAGTACTGGGTACTGTGAGTATACACCCAGCAGTGGAAGCTGATGGCTGGTTTTCAGCATTGTGTAATTACTGTTTGAAAAGGTTGGTACATTCGACAGTGCTACATTCTCTAGGAGCCCACATTGCAGGAGGCTCTCACAGCCATAATGGACACACGTCTGATCCTTCCATATCAGAGTATGTAAACTTCCATACCAGGATAAATCCGTATAAGTACATCTTATTAAGGCGCAAGCATCCAAATCTGACACACAGATTACATATCATCTGCTCCTTGTTATTTCGTCGTATTTCCCCTTCCTACATCTCGATTTGGTTGAAATCAATGATATGACGTAGTGAACGAATTGAGCATGATGCAGATACGTACATGGAATGTGGCACATACACGTATCCCTGTATAAACCCCTCACCCCACAGGTGAGGCAGCTAACAGTAGTTGGCCGTCTTTGCGAGAAGGCTGCAGGCCCATCGTTATCTAACTGGGCAGGAGGCGACCTGCCCGCTCTGTCTGTGGTGGAGCGCGACCTGATGTGATGGCCAATAGTCTCTGTGTGTGCGCCTTCAGATATTCAATGGAATGGCCTCACCTGCCGGAACTTGCTGCATAGCATTGGACTTATAAAGGATTATAAACGGACTATCAATGTTTGTGCCATTATCTGAACTTCGGAACTATGGATTTATGAACTACATTGGAAGGTATTACTGTTTGTAAAATTCTGGACTCATGGATTCTTATGTATCCTAAGGTTGTAAAACAATTGATCCATATACTCATTCATCTCTATATACGTAAAGACCTGCTGAACAAAACCTACTTTCTTTTATGTGAAACTATAATGAAATCAATGGAGAAAACCATGAATTGAGTCAAAACATTTATTAACAAAGAGACTGTTTCTGTCATGTGATAATAACATGCCTCTATGTGATTAGAGTCTCCTGAAATGAACTACTCTTTTTGGGTTCACCTTGTTCTAGTTGTCTAGAATTAGTGTACCGAGAGGTGGCTAGTGCTCCACAAGCTGTATCTGAGCTACCAGTAACTTAAGCCACGTTCCTCTTTAGCTAGAACAAATTTAATTCATTAAAGATTACAGGCGATCAAATGGTAAGATGAATTTTAACGATTAGACGATCGAACGATGAAGTGATGAGACAACATATCACCCACATTTACATGTTCTAGCAAGAATTAACGTGAACAGTAAATTATATACCATTTACTAAATGAATACGTAATTCATGACAACAAGAAATCATTATCACTTCGGTACAGGTGTGCTATTATTTCAGAGTACTGTTTTCCTTGGTTCTCTTCTTGCTTCAAAGGGCTATGTGTGCCGTCTTAGCCTCTTTCTATTTCCAGTCTACCGTGTTGTGCTAGGTCGACAAAATGTAAATGTGTATATTACACCAGCTTGGTGCCGGGAGATCTTACACGATTACCCCTTCAATTCTCCACACGGTACAGAGTCAATCTACCTGTCCACACGATGATGCCTGACCTTCCGCTGATGCTCCAACAAGTGTGAGTTCTGGCTATATTTACGACCGCACACGTGACACACATACGGTTTCTCGCCTGTGTGAATTCTCATGTGTTTAACCAAGTCGGACTTGTACGGGAAGGCCTTGCCGCATATCTGACACTCAGCCGTTGTTTTACGCGGATGACGTTGGGAATCTGCTCCAAGATCCGCCATCTGGAAGCAAAGATACCATCCGTTAGATGGAGATGTTCCACGCATTGCTCCTGTGCGTTGGTTGGTGGGGTTGCAGGCATGGGTGTTAGTTCTTCCGTGAGTTGAGATGATACATTTTCAAAGATCAGGATAAAACCATGAAACCTTGCGCAGACATCCGTCGTCATTCTCTCCCTTTGCAGAACTATCTCAACGGTGGTGGCTAGAAAACTAGCTTATAAATGATGCCCATCTCCTTTCCCAGGACATGCAAGACTGGGTGTGTTATGGTAGTTATTTGTCAAAAGGATGAAGGGGATTTGTTGCAACTTCCCACTATTGCTGTTTACAACACCATTGTTCTGTATATGGTTTGCAAATGTAACACCAAGAAACCGCAGAACTCGCCTGATCTGAATAGGGGTATGATTTACTCTCCTATAAATTAACACCACAGATGATTACACAAAGCGCAACATATTTTTACTAATCTAAGTAAGGTATCGGGAAATAATTCTAAAACTAGTTCTTGTCTACTCGTAATTTTCAGTTTGGACTCGATGTTCAAATTATGCTTGAAGATTGAGAAGGGTAATTACGTGTACACTGATACGCCCAAGCCTCTGCTCAATACGTTGTATTCGCCTTGACATGCAATACTAGCAGCATCTAGCGTTAAACATTATCAGGAGCACTTAGAATCGCTTAATACATATACAAATCAATGTTAATTACGGAATAAAGATCAATGAAACGGGAACGGTTAGTGAATTGCTATCATATCTTAACATCAATTGCTAATGTTCCAACATAACAAAAGCTTAGGAACTTACCGGACTTTTCCTGACGGGCATGTACGTATGGGAGTACCCTTTAAATAACTCATGCAATTTCCGGTAAGTACTAAATACTCACGTGGACTCCTACCCGAATACCACAGTTTACAATTGGCATTGCTGCTCTCCTAATTAATGAATCGATGCTGGTGCCTAATCTCAGGATAGTGATCTATTTGATGCAACACTGAAAATAGGCCTACAAATAACAAAGAAATTTAAAAACCTGCCCCTCCCCCAATCAAACCTACACTATTCATTTGATAAAGAGAGACTAGTTCAAGACCTTTTTCTATTCAAAATTAAACCCCAATATATATATATATGTCTGGTCGAGTCAATGGCAACAAATGAAAAAGATGGTACTAAATAATGTATATATCATCATGTATCAAACAAGGTGAACTACGATGTGAACTGATGTAGTGAACCTAGAGTATCAACCGATTGCAATTTAGTGTCTTTGCAAATGCTGAGAGCAGAAACAAACATAGCTCAAAAATGACAACGTTGTAAAATGATTCCGGAAATAAAATATGAATATGACTCGTATGAGGATCTTTATTCAAAACAGCTGCATCGTAAACCTCACAAGATATTATCATACACACCCAAAAGAGAGTAAAACAGATAAAAGGCCTGTACAGAACAGATAACACTGAAAGATCTGTCAAGGATGATGACCTATGAATTTATTACGAGATCGGTTGTGGTTAGTCTTTGCACCTCATTTGTGTTATTATTGTAAAATTCAGTATCTGGTATTTCTTTGACGACAAATAGTGAAAAATATAGATCGCCTACACATAGGGGAAATATTCGCATATCTCCTGACTAAAGTGTATATTTCATGCCTCGTCGTTTTTCAATTCGGATTTATTGATCCTACATGGGATGGCTCACCTGTGCTACAAGACATGGGCATTAATAACAACGCCTATTTCAATCATAAACATCACAAGGTTCACAGTTAGCAATTAGAACTTAAAGCTTTCAACACAGACTCAAGATCTGACGTCATCATAGTTTGTAAGGCGTGAGACCTTTAATCAAGGGACGTGGGTTCATTTCTTGTTTCTCTCGCATCCCATTTATCAACGCTGGCAATGACAATGTGATCGTCCATGATCAACTTTTCAGGGTAATACATGTTGGGTCTTCCAAAATACAAACTGGCAGTTTGTAAAAATGGACATTTATACGTCCAGTGGCCGATCATTTCAATCGACCATGACAGGCCTGACACAATAAGGACCACGAGGTAGGCAGGTATAATTACCGGGTGTCAGTAAGTGGTGCCTTCCTATGAATAACAAACGGTATGTAAATGTTCAAAGAGAGAGAGCTTCATTTTCTCACTCTGATAAATACAAGCAGCTGTTCACCAGGCACTTAGCACCGTTCTACGTCCGTCGTTCTAAATAGTTTTAAGAAGATCTTTATTCACGTCAGTAATACATATCTTCCAGTGAACACAAGGTAATAATGTTTATATACTTTGGATCCATCAGGGTTGCAATGCCATATCATGCCTCCTCTTGGCATGCCCCAGCATGCTGACCTTCTGGTTGAACCTCTGTCCACAGACAGGGCATATGAAGGGCTTTTCACCCGTGTGTATTCTGAAGTGTCTCTTCAGGTCATAGTTACATGGAAAGCCTTTCCCGCACTCCATACACACGGCCCTCACCGTTCTGCGCCGGCCTACTTGGGCGGAGGTTAAAGGCCAGTCTTTAGGCATCTGTAGGGGATACAAACAGACTGTGCTGTTACATCGGATGGGATCTCTACACGTGCTTATAACTATAACTAGAGGTGACAGTTATCACAGCGTACCTGTCCAGTTGAGACCAGCCTTTCTTCGATTGATTGGCATATCACTGAGCATCTTTGTATCATTTTCTTTGTCCTTCCTTTAAATAGGTAATTGAATGCCTCGTCTTTATGAAGGCCTCTTTCTTATGTTCCTATAAATATATCTATTAATATTGCAGTCATCTGGTTGTTGTTTTTTATAATATTTGTGAATAAATAGGAGGAACTATATAACACATGCTGACTCCAAAATACGCTTTTTTGAGAAGAGAACCAAAGAGCTCTGGAAACTTTTATTTCTTGCCAATAAAGAACTTCTCTGTATAACACCAAAACACAAGTGGTCCCGCAAAACCGTACTTGCTTGATTGATAAGTTGCTGTGATTTTAGGCCGTATCAACGGCTAGGTTTATTTCTCAGTGATACAGATTCTCTGAGATGAGGATGACACGCGGGCAAAAAACACACAGCTGCATGTCTGAGATTCGTACAAGAGACCTTAAGTTTGTGCTACTGAATGCGTTTGAGGTCATTAAAAGTCATTGGCATAACATGGGAGAGGGGAGGCATAACATAGAGGATATTGCTTGTTTTGGTAATTCAACGTTCAATATGCCCTGTTATATTTATTCTGACTTATTTTAACTTACATATGTTTATTCTAATTTAACGTTTGACTTATTTAACTTACATATGTTTATCCTGTTTGAATTTTAGGGTTTTTTCCCCCTCGAATATCATTCCTTGTGGAGGTTGAGAGTTTGTCTCTTGCCAGTCATATGGAAAACACTACATATTGGTGTTACATTCCTAAAGAATGTCTTCTCGTTTTTCTTTGTTACCTGACAATGTAGCATGAGATGTTTAACACTCAGGAAGTGTTGCATGTCTGGCACACAGGTGCTAATCAACTTCGTAGTAGGTGCTCATGTGTTAATTTGGTGTGACCCGTCCACACACAGGTCAGTCCCACCTGTTCAATCCTCGGAATGCATATCAGTAATTCTTAGCAAATCTCGGTAAATACATCCAGTTTAAGAACATCAATATTTTTGCACAGATTTGTAAATCGTCGATAATTATGGTAGGAAATCGTCCGCTACCTTGAAACTCAAGTCCATTGCGTAGAGTAGCTCGCACTGGTTAAAGGGGTCATGTCTGGAATCTCTGTGGGCATGCAGGCGGGTATGTAGAAGCTGGGTGTATGTTTAGTCTGCTTATATGGCTAACGAAACGTTCAAGATGGTAGCACTCTAAGACAATATGCACACATTCTCCTGCTCTATTGACAGGGTTGATCATGCCTGACTAATATAAGGAGTATGGTTGAACCGCCTTGCGTGTGCAAACATCTGTGAGGATTGGGTGAACGTTCGGCCACAGGTTGCACATTTGTACGGTTTCTCTCCTGTATGTATCCTCATGTGTTTCTTCAAGTCACGTTTGCGTGACATACTCTGCCCACACACATTGCATTCCACCCGCCGTGGTGTCGGGTCCTCGGGCCAGTCCCCGACCCCGAGCATCTGTAACCGAAACAAACACACGCAGCCATTAAATGCACTGTTCCAGACTCGAGCGGTACTTCTGGTTCTTTCTACATATAGACAGCCGGGCAGCATGTCGTTTTCTCCTTATAATCACAACGAATGAGGGTATCCATGACCTCACCACCATTTCACAACACTTTCTTCTGCCTTTTTTCTCTTGTTGAATCCCAGTCATCGTCAAACCATAAAATACATCACTAACAAGTAACTGAGGGTAAAGGGAGTCAGTTCAATGCCTTTTATTGTCAACAACATTTAGAAGGTAAATCAATAGGACAGAATTTATAACAAGTTCTTCAGTGTCTATATTTCAGAATTTCCTCCGCCAAATTAACATCAATACTGTGGTGATTAAGATTTACTTAACTGTTTATTTGCATCATCATGATTATCATATTAGAATCTACGTTGATCAGAGATTTGTATTCAATGTCCATGTCTTCCATTTTCTCTAACTTCGCATTATTTTCTAAGAACCTCACAACTATGTCTGCTATCTCTATCCCAGAACCAAGGGTTAACTGATATTTAGCTGTCACTCCCACCCTCCAACGAATTATACATTAGAAAATAATGATCGCCCTTACAACTAAGAATAATCCTTTTAGAATGGTATGAGCGGCATCAGATGCGTTATCAGTAATATCAGTCATCATTAAAACTGAACCACAGGATCAGCATAATGACATCATAGGAGATGTGGCCAATCAGGGGCTTGACCTGCTTAGCAATCATCGTGAATGATGCCTCCTAATATGGCCAAACATGGCAGAGGACTGATTGAATCTTTGTCCACACACTGTGCATTCATAAGGCTTTTCTCCAGTATGCGTTCTCATATGTTTCTTCAGGTCATGTTTTCTGCCAATGAGTTTCATGCACACAGGGCATGTGACACCAGAGGGCCGGGCATGACGACCACCACTAGCACCACGCGGCCTGTAGTATCCAGTACCACGACGGGCAATCTGTAACCGAAACAAGAAAGCACTGTTAGATCTCTCCCCCATCTGCTGGTAAACCCACGATACTCAAGACGTAACTTGGGTTTCGGTAATATGTCATTTACAATGAAATACGCGAGGTATGTTTTGGGGAAGGTACATGTGTGGAGTCGCATGACAGACACTCATCGAATTGTGGCGATGCGATCAGATATTACGTTTATGAATTATCAAGCTTACAATTTGAAGATTTGGGAATCATCTTATCTCACATGGAATGACAACTCCTACTGCCCTATTAAGGGTTATCTACATGTTATATCCTTTCATTGTGAACTTTCCAGCCTGCCATCTTAACCTTAGTGTTGTTTTTTTATTAATGTAAAGGTCACACATCACTTTGTGGCGTCTCGGGTTTTGTGCATTGGCGTTGATCTGTGTCATTACGCCTCCTTACGTTGCTGAATCGATCTATGTTCACGTCATTCCACAGCCGCCTGGCATGTAGTATTCTATTTCCCCCCAAAAATGCAGGAAAGAATCAGCAATCATGCCATAGAGACTTCTAAGTAGTACAGAGTTAGATTCTCATCTCTTATCTTAACCCATCTTTCAATCAGCCTCTATGATGGCATCACTTATTGGAAGCAGACTCTAAGACATTTGTAAGGAAAACATGTTTATTATAATCCATCACGTGAATTATGCTCATTTCTTTCTATGGGGTTAAGTATTTTCAGTGCTGTCCCTTCTGATACAGAAAACAATTATATTTCTTTACAAAACTGGCTTTGATTAACATATACGCCATATTAGTTTCGCAAAATGACATCAGAACCATGAACAGCATTTTAATGTGGCATTTCGCTCAGGAGGAATGTTTCCGTGTTGGCCATATTCAATAGTATCATACTTTATCACGCGAAGTTATGTAAGGAAATTTGAAACATTATCTAAATACAACCCAAAACTCAAGTCTGTACTGTAACCCAACTGTAATACAATGAACATATATAGCAACCTCAGTGAAATCCCTTATGTCTTTCGTCCAAGTTGGATTGCAGCTTATTTTTCAGAGTTCAAAGCAATGGATCGTCTCCATTTCGGGAATGTTGGCGGCGAAAGTGTAAGTGCATGGACGATGACTGGGTGAACCTCTTCCCGCACAGCCTGCATTTAAAAGGTCTCTCTCCGGTATGGATCCGCATGTGTTTTTTAATGTCATATTTCCTGCTGATCCTTGCACCACAAATGGTGCATGTAAACACTGGTGAGTCTTTCCCACTGACACCTGCCGTGCCTCTTGCCCTACCCAGCCCCAGCATCTGTAAGCAAACAGAGGAGCCGTGTTATATCACCTATTTTTGCTTATGGCGTATGGAGGAATATATATGCGAATGCCTCCTACGGTCAACCTCCAGATAAATAGATAGATAAAAGCTTAGAAACAGAGAAGAAAATATCAGGCATTGGGACTGGGAAATTGAACCTACCAATTCGGGAAGAGTGGTAGGTTTATTCAGGTGGATACCTTGACTTCCGACGAGCGGGTCAGGTGGAAAACTGTTACTTTTGA
The DNA here is from genome assembly GCA_950022655.1 of Alentia gelatinosa. Lineage (NCBI taxonomy): Eukaryota > Metazoa > Annelida > Polychaeta > Phyllodocida > Polynoidae > Alentia > Alentia gelatinosa. The sequence continues at coordinate 55,960,714 of OX465583.1, read as the reverse complement.
ATGCCTGACTTCAGGTCAAGGTAAAATGAGTCGTATTAGGCAAATATGGCTCACTATCTTTCAGGTTTTCGTTTTGAACCGCCATCCAAACACCAAAATTACTTTCTCTTACGATTGCAATACAGCATATACCCTACAAATACGTTCTTGTCTATATATTGCCTTATCATTGACATGATTGCCGTATTAGCATAGTGACTAAGTACATCTTCAGATACTGTTAGTTATATCTATATATTTCGGGCTGTAGGGAAACACTTATCTCCTTTCTTATAAAGTAGCAGTTATCAAGGTCTTAGGACGGGCCACTCATATGTAGGATAATATAAGAGTCCTTGCACCTCGTCGAAATAATGTGTATATTCAGCTACACTTTTCCATCTCGTCTTATGACCTCTAAAATTGATTGAGGCTGGAAGGGAAAGCTTGGATGCTCTATCTGCATGTACGTACGTCATGCCATATCAATCTACTGGCCTACAACATTCCCAGCTTTAATAAAAGGTACGTCCAATTTTTCAAATATAAAAAAAAAACAAACTAATTTATCTTAACACTTTTATCATCTTGTTGTAACACGTTTGATTTTATTCTATCATACCTATTGACTGTCCACGTAGGTGTGCCATATCCCAGTGGACTCCGGTATCAAGGAAGTTATATCCAGAACAAAGAATCGTCATGCTTTTTAACTGAACACTGACTGACCGACAAAGCATATCGTTTTAATGCTTGTTGGTAAGAAAGAAATATGTTGGCATGTTTTGCCAAACTTATACTATTATAATAGACAAACGCCAGTATGACTAATATTATACTCAGTGGACTCTGGACAAAGGAGAGGCAAAATGTCCTTTGCTTCACATTATGAGCTATCAACTTTAATACTGGGATACTAATCCCAAGTTGTCTATTCGTAACGTATACCACAATCCAGATGTCAGCTGATAGAGAAAAGTACAACCGCTTGAACGTCCATCAATAACATTGAAATTTGGTATGTGATTGTCATGTCGCTAACCATCCTAAAATGTCACAGTGGGCATTTGAGCAAGGCCGAGGTCTATGCCTTTACTTCCCTACCCCACTTTGGTGGATCATCGTAGTTCACCAACCCGGCTCTGAGACCTTTCTGTGCACATAGGTATGGCTGACCATGTTTGACTTTTGCGTGAAGCGTTTGTGGCAGACGGGGCACTCGAAGGGTTTCTCCCCTGTGTGCACTCTCATGTGTCTCTTCATGAAGTAGGAATCTTGGAAGCGTTTGCCACACACGGCACACGTGCGTCTGGGGTCGTGCTGCACTGCCCTGCCCCCGCCTTCCCCAGGCCAGCCAGACACATCGGTGCCAGTCACCTGCAACTGAAACAAACAGGTGGTGGTTAGACAGTTGCTCAAACTCACTCACTGAGGGGTCCCAGGAATGTCGTTGTTGTGGAGGGAGGAGTTTGCCGATCACTGGAAATCACCACCTTTCAGCATCAATAGACAAAGCGTCATGCTCATTCGTTCTCGACGATATCCCTCAAAACTTTGGGAATCTTTCGTCTTTTATTTTGATCGTCAATGCATGGTATACGTAAACGATACGCCTGATATTGTTTTGTTTTATTGCAACCGGTTCTGGCACAAGGACAGTTCTTCCACTGGAAATGATGAGAACTTGTATACAGGCATGTGGAACCATTGGATGTCATTTTGAGAACCACTGTTTGTTTGGTTGTTTTGGGTTTAACGTACCAAGGGATTGAGGGTATCATCATTGAAAACCTTATTTGGATTCACTGCTAGCCTGTACGGTTTCCTGGCTATGCCTTCGTGTATGTCCTATCATATTTGACCTTTGATTGAAGCGCTTTCCACAGATGGGACACTGAAATGGCTTTTCCCCTGTGTGGATCATCAAATGTCTTTTCAGATGCTCGTTCTTCCCGAAGGCCCGTCCGCAGACTACACACTGCAGCCGCGGGTCCCGGTGACTGGTCATACCTGGCATAGTTCTTCTCCGGTTTCCAACAACCCCCTGTAACCAAAACAAAGATATGCCACTGTTAGAAGGATGGCTTCTTTTCAAACTCAGGGATGTCTGATTTGGACCATGCAAGACGGAACAACTAATCCAGAAGACTGAACGTTCCACATCAAAGGAGATATATCTAAAACAGCCAATGAGTATCTTTTTTGTTATGTAGTTACACTCGACTCAAAAGTCGATTTCTTTCAATATTATCATCTTCAGCTTTCAATAGCCCTGCTCTAACAATTCATTGATGGAAACTCACGAAAGTGGTGTCTCATATTTTTCGGAGTTCACAACTAACAGCTCATGACCGACCCTTCTGAGGGTGACTGGTGCCCTGCATCAGTGTCAGTGCAAATCTGATACTGGTTGCAAAAGCTTAAACCTTAAGCTAAATTCAGTGCAATATTATCTGACCTCAAGTCTGCAATGTTTGAGAAACACTGCCAGTTTTTGGCGCTGCTAGTTCACAGTGTAGTAGATGGGATGCATATACAACTTTAGCATATATAATGATTTTCTTTTCCAAATCTCTTATGGGGCTACCCAAGGATTTAAGGGGTTTTGTGGTCCCTTTTGAGGGATGATAGGGGCCCATTCCTCGCTCACTCTATAATCTCCAGAGAAAGGCTCTCAGTAGCTTTCTCAAGTGGTCTCAAGACCGTCCGAATCGTGACTTTTATTTGTAAGAGTAGGTACGACGAGTAACCGCAACTTAGAAACACCTCGTGTACATCATAAAGTTTCTTTTGCCAGATTTAGGATATAAATAGTGCGATGAGTAACTACAACCTGGAACCTCTGGTGTATATCCTAAAGTTACATTTGCCATAGCTAGTGTTTACATAGTTCGAACTGCAACCTAGAACTAACACAGAAATATTGCCCATCCAGCTGCATAGATTTGCTAAAAATCTTTTCAATTCCCGGAATAGTATTGAGAATCCTCTGAATGGTTGAAGCACCAAACCTAATGTATACATTTTTCATCTGCTTTGTAAGGATAATCTAGTCGAAGGTCGTATCCTTTTAACAAGTGTCCTGTCTTTGACTGGAACAGGTTCGGTCGTGTCGAAGTTCTATTGCCAGTTTATATTCGTCTGCATTAAGTTTAGCGCTTTGTTGTGGACGCGTTTCATTGGTTTTCCCTAATTGTTACCTCACTTTATAATGTTTTTCTATTTACAAGTGACTGGAACAACTCCAGGCCGTGCAAAAGTATCAGTTGCCAAGTAAAGATCGTTTCTCTGAAGTTATATTTTGTGTTGTGCTTTCCCGGTCTCCCCTTCCTCTTGTTTCACTTCGGGCCTAGCTGTCCCTTTTGGTGTTTCGAGTTATTTTCTCTGCAATTGACAAATACAATTGAGATCTATTGCGTATTAACTATCGGGATGGTTGTAGCTTCGATAGATTCTAATTTGCACCCCTTCTCTGTTCAATTTTAGATAGAATTCCATCATTATATTTCATCCAAATTGTAATATAACTTTTTGTTTGCCGTTAGTAATAAGTAGAGGATGTCCATCCATGACAATCGGGTTCAATTGCCACATTCCTTTCCTCTCACCTTCGTCTCATAAATTTTAACAGCACGATCTTCCTCTTCGTGTGTTTGTTTGGGTAGTTTAACGTCCAATTACTTCACGTAGACCTCTTCCGCTTAATATATTACCTGACAACTTCTTGAATCAATACCTCCTTGATCCGTAAAGAAGTACAAGTCACCGACACGTAGCAATGCAGAAAGCTGAACATACTCTTGATAAATGTATTTTGATTAAAAATTTGAAGATATGAGATCACTTCAATGAGGAATGATTCAATAACAATACAGATTTTGGCATTTCTGTATTTATTCATCAATAACCATACAAGCCGCAAACGAAACAATTAATTCATATCGATGTCAGTTTATGCTCAAACAGTCATCACTGCTTGAAACAAATCAGATTTATGCAATTTCGTTGTTTGGCCGATTTGTTTGTTTGTTTGTTTGGGTAGTTTAACGTCCAATTTGTTCAATTAGACTTACTAAAATAACAATGAACATGGAAAGTGATATATTTACAAAATTCCAGGATCTTCAAAGGTTTAATATTCAATGATGTTCCTTTCCTGTTAATAATAGTCTTTCCATATCTTAGATTTCCATGAATTGATGATATAAAATTTAGAAAGGGATTAAGATGCTATCCTGTTACATGCTTATTTCGGAAAGTCGTAAGGTGCTGAGGGGGTATCATATATGGCCGATTTGTGTACTGTTCGCGCATGTTTTAACATATGTGAATTTCGGTTGAATGTTTTTCCACAGATAGGGCACTCAAAGGGTCTTTCTCCAGTGTGTGTTCTCATGTGTCTTATCAGGTGGCAATTGAAATCAAAACCTTTCCAGCACACTTCACACTGGAATCTCGGACTCGAACGTAAACCACTGGCATCCCCTTGCCAGTTCCCAGTCCCATAGGTCGCCATCTGCAACCGAACCAAAAGAGTTCATCTATTAAGTAACATGTTGTCAGCTGTTTCAGATTTTTTTTGGTGGTATATCATTTTAAATGTTCATACCATTGGTACAAGTTGGTAGCAAGTTCAGAAGTTGCTGACATAAGTGCAGGTTTCCTTTCCTCTCTACTAATGTTTACTTTGAATATCATAAATGATGTATCATGAATCAGGGATGTCAGTTGGTATCAGAAAAAAAGTGGACTTATCTTTTTAGGTGGAATCTACAGCCTCTGATGGACCGAAAAACAAAGAAAACTTTCCCGTGTCGGCCATGGCGTGGAGCAGGTGGTCTGTTGGGAGGTTCAAATTACTGTTATATTGGCCAGAATGTGGGTCAATTTGTACTATCTTTCTTTTGTACAAGGAAAAAGTATTTTACATCATGAAAATAAAAAAGTAGATTTCCTTGGGAAAATGGAAATCTGCCATTCATGTACTGTGATAAGGTATCTGTGTCGCCATCTCGCTTGTTTCGGAAAGAACCGGGTCATTAGTTTAAGTAATTAAAATTCCGATTTTCCCACAGTGAAGGCACATGGCATACGATTCATTTCCTTAGGACAAACTACTTTTATCCTTAGCTTGTCTCAACTAATTTCGTACCTACCGGCAATATACACAGCATGAGACGGGAGAGGGGAGGTCGGAAATGTCCTAAGCAATTCAGTACACACTGGATGACAAAAGACTGGCTGCCGATTTAGGAACAATCGGGGTCTCATCTGTTATAGTGTTTTTTTCGCATATATCTATTTGCATCATCTCTATTATTACAATTATGTTCTTGATTTGTTCAGAGCAATTTATACGTAAGAAGTAAGATGTAAAAGTAAAGGAGAATATCATAGAATCAGTTCCCTATTAGAAACAAAACTAGAAAAAAAAACGGGGAAAAAACCCAAGTGGAATTGATATCCGCGTGGTTACTGGGAGCACTTCAGCCACTGGCTCAATCAGTCTCCAGGGGAAAATCGGCGGGAATGATCAATTCTGTGTGTGTGTGTGTGTGGCATACCCTTTTCAGCATCTCTTAAGACAAATGTGGGGCCGATATCGGAACGCACGACGGGGGGTATTTCTTAAACTCCGTTGTCGGCGACAAAGTTTATTAACATGAATTTGTCAGAGCCGATTTCGGAACATGGATCTGTACTTTGTCTGAGACAAAAGAACATCTCTCTGGGGGGTTGGTTGGTTCTATTTAACCATTACAGGTTCTTACCAGACTTTCTCAAGAATATTTTACACCACAAGGGTGGTGGTCGAATCTATGAGATGAATTTAGGCAGAAATCTCACCCCTACAGATTTACCGAGGAGAGAGATCTTTTACTTCCCGCACCACATAGGCATAGTGGTTAGGACTAGCCCTAGGCTAATGACTTGAAGGGGTACCACACTGGACGATTTTGTACCGGGCCTGGCATGAGGCTAAGGACTGTTCCTAAATAGTAAAGTGGGTAATTGTCTTTGGTGTATGGAACCATTCCGCAGTCGTCCCAATACCAATCTTTTTCCCTTGCGGTAGCTGCTAATGAATCGACACATGCCACGTACTAACCTAACAAATACCACTCTATATTGATGGATCTAACGTGTCTTTGTAGATGAATATGCCCTTTGAACCGTTGTATAAAACATCGACGCCCAAGCATCCGGTACCTTATATATGTAATCATATATGCCCATTCAGCGTGAACTTCATTCAAAATTGCTAACTTAAAGTACACAGAATAGCTACCATATTCCATTTGAAATTGAAGTTAAATCTGCCAGAATGAATTTGCATCTACAAATTCATTATCACTAAAGGTCTCTTCAATGTCCTCTTTACAAGGTATGCTCTTTTATCATTAACTTTGCGCTTATTAAATCAACATATTAAGCTGAAATTTCTATAAAACTGCAAAAAAGAAACTTTGTTTTTCAATCAATTCATTTATTCAAATAACCTTTTTTCCCTTTTTCTCATAACAAATCAAGTACAAGCTTAAGGTATATAAATGTAGTGCCTATGAGTTTGGCAAATTATAATGAGGTCTTGGCTGCAGTGGAGACTTGGATAACGGGGAAAGTCCACTATATATATATATATCATAGTTTGACAAAGTAACATATTTACAATATAGTTCGGAGGGAGCCCCCACAAGTTCATTTTTCCGTTTTATATTGTTTGACGGTCCACCACAGATCATATGGCACCTCTGGCTCAGGCTTCTTGGAGGGCTCCCCCCGCTTCCTTTTGTAGGACTGTTTGAGGCTCTTCCTTGTGGCCATCGACCTGTATCTCGCATCCAGTGTTTTCTTTATTTGTCTCAGTTCATCGGACTCCCAGGTCAGAGGACGGACTGTCATCTCGCCATTGTCCTCTTCCTCGCTGCTCATATATGTCCATTTCATTGCAGAGAGGATCTTCTCCTTCTTCTGTTTACTGAAGCTAGTTTCAGCATCGCAGGCCTTAGCGCGCCGAATTGCTTTCTGGTGAAGAAACAATGAAACGATAAATATATACTACATGCTATACAAGAACTTATCGATATTGCAAAATTTTACTTTTAGCTATTATGCATAAAGATATTTTGTCCAATTATTATCAAATAATTTCAACTTCATATTACCTTAACTGTGATTAATAATACAGCTTATTTTAGAATGAATTTATTACACCAATAAGGTGCATGAGGGTGTGTAGGACAGGTCTGTCCGTCCTCTGAATGAGAACCAGTTTGAGTGTGAAGTAGATCAATTAAGATTCATTCTTACTTGTCTCTTCCTGCTGTATCTGGCAGAGTTCTCGCGGTGTTTAGGGAGATCCCTCACTTTGAGGTCGCTCAATGACTTGAAGTAGCGCTCTGCTGCACCTGTAACACCAAGGGCGTGGCATATCATTTCATAGCGAGAGATTTTGTCGCTACTCCCATAAAAAATATCAATATTAACAATGCAGCCTGAAGGAAATTAGCATGTCATATATTGATCCAAAAATGACGAACCCTGAATAACCCAATCAAATCGATATTTATGTAATAAGAAAGAATCAATAAAGAATTTAAAAAAAACCCACATACTTTCAATATGCTTTTCATCTGAACATATCATATATAGTTTAATCTACTTACTCAGCACATCAATTGGGGGGATGTCTAGCTGCAGGCCTAGAACATAACTTTGAATAAAGTTTGTCATTGGCAGGTTGTCGGGATCGATGCATCTGAAATAAGAGAATAGTTTCACAACTTTGTCACGTGCAGTTTAACATTGGCACTGTTTAATGTAAAATATTCAGAAAGCTATTCAAATTTATCTTGTGCTGATTTTGAATTTTCAGCACTATAGCCCTATTGTGGTTAACTTCTTTAACATAATGCTATTCAACAATGCAGATTTATGTAAATGAAGTTGTAGAAACAAGCTCCAATAGGCCAGGGCCTGTACAATTCCTTAGAACATATCAGTCTTGCATTTGAAGTGATGGTATTTTCATATCAATTACTCACCTCCTCCCTTTTCCGACGGTCCAGGTAAGTCCTTTATTCTCACGGCCCACTTTATATCCATTCCTTGCGTAGAACTGAAAAAAATATAAGTACATGCATCATCGTATCCGTACTTTGCTAATGTATCCATTACTAATGTGTCAGAACTAACATTTTATACTATTTGTTCATCTATCAATTTAAATGCGTGCAGAATCAGCACCAGCAATGAACCACCTACTAAGATTACTGCTCCTTTCTAGTTTAATGGCAAACACAGGTGCTTCATGATTTGGTGGCTAACCTATGGCATAACATACACACATTTTTATATATAATACGAAGTGTTCTTAAAGAAGTACATACTGCAGTAGTTTTTCCCCAATTGCTGGAGTTCTGTTCAATTGGCACGGCGATCAGGTTTGCGCAGGCATCCTGCTCGACACCTTGTAGAATGCCTCTTTTCTGTAATGATCAAGAAGATAACTTCAGTAACATAGTCCACGATGAATTAAATCAAATGTATATAATAAATTTGGTAGAGGAATCATCAAATTATCACATAAATGTAACCTTGTTCTTTTGGTATACATTCTTGGCACTTATCCACTACAATTAGATCCGTCAGCTTTACAACATGGATTTAGATGGCATCATTAGATCATCTTTTCTAACCATGAACAAACAGTAACTTCGCTGAGAAGAGAGAAAGAGAAACAAAGTAATAGCGTAGTTACTATAGAAAGAATTAAGCCATTCCAACAGTAAGCCATGACATATAAGTATCGTGTATAAAAAGGAAAAGCGTTGTTATTTTCGTAATCTTGGCCACCGATTTTATATTGTAAGCTCCAACAGTACTACTCCGCATTCTCTTGCCTTGACAGGATTGTCACACAATGGGGATTTCATAATTCCTTGAGGAATTTTCCTCCTCCGACAAATAAAACGCGGGAATCCTTATATCAAACAGCCTTACATCTGTCCTTTCCATCCAAATCTCTGATTTACGCTAAAAATCTAACTGTTATAAACCTTCCTCGGGACTTCTGTAGCGAAGGAGATCGTGCCAAATCACATCAATGTTCCTTATGTTCAAAAATTCTTTGAGATGCACATATTTCTAGGCTGTTAGAATTGGCGAGTTTTGCATACACGAATCCGAAATTTCAAATTTTTCCTGACAAGAGTAAATCTCTTCTTACATTTTTGAAAATTCTATTATTTTTTGGACAAAATCTCATATTCTCTGAGAGTTAAAAAAAACCCAACATTTCCATGACTATTTTGCTGGCGTGCTACGACCCTTTTAAACCACCAACTTACATCAAACTATCACTTACCTTCAATCAATTGCTTCCAGTAAACACGTCATGGTGAAGATAGCTTTCAATCCTGTGCTTCACACTGCACCGCTTTAAGTTCTTGTTGGTAAATAACGATTATATGGGATATCACGGGGAACGTGCCACCTTCAGGTGACTCAGAGTTGCGTTTCTTGAGAGTTGTGATTCTTGTACAAAGACATTCCTTAATTGATGATCCATTCGTGAAAATGACAAGACGCAAGCCCGAGAGTAAAGAAAGTCAAACTCAAACATAAATCACTGAATTGTATTTTTGAATCTAGACTTTATGGTAATATACTTGTCATATAAGTTGTCTAGTATCATATTTTATTATATACCTATGGACGAACTCAATATAAAGTACGCCGTGTACCGTTGTACCCACATACACACTGGGTGGTTTGAAACCCCCTATGCCAAGCTTTGAACCCCCTATGGGTTGCTCTAAAACCCCTAATGGCGTGATTTGAACAAATAATACAATTTGATTGGCGACGTAGCCGAAGCACTCGTCTTGGCGAAGAGTCTTAGATTAGCGGTTGCTGCTGACTCGAGCCTGGAAGCCTGGCCTATGTGCTCACTCACACTCACATTATAGGTCAGGTAACGCCAGCCATTGTTTGGTGCACTATGGGCAATGCCGTACACTGCACCACTCAAACGCTACAGTGTGGGCTACTATGATGAGACAAAGACCGCATTAGTATTGATGTCATCGGGATTTCCCTGCAATCACGTGGTATTTTGGTGCCAAACAAGTCTAAACTCCGCTAAGTACTGCATACACAATGTATCGTAGCAAGTCTCCTGCTGTCTAATAATGAATGTTTTCAGTGGTAAATCAACAAAGTTAAAGGAAGTTTAATTAAATTTAACAGGAAATACATTTTGGAACAACACTGTGACTGGAAGATTCTCGCAGGCCAGACTTTAACCAGACCCATATTTGGTTTCATAACATTGGTGCGAACCTTGCAGTCCAGTCTCAATGATTGTGTCTAGTTGTTTTCTAAATATTTGAAAGTGTGGCAGCACCAATGGTGCAGTCAGGAGGAAGTTATTGTGTTGACATACCTGTTTTGATACGATAGTACAGTTGAGTATTCTGCGGAACGAAAAGATTCAAGATGTTTGGGTCCGCAAATCGCCAAACTCAGGAAGGGGTTTCTCAATGTTTGGCACCAGACCGGGGGAAAAGCCTGCTCTCAGCGGGTAGAAGGACGTCACACTAAGGCGCAAGAGCTGGCGTGACTGACAGGTCAAGGTCGTGCGCTAGTATTACGTAGGAAGGCGTTACCAGTCCCATATTTCACTGGCACAGGGAACCAGTCTACTGTTAACTCATGCATTCTGAGACTCTCTATAAACTCCCCGTGACAGCCAAGAATGCGTAATGACAAGATATTGAGGTACTTAACGTTACAAATTATTGTAGAAGTTTAAATTGCTGAAATATATGAAATAAATCGATACCAACAAGATCACTCGCCGACATTTGACACACAGATTGGATGTCAGCATAACCACAGCAATGTCACTGACGTCGTTGCCAATGTGTACTCACTGTACACTCATAGACTTTGTGTTATGCTCCAGCATTCTGCAAGCTTGCGTGAACTAAAAATCGGTTGAAAGAGTGTCTATGCGCCATGGGATCACTCTTTCGTCATAGTCTCCGTAAAATGCTCCGACAGTGATAGGGATATCAAGAGTCAAGTTACGGTCAGATTTGCATATTTACAAATAATCGGAGGTATATGATGATATAAAGAAACAGTGGAGACAATAATACTCTTATACCTATTTCGGTGGATCCAATTAATTCATTCAGAACTCGCGCCAAAGAGCTCATTCTGAATGAATTCATCGGATCCACCTAAATAACTATGCGAGTGTTGCCGTCATTACTATGTTTTAAAATAATATTTTCAAATCAGATTGTCATGATTCAAAAAGTCAAGACTGGCGTTTGATATTGTCGTACCCCTTCAAATGTATAATCAGGGTTGATAGAAGCGAGAGAAAAAAATGAGATGAATAAAAAGACTTTTTTTAAACGAACATTTGAACCATTATTTTGCAATAGAATGACCAGAGAATGGCCCAGATACGGTATCCGCAGTTCAATAAAGGAATAGACGGGCACTTTCCCTATGTCGATTTTTTTAATATTCGGTTATCCATCATTTTCCTGAATAATTTGATGTTCTGTGGGTAGTCCACTTTTAATTTCCGAACACTGGAAATCTCTATGCCTAATTATGTCAATTGTGCTAAGAATATGGTTTGATGTATTATACTAATCCTAATAAAATCACAAAGCCTACAGTCACTTGACAGTGGATACCATGTTATTGATATCAAGGTCACAATCGGCACACTCACTCTGACCCTGGTCTATTTTTAGCAGCCACCAAGTCACTCTCGCAACAGGATTCTTTGTTCCCGGGCTTCAGGAAAGTACTGACAGCCTATGGAAGATAACCATACAGTTGCCAGGTCGGTCCTAGACTTGGTCAAGTCCTTGATTATGTACAACTACATTCAGCAAAATCGAGATAAAGTATGTTGCAGTAGGTAACCCTCCAATGACAGGTCCAGCATTCGCGGCAAGGATGTGTGGGGTAGGTGGAAGGGCACAAGGACTGAAAGCCGAGGAGGGATGGGGTAGGTGGAGGGGCTCAGGGTCTGAAAGCCGAGGAGGGATGGGGTAGGTGGAGGGGCTCAGGGTCTGAAAGCCGAGGAGGGATGGGGTAGGTGGAGGGGCTCAGGGTCTGAAAGCCGAGGATGTGTGGGGTAGGTGGAGGGGCTCAGGGTCTGAAAGCCGAGGATGTGTGGGGTAGGTGAAGGGACAGAGGGACTGAAAACCAGTTAAGGTGGGTTCCTGCTCCCGGCTGCCTATAGCAGCAAACTATATATGACACAAAAAATATATACAACATAGTAATCTAAAAGAAATTATATGTGACTCCTATCAGAAAAAGGTATCGCTTCAAAGACTTGCACTGTTAAGTTATGAAAGATTCATTACTCTTTTTTAAATGTCAAGTTATGATTAATGATGAAGAACAATATCAAAGTTTTTGTAATTGTACTAATTTGACGTAAAATTTATGTGACCATAGTTATACACTGAGAGTGATGGTAAGTGAGTTGACATAAGTACCAATTTGTTGAAGGTTTCCACTATATGACTAGTTTCATGCTTTATTCAAACCCCAAGAAAATACAACTATTCACGCAATGAACGTTATGACACCTAACATATTTCTAACATGAAAAGAATAATCTATCGTCCACAGAAGCTAGCACCTTGCAGCAAAAAGAATATGAGCTACGATTTATGCATGTTTTTTATGTGTCCTATTAAGTGTCCTCTCTGGTTGAATCTTTTCCCACAGAATTCACATCCGAATGGTCTATCGCCAGTATGGATGCGCATGTGTCTCTGCATCTGAGATCTAAAGTCAAACGCCTTCCCACATTCCTCACATTGCAATTTGCGTTTTGTGGGCCAGTGGCTTGCCGCAACTTGCTGGCAGTTTCCATTATCTGGGGCTGGAATCTGTAACCAAAGCAGATACACTGTGGTTAATGTATGGACTATGATCCCAGCCGGGAATATCTTGAATCAACTTCATCCTGTGAACGTGAATATTTAATTAGAAAAGTTCATTCGAACGTTCCAGTGGAAGCGTATCTGGTCTCACACAAGGACATCCTGCTAAATCTATAAGGTTGCGATCCACCTTTGTTTGGCCAAATTCAGTAATTAAATCTCCACCGCCATATCCTAAATATGGACATCTTAGAGCCTCATTTAAACAGGGCAGCACAATCAAAGCGACCCCAGAACGATAACAAAAATGTTTACATTGGTCAGCAGCGCTTTTGCTTGTGTTTTTTGGCATGATTCATCATATTTGACTTCTGGTTAAATCTACGGTCACATACGGGGCAGTTAAAAGGCTTTTCGCCTGTGTGGATCCGCATGTGCCTTACAAGCTCATACTTGGTTACGAATCCTCTGCCACACACTGAACATTCCAAGGATCCCTTGTTGTGGCTCCCTACCTGCCGGCCCTCAACAACGGGAACCCCTTTCTGCAAGTAAAACAGACATATATCCATTAGCCTGAGATCCTTCTTTGGTGATCAGCTTGAATTGCTGTTTCATATCACCATTTGAACTTTCCAATAACTGACCATCTCTGCCTTACGGTCCGCCCACTCAGGAAGTCAATCATGTATATGAAGTTTCTATTTAAGGTCAATGAGGTCATAGTTACTTCCAGCTTGGGTTGAATTTTTCTTGTGCATAGGGGCCTACATGTAGCTTACCTGAATATGGTTCGAATCGATTGTAGACTAAAGAAACGGGTGGTTAAAACATGCTATAAATCTACTATAAGGAAGGCAAGATTTATAAGAAAATAAAGATACATTTTCATGTATATGGATCCCGTATTCGAATTGCTGCTATAAGTATGCTACTCATAGCAAGTGTTTCATTGGTGCCCAGTATTTTATGCTGTGTGTGACACTAATTGCAGAGTAAAGGCATATCATGATCATGGATTTTCGTCCATGTATTATCTATGGGCGGCTTCCCGGGGCTATAACACTGAAGACCTTAGAAGTACTAATGGACGCATCTGTAGGGAAGTCATGTATACGATATTCCCGAATACTGGGGTTTGACATACACAGGTTCTACACAGGCTCTTAAATATTGAGGACAATACTTCTCCCGGATCCCTGATTCAGGAAAAAAGTTAGAAACATATTTTTAGATTGATTGTTTTAGCTTATGCAAACCAAATATCGCCCAGTGAAATCTCTTTCATCAGATCTATTTTTATATGCATTCTATTCAGTCACTAGGTGGTTGTACCCTCTCAGCAAACTCGCTGGCCAAGTAACATCACGAGAGACCATCTGAGATGAACCTAGAGTTTTGTTTGTTTGTTTGTGGTATAACGTCCCAGGGGACCCTGAGGGTATATAGGGACTATCAATGATTTAACTTTTCACTTTCATAGACTTATTTCAGTCAATTCTTTTCAATGTTTCAAATATTTTATATAAAATCAAAGAGGTTTGTCTCTTTCAAAAACATTATGATATCTTTCTTTGGAATAGTTTTGAACAACATTTTCATGTTGTTACCGTTTTTCAAATGCTTTCTTCTATTCTCTTGTACCCTTTTACAGTTCAGCAGGATATGCTCGACAGTGATGGGTACATTGTATGCTTGGCATATTGGGGGATTTTCCCCTTTCAGGAGATATTCGTGTGTAAGTATGGAGTGACCTATTTTCAGACGCTCCAGCCTCATCCAGGATCAAATATTTTTTCATGTTGTTACTATTTCCAAGCAGTTTGTTCTACTTGAATAACATCCTTGTTCCTTGACAGTTCGACAGTCCCGGGGTTGGCAAGTTGTCAGGCTAAGACAGGATTGCTCTCAAGAGTATTATTCTTGCAGGAATATTTGGTTCTTATGGGACACAGAGCGTTTGTTAGTTCATGACGCAATCACCAGGTACCAGTTAGTGCCACCATTCAATGAACAGTTATCGTCTTTGTTCTTACAGAATTAAACTTACTTTACAATGCTTCCTTTGCCTTTCTACACTCAGCCAAGTGTTATCGCAAAACTAGATGAGTTTTAATCTTAGCCGCCGTATGCCACGACTGGAGTTTGGCACAGTGATTTCACGAGGCGAGGCCGAGTGAAGTCCGGAGCCAAAACTCCAGGAGTGGAATATGGTGGCCATGATTAAAACGAATCAGGTTTTGATTTTATCCTACCCAGTCTCCTCGATTTTGGAATATTAGGTGATAAAAATTATGTATGCCACTAGTGGCATATAAAACTCTGTATGCCAGGCAGCGTGGCAAACGGAAATTCAATGTTAAGCCTATGGGATTTTATATTAGGGGTAGGATAAAAGATGACTTAAAGGTTAACGCCAATACGTGTGTGTATTCACATGTGAGGCCCTATACCTATGTGAAAAAGGCTAGAATTGGGATAGTGGCCTATTATCACTCACTCACTTTTTCACGTCAAGCAGTGGAGAACACCTACTCGGGGGCAAAATTGTAGCTCCCAGGGAAATTACCCGCTTCCCTATAGATAACAATCACAGGCCTCCCAGTGCCCCGCTTCTTCAATATAGGTTTTTTGATAGGTTTTGAAAATCAAAATAAAGGTTTTTACAGGTTTTTTAAGGCCCAAAACATAGGCTTTTATAGGTTTTTTAGTATTAACATATTCAGCATAATAATAGTCAAAATATAGTAAATCACTTATATTCAGTTCTTGATTTCTAAAAAATGCATCAAGTACTATGAGAAAACGTGGTTACTGAGCCCGTACGGGTGGCCGTTCGAGGTCATTTGATGAAAAAATACGGCCCGACGCCGCAGGCGAGAGGGCCGTATTTTTTCATCAAATGTCCGAGAACGGCACCCGTACGGGCTCAGTCACTACGTTTCCTTATTACTATACACCTCCAACTCACTTAAAATACCATTTTATCGACTTTCCTGGTCCGTGATTCAACCCCCTGTTCCCATACAAAACCACTGCTTTTCACTACGGCCCGTGGAGCGGTCTCTGAAATGTGTAGCAACAGATGACGCTGCAACTTCACTTCCCGTAAGAATTAAGCAACGAAATCTTAACGCTAGTACGGTATATATATAAGCTATAATCGTACAAAATATGAAGAAGATCGGTCGCTTTAATCCGAAGATATCAGCGTTTGACTGCGGCAACCTCGACATTCACTGTGCACCGGGAGGTGGGAGGGTGAAAACCCAGCAACTGCCGACGTGGAGCGGACTATGAAATGTATGACACAGGACGACCTGGAACTCTAGTAGCCAACGTAATTATGACGTCGACAATGCGAAGCGGCGACACGGGAGGCAATCGGACTTGTTGTTATTGATTAATGTTTCAGCTATTCAAACTGTCTTAGGTGAAAGCTGCACGTTATTTACCTCGATATTTGGACATTACGCATTCCCAATTATTTCGGGTAGGTCTTATAATGTCTCTCACGTTATGAATGGGAGAGAACCGCCATTTTCTTTGTTTGTTTTTGACATAGTCACTGCTCTTGCTATATCGCGATAATGTACGTTAGTACGACGTAGTGTATGTAGCAGCGGGACGTATATTTTTACATGCTTAAGCCTATGGGAATCACTACGTCCTACTACACGGCGGGCCCGAACGTTATTTATACCATACCCTTAGCAGCGGTTAGTATATCATAGACGTTCGCCCATAGGTGTATAGTAATAAATTGCAGGTCATCAGGATGCCTGGCTCATCAGGTTATACCCAGCAAGTATGTATATATGCGTGTTGAGTTTCCAACAGGCAAGCCAGCTTGGCAAGAAGTCTAACTTTGTGTCAAGTTAACTTCTACGATTTCCTGTACACATCAATCTGCATGGCAGTGAAAAAATAGGTTTTCATAGGTTATATAGTTTCCTTTGAAAATCAAATATAAAGGCTCAAAAATCAAAATATAGGTTTTTATAGGTTTTAAAGGTTTCACTGGGGGCCCGCAATCATCCTGGGTAGTGAGGGGTGACCCTTAACTCTCACCATTATCTGACTTCATAAAACACTTTCTGTAATACATCACACCTGATCTAAGCTCCTTACATCGTATCAACTCAAACCTCTCGGCTATTTATCATTATTATTATCGTATGGTTGCGTTTCTTATACATGCACATATATACATTCTACTTGTTCAACTATGTTTACCATTCATATACTAACTATTTCATAGCATAGGTTTGCATACAAAATCCCTAACCTTGAGCACACTCAACCTTTCACTCCGGGATATTTCCTTAGTCATCACAATGTTCTGTCTGAAAATGCTCTTCAGCTATCAACTTAGCCTTCCTGTTACATTAACAAACATGCGAGTACAAGACAAATAAGTCAAGAATCAATATGAAACGTAAGTATATTTATTAATCTGAATGGAAATGCATAAATCAAGGACAGTATGTGGTGTTTTAATCATATCTCATGATAAAACATGATTAACCAAGAATATATTTGAACACAAGGTATTTCCTTTTCAGAATGAAATGATACGATCTCCTCAAAGGACTCTTCTGTTAGGAAACTTGCTAATGTTGAAATCTAAAAAAATACAGTGATATCTAGAAAATAACATATTGCTTCAATGCTTGAACAAACTGTTAAGATATATTCGAACTTTTCACATCACTTTCTCAGTATACCATCTGAAGACGCAATTATGATAAACGGCCGAAGACATGTAAATGCTTGTTGTCTCAGCATCAAATAAAAGGCTTTCCTCTCATAAGGAATGAAGTGAAATATTAGTAATACCTAAAATAATCATATCACATTTTCAGAATGCTATCTGGAGACCCAATCAATAAACGCTCAAAGGCATGCAGATGTTTGTTGCCTCAGCATCAAACATAATTCTCTTCTCTCGGGACTATAATGGAATATTCGAAATACACATTCATATCACATATTCAGAATGTAGACCCAGATATGACAAACACATAAAGACTTGTAAAACCTCGCCGTCCCAACATCAAATAAAATGCTCTTCTCTCAGAAGGACCGTGGAGTGCTGAAAGCATTCCCCTTCCCTCCTGAAAATCATGCAATGTCATCATAAGCATCAGTTTAAACTTTTCAATAAACTTGAACATTCGAACGCATCTTAGGACTAGTCCTACTTTCAGAAATGCTCTATTTTCCAGTAGGTCGGAGGTACTTCAATGGTAAGTAGGTCGAATTTTCTTCAATGCTAAACGGCAGTGTTTTTCAGTTATAGCTGATCTATATGGTCGTCAGGTCGGAGTCACCTAGGCAAAAGAAAAGGTTTCCAACAGGTAATAGCGACGACGGTAGATTAATATTTACCAGGAAGTAATTCCAGGATTACCATAGAGCTTTGACTTTCCGTATACCCGTTTGTATCCAGTATTTAAGCCTACGACGGGTCCATAGTTTTGTCCTTGTGACGCCTTCTCATATGTTCCGCGACGTTAAACTGTCGGGCGGAGGCGTAGGAACAGTGAGGGCAGTGAAAAGGCTTTTCCCCGGTATGTATCCTCATGTGAACTTGCAGTTTGGCCAGACAAGAACAGAAGAGGGAACACACACGACAAAAATGCCCCCTGGACCTCTGACGAGATTTGGTAGATCGGTGCGCAGAGATCTGCAAGAACAAGAGAGTTCCTAGACGTCAGTGGTACTCTATGGAGATGTGCACTCCGAATGTTTGTTTGTAATAAATTAAAAAATGGTCTTGGCATCTTCCAGTACTTCATCTAGCAGAGATCTCGCTACAGTCCTTGTCCTAAATGGGAGAAGGAGGACGAGAACAAAATGATTTTGCTGTTCTTGAAAACATGAATTCGCACTTGAAAGATCCAGAAGTTCAAAGTTGGACTTGATACTCTCCTTTGCTGTGCATGAAGGTAAGGCTAACACCGACTGTCGGCAAAAAGATATGAAGCAGAAGGATATAAAATTAATCTTTCGGAGACTGACATATAGAAATACCGTAAAATCGTCTTCACTCTGTGCGCATATAGCCTTAACGGTTTATTTTTGCATTTTACTTGGCCTTCTCACAATTTCCTGACACGTCATGTAAATTAAAGTGGCTGCATCTCTGCTGCGTTAGGTTCGGTTTTCCTGGCTTTGTTTGGACACGCATCTCACTCTTTCAGTAAATAAAATCACTCTTTTAGTTTGGGTTTATGTCGCCGACTAATGTGTCCTTCAACATTGTATTTCCTTGTAGAGGCATATGTACAATAGGGGCATTTATATGGCTTTTCTCCTGTGTGAATTCGCATGTGAGTTTTCATTCCCGTTTGGGACGTGCAGTCAAGTGCACAAATCGCACAAAGGTACTGTTGCTGTTCAGTAGGTATCCTTGAGGCTTTAAGGTTGGGGTATGCATAGACCTGCAAGAACAAGAAGTTTCTCTGTCAATGTGACTTCATAGTATACTTGCAGAATGTTACATCCAAAGTGTAACTGCGATTTTAGTAGTTGAACACGGAAAAACCAGTAGCCCAGGAAAAGTATTTGATGAGATTTTATTGTTCACCATTAGGTTGCTTTCATGTAGTGGCAATGAAGCAACGTTTCGGCCGCTGGGTCTCCCTCTCGCCTTAACTATCACGTAGCTCGGAAAATGGTAACTAGTTTAATTGTCAATCTTGATGGTATATTATGTGTACATAGGGCCGCTACACCATATGCAGGTACTATTACGGTCCCATCTTATTGTCAGTCGGCGGCAAGTAGGACCACTTTCTCGGAACTCGTTTGCTATAACCTACCCACCTTTCTTTTAAACGTTTAAAGAATTACCGTACATGTAAACCTAGGTTTATCCTTTAGTTTTATAGGGTGTCCTGTGATTGAAAGTCGACAATTGTTTGGGTTTTTAAATCTTGAGTATATCATGAGCTTTTCATGAATATGCAAGCTTCATTGTCATGTGTTGAAGGGCTGATCCAAGTCGATTTAAAACGTATCCTTGGTTGAACTACTTTCTATATCTTCACGAACATGCACCAGGACCATATCAAAGTCAATGCTGGTCTACCAACTAGCCTAGCACCAGGGCGTATTAACTAATATGGCTGGATGTGTTTATTCAACATGTCTTTGTGTTTTCTTCGGATATGCTCGTCCACATTAAACTTCCGACTCGAGCGGAAGGCACAGTGTGGACACCTAAAGGGTTTCTCTCCCGTGTGAACCATCTTATGCATCTGCAAGCTGCCGGGACTCGCACAGGCCAGCATACACACCGGGCATGGATAGCGGGCGTTCGCCACCCCTGAAGCTTTCCAAGGGCCAAGGCCAAAGATCTGCAAGAAATCAGAAAGTTCTTCGTAGTCAGTGAAGGCCTCATGGAACAAGCTTCACTGATGGAGGTACGATGGACGTAGAGTTATTGTGTATCCTCCTACCTCAACTAGTAGAGGTCGGTACGTCGATGCAGCTTTAATGTAACTTGTAGGAGTATCAAAGAATGTATGTCAATTGAATGATTCTGACCCAGTGATAGTCCTGGGCATACAGGAATGAGAACGATATGTATGTACAACTCACTACATTAAATAACAAAAAAGTATCAGTATATGTCGTACGATGGTCATTTCAAGTTGTCTTAATTGTGTCCGATTGTCATGCTAAAGCCTGGACAATGACCAAACAAATAGCTTTGATCAAAATTGATTCGCATTTGTTATATAAGATATATGTATAAAAGCTAGTTAAGCACTGATGTTGGCTAGGGGTTTCAAAGAACAGGGATGTCAGTTGGGGGAAATGCACGTCTATTGGCCATCGAATGGACGGGGGGGGGGGGGGGGGGGGGGAACGTTTATAGCTGTGACTGGGGCCAAATTCATTCTCTTTGGTTTACAAAGAAAAATAAATTTTATTAACTGAAAATGAAGGGCTTAATTGGAAAATAGGAAAACCGACATCTCTCATAGAAGAGAATGTTATTATCTTATTTCATTTAAGTTGAGCGTCGTGGGTAAATCTAGCTCCAGGAAGTAAATTAGTGAACGCTGTATCGACTAATATAGTAAACTAATAATTACAAACCGAAGAGAAGTAAATCTACTGATGATATATTCCGCATATAACGCCAAGAGCATGTAAATCTCCCGACTCGATGTTGTTTGTAAGGCACTCTAAACATAAAACTTCTTGAAAGACTCAAACAAGTTCCAATCAAATATCGTGTTTAATTCTCCCAATACTTCAGATACAATGGCAAGAAAACACTAGGCGTAAAGATTTCAAGTATCTTAAAAACAATACTCGGTATGAATGCAATATGATGTAGAATTGCCATTATGCACCTCGAATATTTCCAATAGTTTAAAGTGTCAGTAAGTTGTCAGGTGGCGTTCAAGGATATACTACACAGTACATTTATTAGAGAACTTCCCGTTTCTGGGAAGCGAGGGGGACTCCTACACAGATACACTTATGACACACAACCAGGAAATTACTCAGTGTTTCAGAATAACATCAGTGTAGAAAGACTCTGTGCGAACAACCGAAAGTTGCAAGACTAAAATTGTTTATTTCCACTTATGACCTTACAATTAGAATCTTCAGTTATAATCTTACATATATATCAATGCTTGATCAAATGTCATAATACAGACGACAGCACTCAGGAAAGGTTACTACTGATACCAGTAGTTTATCATCTACGTTTCCTAATAAAAATTCCTTACCAGTTCCAACTACAATATCTAAACACACTACCTCAAGTTTGCTAGTAATCTTACATGGTATTACCTAATATAAACACACAAACACTAGTAATATAGAATGTGAGTATAAGACATTCTATTTCCTAAAATGCACCCATCACCCTGCAATCAGACAGGAGACTGGCCTGTATGCTCCATCGCCCTCTTCTTCCTAAAACGACGCATACAAATTCGACATATAATATTCTCTTCGGGAAAAGAGAATCTTATTTAATGTGGGTGTATAGTAATGATTGCAAATCATAACCTGACGAGGTTGCAGACAAAAACTGCTGAAAAGGCACCATCCTATTCAAAATATAAGGATGGTATAGAAAGGGCCACTGCTGAGAAACTGAAAGGAATGATTCCTCAAACCGACACCAGAGGCTACCAGTGCACAGAGTGCATTGGACAGGTACATTAGCCAGATAAGGACACTAGTGCGTTCTGGTATCTCACCTACACCAATGCGATCAACAGCCAAAGAAACAGAGGTATAGCCAGCACGTGACAGGGTGGACCAATGGGTACCGAGCTTTCGGGGAGTATTTGATAAATGATCTCCCTCTAGAGGAATTGAATCTTGGCCCAGTCACTTTTCAGCAGTAGCTACAGCTATCAAGACTTCGACTCATTAAGAAGGCGAATACAATAGATGGTTGCTGTCAACCATTAGGTGAAAAAAAAGAAATAAATATAATGCATAAACAAACAAAATATTTGGATTTGTAATCTATATCTAAAAACAAACAAAAAATGGGACAAAAGGTATGTCCCTGAAGTTTAAGGGAAAGGACAATCTTCCATGTAAAAAACCCCTCTCATCTTTTTAAACTAAGAAGGAATAGGGAATAAAACATTTCGTGATTGTCGGCGTGTACAGGCTGCCGCTGAACTAATGGGTGCAACAAATTGCACAGGGGATTACCCAACAACGTCACGAAAAGGTTGCACTGCTATATACAAGATTTAAACTGCTGGGAGAAAGGAAATAAATCAAGTAGATTCTGCACAAAGAATTGTGTACAAGAATCTTTTCTATAGTGGCTTGGGTAACCAACTGTGAATAAAGGACGGTGAGCCCACTATACTTGGGGTGCCTTGCTTTCCCAGCCAATCACAGCAGGGCCTGTTTAACAGGTGAGGACACACTTGATCAATAGAAAAAGTGAATATATTGAACCAACGGCTACTACAACATTCTTTCCAGACAATATATAGATATAAACTTTATAGACACAATAGTCTCATTTGCGTTAACGTGCTGTGTAAACAATCACTGATACAAGTAATAAACGGTTGAGTTCGGAGATATTGTAAAATTGCCCGCACTCTTTTGTGCCGGTTATAGATTCTCATTAGAGAACTCAGATTAGCCAACTTAGCCCAATCCTCTGACCCGCAACTGTATTCTTCTCTCTGATTTTTCTCGGCATTCATCGCAGGTTGAACTTTCCCGAAGACCCTGCATTATTTTCGGAAATAATGTCCACATTACTATTTTTGCATTCGTTATAAAGTGTGGCCAGGTTGTCAAGAAGCAGTTATTCGGTTAGAGTTTAATAAACCACCGATCTTCACCCGTGACTGAGGTCTGCTCCTTATGTTTCCTCTTAGCATGTGCTTTAACAACATTTCTTCGGATTGCGGCATATGAGCAAAAGGCACACTGATACTGTTTCTGCCCAGTATGCGTCATCATATGCTCCAAATATACAGCTGGACTTCTGCAGAATTGACCACACAATCCGCAATATTGCGCTGCCTTTCCTGTATTTTCTAATGCAGAAGTAGGGTCTGCATGGACCTGTCAAAAACAAAGAAGCTAAAATCAGGATAAATTGTGCGTAATTTGTAAACAATGCTATGTTCACATTAGAAGTGAACAATCTACAGAAACCTGAAATGGAAATAAAAGATGTGTTCAGGAACAAATTCGGAAAAGGACTATTTTCTTGTGAAAATCTCCCTTAGTTCTAACATGTGTCACTAATCTGAAAGCCCACACTGCTAACGTCCAATAGGTCCCATTTGACTAACTCTGCTTTACTTGTAAATGTTTTATGCCCTGTTGGAATGGTCTCTTGAATCATTTCAGAAATCCGTTGGTGAGGAAGTCGAGAATTTCTCTCTTGCTAGTGTTATGGAAAGCACTGCGTTGCTCTTGCATTTTTCAGGAATTTCTCCCGGCCTTTGCTTGTTGGCTGACAGTAGTATGAGATGTGGTGACCTATGTCTGACAAGCGAGTATATACTTGTTGGTCTGACACACAAGTGCTATATCACTTTTGCCATATTAAGAACAGCAATAGGTGTTCCCTTTGATACCAAAGGGAAGTGAAAACGTTTAACTGTGCAAACGATTCATACTGCTAGCCTGAAGAAACCAGTTGAATTCTGTACCATTGATGGGCGTTTCCCGAAATATCACATTTGAAGGCGGAATTTGTAGACGAATAAAAAAAAATTGGAGTAGATTAGCTGTCGAGTTACGCAACGCTAAATATAGTAACTCTGTCCAGATTAGTGAAATTCACTCTGTGCAGGCATTTTCTAGTTTGTTTACTTCGTTTATAGTATTTGATTTCAGCTACAATTCTGTTTCGATTGACTTAGTTCTGTCAAAACAATAACACCACAACTGTGTATTTTCTATTAAATTAATATTAGGGCTAATACTTCCTGTATGAGTTTGTTTGTGTAGTTTAACGTCCAATGTGTCTGCACCAGGCATTGTATTAAACTCTGATGCTACACATAATGACTTTTCCTCTGTTTAACATGTGTCGGGACATTAGTATAAGTATGTTTTCATTTCATTTTAAAGGAAACTCCTCCACTTAGAGTGTGATAAACCACTTCTTCTCATTCTCTGTTGCGGCAAATAGCTCCGGGTGTTTAGTTCTAGTATGTGTCTTAACACCATTTTTCCAGATTGAGGCATATGAACAAAAGGCACACCCAAACCTTTTCTGCCCATTATGTCTCATCATATGCTCTGCATATTCTGATGGACTTCTGCTGAGTTTATCACACTGTAAACAGGGTATCATATTCCTTGGTCTCTTTCTTGGTAGTAGTACACAAGTAGGGTCTGCATAAACCTGTGGAGAAAAAAGAAGAGGACACTAAGATCAGGAGTAATTAGGTGTCATTTGTAAATGAAGCGAGATTCACAGTTGAATTGAACATTCTATACTCATGTCATAGTGATGCCATGTTGACATTTCCCGTGGTATAGGGGTCTCAGGACATAAGTGTGTTTTACTGCTCCCCACTTACATTTTAAAGGAAACTCCTCCACCTAGAGTGTGATAAACCACTTCTTCTCATTCTCTGCTGCAGCAAAGAGCTCCTTGTGGTTATTTCTAGCATGTGACTTAACACCATTTTTCCAGATTGAGGCATATGAGCAAAAGGCACAACGAAACCTTTTCTGTCCAGTATGTCTCATCATATGCTCTGCATATTCCGATGGACTTCTGCTGAATTTGTCACAGTGTGGACAGGGTATCATTTTTCTTAGTCTCTTTCTTGGTAGTTCACATGTAGGGTCTGCATAAACCTGTGAAAAAAACAGACACTAAATCAGGAGTAATTTAGTGTGATTTGTAAACGAAACTATATTCATAGCTGAATTGAAATTCTATACACATGTCATAGTTATGTCATGTTGATCATTTCCACATTATAGGTGTCTGAATATTTGTGTAAGTGTATTATACACGGCTGCCCACTTCCTTCTGAAAGTTACCTCCTCTGGCTAGAGTGTGATAAACCACTTCTTCTCATTCTCTGTTGCGGCAAATAGCTCCGGGTGTTTAATTCTAGCATGTGTCTTAACACCATTTTTCCAGATTGAGGCATATGAACAAAAGGCACACCCAAACCTTTTCTGCCCATTATGTCGCATCATATGCTCAGCATAGTCTGATGGACTTCTGCAGAGTTTATCACACTGTAAACAGGGTATCTTTTTCTTCGGTTTCTTTCTTGGTAGTAGTACATAATTAGGGTCTGCATAAACCTGTGGAGAAAGAAAAAGAAGACACTAAGATCAGGAGTAATTAGGTGTCATTTGTAAACGAAGTGAGATTCAAAGACGAATTGAACATTCTATATTCTTGTCATATCGATGCCATGTTGACATTTTCCATTTTACAAGTATGTCGGGACATCAGTGTGTGCTATGGACTACTGCCTACTTCCTTTCTAAAGAAAACTCCTCCACCTAGAGTGTGATAAACCACTTCTTCTCATTCTCTGCTGCAGCAAAGAGCTACTTGTGCTTAATTCTAGCATGTGACTTTACACCATTTTTCCAGATTGAGGCATATGAGCAAAAGGCACAATGAAACCTTTTCTGTCCAGTATGTCTCTTCATATGCTCTGCATATTCTGATGGACTTCTGCTGAGGTTGCCACACAGTGGACAGAGTAATTTTTTCCTTGATTTGTTTCCTTGTAGTACACAAGTAGGGTCTGCATATACCTGTGAAAAAAATAAAGATGCTAAGATCAGGAATAATTAAGGGTGATTTGCAAACAAGGCTATGTTCAGAGTTGAAGTGAACATTGAAGTGAACATTCTATATTCATGTCATAGTGATGCCATGTTGACATTTCCCGTGGTATAGAGGTCTCAGGACATGAGTGTGTTTTACTGCTCCCCACTTCCATTTTAAAGGAATCTCCTCCATCTAGAGTGTGATAAACCACTTCTTCTCATTCTCTGTGGCAGCAAAGAGCTCCTTGTGGTTATTTCTAGCATGTGACTTTACACCACTTTTCCAGATTGAGGCATATGAGCAAAAAGCACAACGAAACCTTTTCTGCCCATTATGTCTCATCATATGCTCTGCATATTCTGCTGGACTTCTGCTGAGTTTATCACAGTGTGGACAGGGTATCATTTTCCTTGGTCTCTTTCTTGGTAGTTCACATGTAGGGTCTGCATAAACCTGTGAAAAAAACAGACACTAAATCAGGAGTAATTTGGTGTGATTTGTAAACGAAACTATATTCATAGCTGAATTAAAATTCTATACACATGTCATAGTTATGTCATGCTGATCATTTCCACATTATAGTTGTCTGAATATTTGTGTAAGTGTATTATACACGGCTGCCCACTTCCTTCTGAAAGTAACCTCCTCTGGCTAGAGTGTGATAAACCACTTCTTCTCATTCTCTGTTGCGGCAAATAGCTCCGGGTGTTTAGTTCTAGCATGTGTCTTAACACCATTTTTCCAGATTGAGGCATATGAACAAAAGGCACACCCAAACCTTTTCTGCCCATTATGTCGCATCATATGCTCAGCATAGTCTGATGGACTTCTGCAGAGTTTATCACACTGTAAACAGGGTATCTTTTTCTTCGGTCTCTTTCTTGGTAGTAGTACATAATTAGGGTCTGCATAAACCTGTGGAGAAAGAAAAAGAAGACACTAAGATCAGGAGTAATTAGGTGTCATTTGTAAACGAAGCGAGATTCACAGATGAATTGAACATTCTATATTCTTGTCATAGCGATGCCATGTTGACATTTTCCATGTTACAAGTGTGTCGGGACATCAGTGTGTGCTATGGACTACTGCCTACTTCCTTTCTAAAGAAAACTCCTCCACCTAGAGTGTGATAAACCACTTCTTCTCATTCTCTGCTGCAGCAAAGAGCTCTTTGTGCTTAATTCTAGCATGTGACTTAACACCATTTTTCCAGATTGAGGCATACAGGCAAAAGGCACAACGAAACCTTTTCTGTCCAGTATGTCTCATCATATGCTCTGCATATTCTGATGGACTTCTGCTGAGGTTGCCACACAGTGGACAGGGTATCTTTTTCCTTGATTTGTTTCCTTGTAGTACACAAGTAGGGTCTGCATAAACCTGTGAAAAAAAATAAAGAAGCTAAGATCAGGAATAATTAAGTGTGATTTGCAAACAAGGCTATGTTCAGAGTTGAAGTGAACATTGAAGTGAACTCTTTATATTCATGTCATAACTATGCCATATTGCCATTTTCTGTGTTAAATGATCAACAGGGATGCTAGCTGGGGACAGGAAGAAACCCTACGTGAGAACTGATGCTAGTCTATGTATCCCGCATGTAAAGTAGGGGAATTCGCATTTCTCTCCTAGCAGATCCTTGGTCATGGACTGGCCATGTAGGATATTGATATCAGAGTGGATCTATATGCAATTCTGTACTAAATGAGGTACTTTTTCAGAGAAGCCATTAAAAAAAAGATTACCAAACACAATCAGTTCTATATTCTGCAAAATATTTTTACAAGCTCATAAGGAATTCCTTCGATTTAAAAAAAGATTCTCAAATGACAAATTTGAAGACAATCAGATATCAGTAGTTTGTCCTCGTCCACTGGAGCATTTCCTACTGGAATCTCACCATCCTACAGCTCTAGGTTGGAACACTGGGGTCCATAGGCCCTCCAACTCAGTATACTTGGGGATGCTGAATTAAGAACTTTGAAAGAATACAGAGCAATTTTATCCAAAATGTGGATTTTAGGTTTACCTGGAGTCTATTTTGTTCTCGAAACATATCAGAATAAATTTCTTTATATTTTCATCTCATTTAGACTTTCATCTCATTTAGACTGCTATAGTCTAAGAAGCCATATCTCGTTATCTGCCGCAGCAAACAGCTCCTTGTGTAACCCTTTAGCATGTGATTTTATAGAACTTTTATAGATTGAAGCATATGAACAAGAGGCACATTGAAACTGTTTCTGCCCAGTATGTCACATCAAATGCTCTGCATATTCAGATGGACTCCTGCTTAGCTTGCCACACTCTGGACAGGGTATCTTTTTTCTTGATTTGTTTCCTTGTAGTACACAAGTAGGGTCTGCATAAACCTGTGGAGAAACTAAATAAGCTAAGATCAAGATAAATAAGGTGTAATTTGTAAATACAAGTAAAATCAGGATGTCGCTTGGGGTCATGAAAAAGGTAGAAACATTTTTTCTTGTGGAATCTATTATCTCAAATAGACTGAGAAAGCATTGAAAACACATCAATGTTGACCATGGAATGGGTCTGTGGGGAGGTTCCAGCCACGTTTTATTGGTGTGAATGAGGCTTAACATTTATAAGCTGGAAACGAAAACAAGTATTTCCATCTCTGGAAAGTAAAGCCTTGTTTTTACTTGAACTATTGAATACTGTATGGCAGTGTGGCCAGCAGTATTTTTTTCAATAATTAATGAACGAAACCATGTCCCTTATATTTCATAGGTATTCTCCTATATACACTTTACGATATCTCTACCCACCCATCTTGACATTCTTTCTTCAGATCACACTATATAAACAATAAAAACACTGGAACTAGTTCTCTCCAGTATGTGTTATGATACAAACATACGTTCTATTCCCCTTTTGCAGTCTCAAAAGGACGTCACTAGCCTAGCGAGACGTAAAACTACACAAACAAACAAACTATTCCCCTTTGTTATTTTTGTTGCGGAAGTTGCGTATGTATAGAAGCTAAGATCTTAAACTGTCAATGAGAGAAATACTGCTCAGAACTTAGGGGACATAAAAACATTTCAGTCGAGAAAAAAAGACTACAGAGTTTATATGAGAAAAATACAGCTCCACAGGGAAGATCTGAAAGAGTTGGAACCCCTGAGCAGCTGGTGAAAGGTTTGGTGTTTGGCTGTTGAGTATATTGAGTACTGATATATTTGATAATGATTGGTTTTGTGTGCGAGTGGCCGTAATCTCTGAGTAGAAATATCCGAGCGGTAGAGTTTGTTTGTTGTTTAATGAGGGTATATAGGGCATATCAATGATATAGTTTTTCACTTTCGTAGACTTATTTCAGTCAATTTTTTCAATGCTTTCAAATATTGTATATACAATCAAAGAGATTTGCCTCTTTTAAAAACATGATGATATCTTTCCTTGGAATAGTTTCAAACAACATTTTCATATTGTTACTGTTTTTCAAGTACTTTCTTCTTTTTTCTTGTACCCTTTTACAGTTCAGCAGGATATGCTGAACAGCGATGGGTACATTGCATGCTTGGCATAATGGGGGATTTTCCCCTTTCAGGAGATATTTGTGTGTAAGTCTGGAGTGACCTATTTTCAGACAGGTCAACTTCACATGTTCACTATGACTTAATCCCCTACAATTTCTCTTCCCATTCACAGTTGAGTGAACGGTATGCAGTTTGTTTCTTATTAGCCTGTTCCAGTCAGTATCATTTATTCATTGTCAATTCTCTTATTGGAGCTATCATATCCATGTGAGGAATTTTCGCTGTACTGGGACGCAACATCAGAGCTTTCTTTGCTGCTCTATCTGCCCCTTCATTTCCATAAATTCCTATGTGGTTTGGTAGCCAAATTAGAACTATGTCCTTCTTTCTTTTCTTCAAAATGGTAATCCTATCTCGAACTTCTCTTACCAAAGGGTTTGTCTGGGAGTATTTGAGGATACTTTGAAGACATGATTTTTGAGTCAGAATATGATGAACTTACTGTGATGTGAGACACCTGCCTAGTGTAGGGCTTTCAGTATTGCACTGCTCTCAGCAGTGAAAATACTGGTCTGGCCAGAGATTACTGCAGTCAGGTTACTGTATTGTGTATGGACAGCAAAGGCCACTTTCCGTCCTTCTTTGGACCCATCAGTGTATCATACAACAGCTTTGACATTAAAACCTAGCAGAGAAATATAGTACCACAGCTGTGATTTAATTGAAAATGTTCTTCTGCTGAAATCAAGAGAAACTCAGTATGGATACCGATGGTATCCCCTCTAAATAATACATAACAATCCCTAAACCACTTCTGTCTAACTAGTTTCTATTGGGCCATCTAGTTGGCAACTGTAAAAAAAATAAAGGTTTATTGGAGTTCCTTCAATATTGTTTATCATAATCAATTTCCCATTCTCACCATTTTAAGCAGTATAAATTCCTTTCACTGTAAGCTGCTTTTACAGCGGTAAATCTCTCCACTTCCGTACCGTCTACAATGGACTAAATAACATTATAGTTCGTAATTGCACATCTTTATTGCTCAATTATCGTTTTATAAGGCGTACAAGTTCTACCACGAAAATCTCAAGACATTACTGGTTGCTGATTTTGTACATAAAGTGTAGATTTCCTTTGACGAACAAAGTAATGGATACGGTTTGTTAGTACAGTAAAACCCCTCTTAAGGGGACACCCTCCGTTCCGGGCCAAGTGTCCCCTTAAGCGGGGTGTCCCCTTAAGCGGGGTTTTCAGGATGCCAGTGGTTATACAATAGAGAATACCTACATAAATGAAGGAAATGATGGTTATTAGGTTAAAAGGTTTATTAATAAATAAGCAAATAAATATAAATTATACAATATAAATGAATAAAGATTAATATAAATGTACAACAAATTAAAAATAAATAGATAAAAGAGGTTGAAGATGGATATGCATTCCTTGTGAAATTTGCTCCTTTTTACACCCCAGTTCAATGCCCCCCCCCCCCCCCCCCCCCTGTAACTTCTGAGAGAATTCAGCAGCCCTAAAAGAGACTCACCGTGAGCCGCCCAGAGCCGCAACGGCTCACTGAATACCGTACCTTCAAAGCCCCCAGCCCTCCCTGTGTCGCCCACAGCTAACCTGTAAGCGGGCCTCTTACCTGGCACCTTCAGCAGGCGCGAAAATCACTCGTACTAATATTCACTCACTGTGGCCCGCCCAGAGCCGCTGGAGATGTTATTATTACCTTGAAAAAACACACTCCGGCCGCCAAGGCCCGCACGGGAATGCTCAGTCTATTATTCTGGTTGTGACAACTGTCTGTCTTGTACAAACGGGCACCATAAACTTGGATTTTCAGTGTTTTTGATATGATGCCCCTCCAAACTGTCCCCTTAGGCGGGGTTTTTAAGCATTTCTGTACCGAAAAACTGTCCCCTAAAGCGGGGTGTCCCCTTAAGCGGGGTTAAAATAAACTCTTAATAGAGGGAAAAATTTCCGTTCCGAGCAAATTGTCCCCTAAAGCGGGGTGTCCCCTTAAGAGGGGTGTCCCGGAAGAGGGGTTTTACTGTATAATGCAAGTTCTTCAAACTGGATGTCAGACAGCAAAAAGAAAAAGAGACTAAATTCTGGGAATCAAATCCTATAATAAGGCACGAGTTTGATATATCAGCATGCCCGAAGGGAATTTGCATTATTTGGAGGTGGTGAGGGAGGAGGCGTTATTATGGTATTCATAAAACCTAAATACTGATTTCTACAACAGGTTGATGACCCATGTTTCCGGACTCTGCTTTTCGGCTAAGTACGTGTGTTTCTTTCTGACGTGCTTTATTATGTCATGTCTCCTGATACAGCGATACTGACAAAATGCACATTTCACGGACTTTTGTCCCGTATGGATCATCATATGCGTCCTACGTCCTGCAGCACTTCTGCAATTCAGGCCACACACCTCACATGTTATAAGGTCTTTCCGCCTCGATTGGTTTGTATGGACCTGCAAAAATAAAGGAGCTAAGATCAGTATTAATTTTGGTTTCCTTTATTTTGATTATGCAATTTATCTTTTATATTGATAAGTCGTCATCGGGTCAGTAGGGATGTAACCTGTATCAGGCATGTATCAGAATCACTGTTGTCTGGATGATAGTTATTTTCTTGTATTTGTTTCATATTCAGGTCGGTTCGCATACAAACGTCGCGGCCTACCACCTCTCGTATACACAGCTTTTGATCAATGTTTTGAGTTATAATGGGTTACTACCGTAGTTCTTTTTGCATGCTGACCTATTGATATGCTTGCACCAGGATTTCGAGGCTCAAACGTGCCGCTGCGTTTCCACCTTATGTGTGTTTCATTCTCATCTTACGCATTTGATGTCGTATTAATATAACTTTGGTAGTTACGACGGCGAAAAGCACAGTTTATCATATACCCATGCAGTATACTGTGCAGTACAGTAATAAAACGATGTTCCTGTAAACGTACAAATTTCGATCCGAACTCGGGACCTGGGACGTTTACAACGAGGTGTTTACACCGAGTTGTAAACGTCCCGAGGGCCAGAGTTAGAAATATTCGCCTCAATTGGCATTCTTCCTTTCAAAATCCAATGAATTCGAAGATACCCCTATCTGTTTCTGATTTTCTGACGACAACTCAAGCTTGTATTATCATAGACTTTTCATAGCCTGTTGGTTTCCGTGGCTGTTAGTCAGTGGCATCGTGTTATAAGAAGCCCAGCTGTGCACGTTTAACGTGTGGGTCAGCGTGTATCAGTAAAGAGCTGCTTGTGACGGGCCCGGCTAATCTCCTTGCTGTGTTTGAGATAGGCGTGTTTCACTATGTCGTGCTTGCGCCTCGAGCTGTAGACACAGAAGACACACCTGAACGGCTTCTCGCCTGTGTGTATCATCATGTGCGTTTTCAACTTGGCGGGTACTAGACAATCCAGCCCGCACACCGTACAGGAGTTTCTAGTCCTCCTCTTAGTCTTAGAGCCTGACACAGTAACCACCTGGAAAGAAAGAACGAGAAATCTCCAGTCAATTCTATTGATTCTCACAATACGTACTACGTAAGAGATCTTCGGGGAAGCCTAGATGGAAACCAGGGCTGCCTTCACTATCACTCAGGACGGCCTTAAACAGGTTTAATCTACCCAGGAAATCAACTCAACATGCTTCACAGGAAAAGGATTGGGTGGTCATGACATGGACCTATGAGGTGTTTTAAGACAGCACTGACTGAATTAGCACCGTTGACCTGTGGCAATACGCCAGAGCTGCCGCCAGGTCAAATCTAAGCGAGATTGAATGAATGAGATACTGGGGTTTGCTGTCAATCTATTGTATAGAAAATGCTGGATGATATTCCTTGTCAATGTTGGTTGGTTACTGATTACCCCGCAATATTTCGGCTAAAGAATGCCCCCTGCTTAATGCCCACTCAAACTGTGGTGCCCGGAGGCGCCGCCTCCACTCACGAGGTCAGTTTATGTGTCGAGGGTCACGGTCCTGCAACTTGTGGCCGAGTAGGGGCCGTGTCGACACTTGGCGCAAGGGTAAAGAATTAAAAATCACCAATCAACCAGAAATCAACAGCCACATCGTTCATCGCAGAGGACCGAAAACGTTAAAGGAGCCCTCTGAGAACAACACCAGTTGATAGACATTACACTATGGTCGAAGCACTAAATAGCCCTACTGGGCAAACATGGTTTATAGTCATTCAATAAACAAGTTATTTTCCAGGAAAGTTCATTATTTTGCATATCTTGCCCAGTCTAATTCTATATCTGAAAGAGAGTTTCAAATCATTTGGCCCCTGAACAAGTATGTAATATCTCCGTGAGAGAGTTTCCCCGATGATATCTTCCCAAGATCAATTCGTTACATTTGTTGGCTACAATTATCAATTGCAACATCGATCTAAATGTTCACGTTCTTCTCGTTTTCTGGGGTTGTTTGTTCTTTATAAGAATCCACACAAAAACAAAAACTTCATTGATAAAACTTTATTCAGGTAGCTTCATATCTGGCTATTACACCACTCATTCACAATTCACAGAATCAATATATACAACTGTGGTGTCGATATCAGTTCTATTTCAGCATCCCTAAATGTCGCAGGTAATCAGGGGAGTTTGGCACATGTTCCTTGTGGGCCCTGGTCATGTGCTGTGTGAGGCAATAGTTCCTATTTGAGGCGTAGGAACAGAACTGGCACTGATAGGGTTTCTGGCCCGTATGAATCATCTCATGCGTTCTCAAAGCGGAAGGGAACTGGAAGCTCGCCCCACAAACCTGACAGCAATGTCTCTTGGTTTGCTGAGTGGGTTGATGGGAGACTCCCACAGAAAGCATAGAGTTGTTCCGCTGAGAATTATCCCCATGTGACACCTGAAATACACACAAAACAGAATAAACGGGACTAATCACTGCACGTCTGTGTGTCTGTCAGGCATGCCTCTTTTTTCTTTTGTGAAGATCGGGTAAAACTAAAATAATGCAATACAAATAACGCTTAATCAAGAAAACTATGATTGAAGTTTGCTCCCCTGTTTCATGCCGTTTTTCCTTTATTCATGTATCGGCAGTCTATCATAATGCTTCGAGATTCACATCAGGGACTTGGCTTGTGATTAATATAAACAAATGGCAAGTCCCGAAGCACTCCCCCTGACACTATCACGGTAGTCGCACTGCTGCCAGTTCTCCGATCCATATTCTAGATTTAGCCCTTTATTCTTAGGGCGTATCGTTACGGTCCGTCGGCTTTATTTCAAGTTCCAGTCCATTTACCTGATCAATCATACATGTCAACATACATACACAATATTTACTGGTTTCAGATACAAGCGGCCGTGTGCTCCGAGCAATTGAGGCGCAGTTATATCCGAGCATAGGCGAGGATATTGCGTAGAGTCAACTCCGAGGAGCACACGATCGCTTTTAGCTGAAACCAGTCGATATTGTTTTTATCATCCACCTTTTCTGGAGAAGTGGCATGTCCATACCGGTTCGTTTTAGTTATACACTATTTTTCCGTATGCGCCCACCGGACCATACAACATATCCGTATGCGCCGGGTATGTCCATACACATTCCCTATGTGTTTTCTATTGACACTTTGTATTAGGTGGATAATAATAATATTTCCTGTCATTGTTACCAGGAAAACGAGGTGATAATAAGTGGTGTCCTCAAGAGTATTTGTTTATTGTGGATTAGGTAGTTGACGCACCCTTTTGTCAGAACAATCTTAAATTCCGAAATCTATTAAGATCTGATAAATACATTTTCCGTTCATTTATACACAGGAGTATATAAACACAAGATCAAACCAAATCTTTGCGTGGGAGCCTTGAAGATACAGCCGTAGCTTTAACATACCCCCGCCCGTCCTTTCTTCCGACCCCCGCCCGTCCTTTCTTTAGACTCAATATAATATTTTTCTGTGGAAATACAGACCGATTTAACCTTAATAACAAGACATTTTCCCGCCGTTAAGGCTTTGGATTATGTATATTTTTGTTCTGCCATTTTGTCCTTGAGGTTGACCAGCCATCACTTAAACCTCATAATGAGACTCCAAGAGGGAGGTCACATCTTCATTTTCAGGAATGTCAACAAATTTATCCGGTTAAAGCTTCTTTTGTTGATGAGGAAAGTAATTCAACCCCATCATTTAAATTTCAAACTGCCGAGAATGGTGTGCACGTGTCTGGACACAACGTGGCCCTTTAGCTTGTCGTTCTGGTTCGAACTATAGTCACAGTAAGGGCAACTGAAGGGCTTCTCTCCAGTGTGCACTCTCAGGTGCCTCTGCAGCTTCCATCGGGTTGGGAACTTTTTCTCGCAATAGATGCAGCAGCGGCCGCTCGACTCCGCTCCCTGCTTTCCGCTGGCCTGCGACACAAGTACAGTCTGAAATTAAAAGCCCATATGGCCGTCAGGCTGGTGGTGTACCGGTACCAGGACAAAGATGGTTGGGTTATTATATCACTCTCTCTAGCGGATTTTCCCCAGCCATCTACCAATAACAGTGCGAGGTTTCGAACAGGTTTCCTCAAGGGTTTGATACAAAGTCACAATTGATACGAGGGAGCTGGGGTTTAGATTGGAAATTAAATAGAATAATGACAGGTTTCCAGGATCTAAAAACCCAGGCGATTATAAGAAAGAAAGTCAATAAAAGCAAAAGAATGAAAGGGACATGGTCTACAATTGAAATAAGCAAGGACTGTGAAAATGACACAGGCATCTGCCACTATTAAGAGTCAAACATCTGTGCACACCATCGCTCAATGACTAACACAAGTCATTAGTACAAAGTCATCAGTTTCTAGCCGAACAAATTATCACCATCTATTCACAACTTTAGCTGGGTGATACAGAACATCACCTGTCTATACAGAAATACAGAAGAGAAAATCAGTTGTTTTTCAGACGAGTCAATCATCCTGACATCACAGACGGTTCTTCCAACCTGATCTCCCCCCTCAGGCCTATTAGTCCGAATAAATTATTAGTTTGTCATTCAATTTCTTCTTTGATGTTACTAACAGAGTCTGTTTTGATATCACTTATGGTTGTAAGCGGAGCGTCCCCTTCACACTCTCGGTGCTCTGTTCTGAAATCACCATCTACACATCCCTCAGTTTCTGTTTCCTCATAACTCATCTCTACTAGAGGCGTTGCAGCTCCACACTCTTGGTGTTTTGTTTTGACAGAACTATCTAGATAAATCACCATTCCTTCTGGTAGCTGGTCTTCTATATTTTCCGGCTGATTTTGCAGACAATGGATCCTGGTGAAGTGAGTTGTAAGGCTACCCTTCGTGTTGGCCTCGTGAGGGCAGTGAGGACACTTAAACGACCTCTTCTTACCCTTAACTGGTGTGATATCAATTTTACTCCCCCCGTGCTGGTTTAGGGGTGTGTGTTGTATACCCTGTGGTGTGTCGGGGAGTGGGGAGTGGTTCGCCTGAATGTGGGTCCTCAGACTGCATTGCGAGCTGGCCTTGTGTTTACATACAGGGCATTTAAATGTTCTCTGCTGCTTCTCACCTTCCTGTAATTTCCTATCACTAACATCAGGAGCCGGTTGGTGTGGCTCTGGTAGTGGGTCAGGGGGGGCGGGATGTTTCATCTTCATGTGGACTTTCAGGTTGCCCTTTGTGTTGGCTGCATAAACACAGTGAGGGCACTTAAAGGGCCTCTCTCCAGTGTGACTACGAATGTGGGTTCCTAACTTCCACGCATCGGGGAAAGCCTTCCCACACAGAACACATGCGTACTTTTTAGGGCCCTCAGCACTGGGCCTAGTTACCGTCCTTAACAGGCCAAGTGGCCGCGCAAGGCTCTGGAAGAAAAGAAAAGACCAAATTGTAGTCTGAGTCATTTATTTGGGAGCTAAGAGCATAATGTATTATGTATACCTGGATTCTAATTTGAGCATCGACACATGGTTCCATTTACTCTCTGGTACTTCCATATTCACAGTCAGCTTCTGCGTCATGCCAGGAATACAGCCATGACCTTCCAGTGCATACAATGTTGTGTAACATTCCATTTGGAAAGTCACCTGGAAGGTGTCACATTAAAAAATCCCTAGCTATGAGAATCGTTTGTGTGATTGCTTCTGAACAACACCATAATATCGAAAAATGGGTTTTGAAATCAAGGTCTAGGATAAATCAGTTCTGAACCATCAAGGTAAGCTGGAGTTCAGCTTGGAGCTGTCAATCTACGTTAGTCATAATGTGGTCAACTCTCTGTAATGATATAGGTATATAGAAATATATAACATGAGCTGCTTGCCTATCAGTTGGCGAGGTCAGGGTTAGCTGACGCGTTAAGGTGGCTGCGAATATGCATTCCTAACTTCCACGCATCGGGGAAAGCCTTCCCACATAGAACACATGCGTACTTTTTAGGGCCCTCAGCATTGGGCCTTGTTATTGTCCTTAACAGGCGAAGTGGCCGCGCAAGGCCCTGGAAGAAAATAAAAGAAACTAAAGTAAGGTATATATTCAATACCCAACCACACCAACATAAAGCCGTGTTAGGTGCATTCGGATTAGACTTTAAGCATTGGGACACGGTTCCACTTGCTGCTTGCTATTTCCATGTTTAGCATCGACATTTGTGTAATATCAAAATAGACAAATTACCCTTCCAGTGTAACACAGTGTAGATAGGTTTTCTATTCAGGGATTCACCTTTAAAAAACCCAACCGAACTATAGGAATCCCTAGAGTGATTGCTTCAGTACTACAGCTTAATAACGAGAAATCTGTTGGTCTGTCAGAAATCGGCTTTGAACCACCAAGGTCAGCAGTCTGGACTTGTCAAGCTGTGTCAGTCAGTATGGTCTCTTCTGTATATAACATGCTCCGGTCGCCTATCAGCTGGGGAGTTCAGGGTTGGGCGCCGCGTTAAGGTGACGCAGGTGCTGGGTCCTCCTGTGCCTACTCATACTGCGCGGGTCGGAGAACCGCTGTCCACAGAAGTTGCACTGGAAGGGTTTCTCGCCCGTGTGGGAGCGGAGGTGGCAGTCGAAGTCCCGCTTCCTCTTGGCGCTGAACGCTTTGCCGCACACCCGACACTCGAGCTGGCGCTCGGAGGTGGGCGTCGACCACGGGCCCCGGTAGCCCGTGAGGGACAGACTCAGCGCCGCCACCTGGAAGTAGGGAGAAGCTGGTCACACACATGGCGCATTCTCTACGAGCTCGTCTTCAGGAAACGTCTAACCGCAGCGATACTAAAAGGCCACCATGCTCCCTGGCACACAGCAGGCACTGTCTGTGTTTGAACACAGGGTGTGGATCTTATATAGGCAGATCTTCCTTACATGGACAGTCCTCTGGCCAACTTAAATCAAATCCAACATTACCAAAAGGTCACGCATAAAATTCTATGCAACACACGAACTACCCCATTCATATTTGCATCTATGAATTATTCATGACTCAAAGAATCTTAACACTCAACTGGTATATTTATCCCCACGTTTTTGAAACGTTGATAGCATATTCTCTGTATTGCTTGGTAAGTTTCAAACCAATGTTGCCTTACCAAACCGTTGGCATAAAATAATTCATTTGTTAATCCATCTTCCTGGGGCACAGGTTGCGCTTACTCAAGATGCAAATATAGTGCAATAGCACTGCAAATAAAGCAATATTCCTCTCCTTATACAAGCCTAGTAATACACGTACAGTCCAATTTAAATTTTGCAAGTCTGAGTAAATAACAAATTCGTCTGCAGGGAAGTGGTACTTTCAATGGCGACCCTTAGATGTATATATACATATAGCATTTGAACTTTTCTGAATATCCGAATAATGGAGCTGTAATCATTCAATAAGAAAACAACGCGATTCATGTAAGTCCTTCATCTTTATTATCATACGAATAAGGCTAAACCAGCCGGTACGTTGGTTCAGTACTACTACTACATGTTAAAACCCTTAGAATTATCAATAAAGCCTCATCCAATCACATTTGTTGGATTTGCGGTTGTTCTGAATTAATCTCAAACACCATAAATTTATAATCATATATAATTACCCAGAGATCAGTTTTAGAAAAGAAATCAGCTACAACCATGTGTTGTTGTTTTTTTTAATAATAGATCTGATTAAGGTCTCATTAAACAACCATGTTGTAACAAAACACATTGCACTCTAGCCGATGCAAGTACTTGATTGTCTCTAGTAAGAAAATAGTTTTAAACAACCAATCACCTCGCAATTACGAATCCAAATCACCTACAGTTTGTACCTACATTAGAACTACTTAAAATACTTGAGTGCGTATGTCTCTAAGAATTGTTCTGTTGGTCTAGCGGTCGCGATCTGCATCTCTTTAAGTGACGTTTCATGTTACGTGGGTCATTGAATGAGTAACCACAGAACTGGCACCGGAATGGCTTCTCGCCTGTGTGTGTGCGTAAATGACAATTGAAGTCCCGCCTCCGGAAGCCAAACGATTTGCCGCACACGGGACATATTATCTCCGTGCCCTGCGCGACGCTGCCTGAAAGAGTCTGCCCCATCGACATCTGCAAAGACATAGAATGTCTTGAATTGGATTTTCCCTTTGCTAATTTTTTTTTCCTAATACTAAAATATAGAAGTTTCTCCAGGTTCCTATCTAAAAAGAGACACAAATGATGACGCTTCATATAAGTTTGCTCTTCACATTTCGAGAATGCATGTACCTTCTTCATTGAGCCACGTTATCGAAGTTTAGCGACATCTTCATAGCAGTCCTGGGATTTCGTACTTTATTCCCATTACCTAAATTTTCTAGCTGCCGATGTTAGCTGCTCTTATATATTTGGATTCTCTTTCAATTCATAGATTAAAGAAAACCCATAGGATAATCACCATGTAATTTGCGTTCTTCCAGATACTCCAGGTAAAACAATTAGTGCATGTTATATGTGGCTGTTGCAACTATCGTACTGGAAAACTTCCAATAACATGCATACAGAATGAAAATAAGCTTCTGTTGGAATGACGAAGAGAAGCAATGAAAAATCCACAAAATGACGATAGTAATGGGAGTCCTACCCCATCCCTCCCCCTCTCGCTAGGACTCGGGGCGAATTTGATTCCTAGGCTGGTAGGCATTAGAAAAAGGCTGCAGACTTCAAGTATTTTATCCCAATAAGATTTTGTTTTATTCAATGGACGTTCATAATCAAAAACACGAACAAATCTACATACATAATCGATACTTCCATTACACAGACCATGTGGTTTTCTATACCCATGTTATTAAACTTGCATAAGGATTAATGACGTTCAATGATGGATTGGCACTGAATGAAGTTGAAAATATCAATGGTAAAAATGGTTTTCCCCCTCCTTTTCCCAGTTCACGTATCGTCTTTGTAGCTGTGTGTCCTCTTGATGTCCCTCTTTAGGTGATTCTCTTCTTTTACAGAGTTGTCAGGCACGTGGTGGCTCGCCCATATTAAACCATCTATATATATATATTCCAGTAAATCTGGTTTACACTCGAAACAGAGACGTCAAGGGGCTAATACATGTTTTACCGTTCAATACCATGCGTCAAAATATAATGCGACCCCCCCCCCCCCCCCCCGGCATCTTCAAGCAGAAGTAACGACTCACAACAGAAATATCTTTCCCGTTCTCTAAGCAACGGAGAACATAGCTCTCACACTCCTGCCTGGATCGCCTTATTCATAATTAAGAGCCATACTCTGAAGAATAAAACTTTATGATGTGTGAGGCATGTAGTTGTATTCCTGCTGATTCGACTAGAACAGCAAATTGCTGCATTTCAGTCCTTCGGTTAGTCTCACGACCCTAGCCCTATCATACCGAGCAACTGTAAGTCAGAGATCACAACGCCCGGGGGGGGGGGGGGGGGGGGGGGGGGGTGCTGGGTATTCAGGCCGTTGGTCCGGGTAACAGGACCATGTTTTTGTGCGTCGTTCGGAAATGGTTCTGTAGATGTGCTTTCTGTTTAAACCCAGAGGAGCAGAGGTAGCAGCGGAAGGGGCGCTCGCCCGTGTGGATCCTCTCGTGCTGAACGAGATCGCAGTTGGCGCGGAACGCCTTCCCACAGAACCCACATCCGTAGCGGCGTTCCCGCGACCGGGATGTGACCCCGCGAATGAGGCGACCGCGAGGCGGCGCTCCGCGGTGTGGCGGCGCACGCGCAGTCCAGCCACGTCCCCGAACCACCTGCAACACCAGCAAAGTCTTAGTGGAGCATGCCTCGCCGCCGCCGTATGCACAGTTTACGGCGTCTTCAGACCGTCAATTTATAAGTACCTGCCGTATGTCTCATGAGCAATCATAGCTAAGCCTTTCCTTGGTATGATTTTGCCTCTACTTTTTTTCTATTCAGTCCTCAACAAAACACACGGCTAAATGCCACTTATCACACTAATCTATCAAAGAATTCCATGGGTGATGCGTCTCATGGAAATCATAATGAAGCACGACTGATATCTAACAGGAATGAATGTTGAGACTGAAGAAAAATTGGGGAAATAGCTATGAATCGATATATATATTCTAGTGTTGCCGTTGTGTATGGAATATCGGAATTTCGTCATTTGTTGGAAAACTTTCATCCCAACTCCAAAGAGTTTTAATTTATAAAAAAAAACAACCGTCACTTACTACTAGCCTGTCAGCAAAAAACACAACAATTTTTCTATGTTGAACTAATTCGCCGACATTGTAATTAAACAGGGGGCTCATGTTTACCCATTGAAATTCACTGAAGTAACTGACTAATTTCGATCTCGCTGTTCCCGAGAAATGCGGTCAAACCTCACTTAAAGGCTACCTGGTCATTTTTAAATATTGTCAATTACCAGTCAAAACTGGTTCTTTGTGATTCATTTTCATGCCAAATGAGTAAATTCAACGTTGTCCAGTTTATTTTTTCCAAACTATGTGAAAATAAACTGTTTAGAATTTCTATATATTCTACTGTTATATGATCATGTTGATCTCGAAATCAAAAACAAGCACGGTGACCCCCTAATTTTAAAGTTAGATATAAGTTCCACAACACTTGAGGTTCATCATATTAAATTTTCAGGAAATTGATTTCAATTTTCGAGCCAAATTGTCCGATATGCCTTTAAGGGACACCAAGTATATGGGGCCATGTTTGCTCGGAAAGGTTCCCTATATTAAATATTTTATTTTACACTGTCAGGATTCACCCCACATTAGGTGACAAGTTACTCATTAGATGCCATCTTGTATCATTTCATATCTGAGCAAAAACAACAAACAATATATAGTTTTGAAAATTTTAATGATTCAATACCTGCCTTACCAGACTGGTTTTATAGCATGACATATTACCATTAGATAACCATACAAAATCACACTCTGCATTCAACAGAAGTCATCCACAATCTAACAAATCATGATTTACTGGAGACAGAAATGGTTACAAATATCTGAATGCTACGTTTTATTTCAATAAAAGGAAACATCTCTCAACAAAATCATCAGCCATCTAAGTTTTTCCTTCTTGGAGGTTTCTTTCATTTTTACGAAGGAGAACTACAACAAGAGACCAGAGGTCTAATATGTACAACTAAACAAGTCCAAACTTATTGGTGTTAAGCTTCTTCCCATAAGCCTCAGTCCCTATTACTTATCTCGCCAGCATTACTATTAGGTCTTGTCCTTTTCCTATTAAGTACTGAACCTCTTTTTGATGCTTAGACTTATGAATCTCTCAGTGGTTTTTACGTCTGCAGCATGAGGTATACAGCAAACAAAGGGTTTCTGCCCCGTGTGCGTGAGTATATGGCGGTTCAAATTATACGATTTGCTAAAAGGTCGGCCACAAAAGTCATAATACAACTTCCTCTGTTTGGACTGCGGAGATTTTGTGTTGATACGCGGGGCTATAGGCAGCGTTCATAACCACCTGTAACATCACAAATATCAAATGTTGACAGGACGATGGAGACATCACATAAACACTACTTCGATTAATTCCCAGTCCCAGTGTTACTCAAACAAACGTGCAGATATATAAGGAAGACCTCTACTTTAGCATGTACAGGTTTTTGTGTGTCCTACGGAGGTGAGTCTTGAGATGTGCGCTCTGCGTGAAGCGCACGTCGCACGCGCAACACACATACGGCCGCTCGCCCGTGTGCGTTCTCACGTGCCGGACCAAGTCAGGCTTTCTCACGAATCTCTTGCCACAAAAGTTACAAAAGAATTCCAATTGGCGCTTTTTTCTCAGGTCCCCACGTCTTCCGTGAGCGAGTTCATGGGCTTGTGACGACTGCCCCGCCACCTGAAATATAAAGAAAGCCTTGTAGGGTGTGTGTGTCTTCAGGCTTTAAACTCCAAGATTGGATGGGGCACACAAAAGGCTTCACAACTGTCGGCCACAACAAATGCATGGATGTTGTAACTATGCCTCAGAGCCCCACTAAAAGAGAAATTGAGAATTTGTGTCGTGACAACTCTAATGATAGCATCATAGCTAAACTTCTTCCTCGGTGACCCATGTTCCTATTTCCCTGGTTATAACGTCTTGTCTGGGTAGGTCTATAGGCATCTTGATGGCCGGCTCTTTTCTTGAGATATTCTTGAAATGAGCTTTGTCTATTTGTCTAGCAACACAAGGTCAATATCTCTTATTCACATTGTATCACTCAGCCCACATTGTGCAGAACTGTGCATGCTGTGGGACGACACATTTTGTGCACCACACACAGTGGTAATGTGGTTCTGTAGGTGGTGCTTCAGTCTAAAACTCTTGCAGCAGATAGGGCACAGAAAGGGCCTCTCCCCTGTGTGAATCCTGACATGACGTGTCAAGTCATTTTTGTAATAGAACTGTTTCGCACAGTATGTGCATTGATGCTTCTGTGACTGAGAAGCAACTGTGTGGATCCTAACATGATGTGTCAAGTCATTTTTTGATTGGAACTTTTCACCACAGTACGTACAGTGATGCTGCTTCAGTGACTGAGAAGCCCCCTGCTGTTGATGCTGAGAACTTGCATCACGACTGAACTCACCTGAAGGTGCCTGCAACATCGGGAAAGTGTCTCTTTTTAATTTGGCACATCTTAAGGTGTAGTGGTTTTAAAGAGCGAACACTTAACTAGTTCTCCATTCATTTATCTGTATCTAAGATGTTGTACTCTTTTTTTTTTTAAAGTGGCATGGCATGCGATGCT
Source organism: Alentia gelatinosa (assembly GCA_950022655.1). Classification (NCBI taxonomy): domain Eukaryota; kingdom Metazoa; phylum Annelida; class Polychaeta; order Phyllodocida; family Polynoidae; genus Alentia; species Alentia gelatinosa. Next base: position 55,915,802 of record OX465583.1, on the reverse strand, counting down.
TGGGAGCATGATGAGGGTTTAGACATGTAAACCTACATCCCTGATCTACTTTCCTGCTATTTTACCTTACAAACTTATGATCCTGCCTCACTAGAAACTACTGTGCCACTTCACCTTTAATACAATAAACTTCTTTTAAAGCTGTCATTTCTTTTCGTTATTTTTCCAATCTGTTTAGATTTTCATAGATGAAAATCCCCTTTGCTTCACATATATATACTTGAGTATTGTAATATATATATATTTGTTGGTCTAGCAAGAATAGTGCAATAATTGCTCATCAAATTTGATCTTTCCATACAAGCTATGGGGAATTACATTCTATTGGCACTCAATATTGAAAGAATCTTCATTGCTCGGGTGTCGAGTTCACACCTTTACAAGGTGTCTCTATCAGTGGTGCTTAAGCCTCAATCCCCTACATCAGGTGAGGCACACTAAGGGCTTTGTGACTGTGGATCATTTACCAACCACAACTTGAGTTGAAACTGTCTTCCACAGTTAATGCATAAATGTTGTAGTTATGCATTAGAAACTCGTTATGACTATATTGAAAACTTCATGGTCTCCACAACATCAAGAAAGCATCATTCAGATTAAGACATTTGTTAATGTAAAGTTGTATTTCTAGATGCCTATTGACATATTTCCCTGGCTATCAAGTCTTCTCTGAGGTCTATAGGCATAATAATAGCTGACCATTTACTTGAAACACCAAGAAAGCCTCACAAATTACAGGTCTTTTTCAGCCTCTGACTGCTGGTCTGGCAACAAGGGGGCAATATTTGTCATCTATATGGCGTCCTCTAACCCAGACCATGGTAAATTATGCAGTGTGGGATGATGTATTCAGTGATGACACATTCTCAGTCAGATGACTCACTTGCATTTTCTATTCGGAACAAACCCTTGCAATATGCTTCCGTAGGGTTTGCTTTGCTCTAAAACTTCTGAAGCAGGTGGGGCACTCAAAGGGCTTCTCGCCTGTGTGAACCATGATATGACATGTCAGGTCTTTCTTGGATTGATACTGCTTACCACAGTATTGGCATTGATGTCGCTTCTGTGACCCCACTGTGTGGATCTTTACATGACCTGCCAAGTCTTCTTCACCCTGGAACTTTTTATCACAGTATGCACATCGATACTCTATCTGGGCCTTTGAAGGACCAGTGTGGATCCTAATGTGACGTGTCAAGTCTTTTTCGGATGGGAAATGTTTACCACAGTATGTGCATAAATGCTGATACTGTGACTGAGAAGCACCCTGCTGTTGATGGCGAGAAGTTCCGTCTTCACTGAACCAATCTGAGGGAACCTGCAACATCGGGAAAGTGTCTTTTTATTTTGGCATGATGTCGTCAATATATATTTGCTAGCAACATTGTATGGCAACATTGGCTCATCAAATTTGAAAGTTCAATGGAAGTTAGGAGGTACTACATTGTGTTTAGAAGACTCAATGTTGACAGAATGCTATTTCCTGGGCATTGGCTACTGCACACCTTTGCAAGGTGTCATTGTCTGTGGTGCTTAAGCCTGAAACTCCTACATTAGGTGGGGAAAACAAAGGGCTTCATCACTCTCTGGATCCTTATGGTGAACCAAGCATGTCGTGAGTGGGCAATGTCTGCCACAGAAAATGCATGGAAGTTGTAGCTATGTCTAAGAAGCCACCTTATATATATATATATTGACCATATAAACATACCCAACATCAAGAAAGCATCATTAAACTTTAGTCATTTGTGATTATAAAGTTGCATTTTCTGGATGTCAATGCAGTTCCTCATACACCTTATGCTCCTATTTCCCTGACTATCAAGTCTTCTCTGAGGATGTCTATGGGCAGTGTACGGACTGACCAATTACTTGAAACACCAGGAAAGCCTCAAAAGGTTATAGGTCTTTTTCAGCCTCTGACTGCTGATCTAGTAACAAGAGGGCAATCTCTGCCATCTATATGGTGTCACTTAGCCCAGGCCATGGTAAATTATGCACAGCGTGGGATGATACATTCAATGATGACTGTTTCTCAGTGAGAAGGCTCACTTGGGTGTTCTAAGGAGGACAAACTTTGGCAATGTGCTTCCGTAGATGTTGTTTTAGTCTAAAACTTCTGAAACAGCTGGGGCACTCAAAGGGCTTCTCGCCTGTGTGAACCATGACATGACATGACAGGTCTTTCTTGGATTGAAACTGTTTACCACAGTATTTGCATTGATGTCGCTTCTGTGAACCCACTGTATGGATCTCCACATGACTTGCCAAGTCCTCTTCACCCTGGAATCTTTTATCACAGTATGCACATTTATACTGTATCTGTGACCTTGAAGGACCTGTATGGATCCTAATGTGTCGCGTCAAGTCTTTTTCAGATGGGAAATGTTTACCACAGTATGTGCATAGATGCTGATGCTGTGACTGAGAAGCACCCTGCTGTTGATGGTGGAAACCTCCGTCTTCACTGAACCAATCAGGTACCTGCAACACGGGGAAAGCGTCTTTTTATTTTGGCATGATGTTGTTAACAGAGGTTTGCTAGCAACAGTAGGGCAACATTTGCTGATCAAATTTGAAATTTAATACAGGCTATGGGGAACTAAACTGTGATGGCAGACTCATGTTTTAGAATCTTCATTGCTAGGGTGTTGGAAACACACCTTTGCAAGGTGTCTCTAGGTGGTGTGTTAGCATGAAAATCCTCGAGCAGGTGAGGCACGCTAAGGGTTTCTCGTCCCTGTGGATCCTGCATGCCAAGTTAGATTTGAGTTGAATTACCATAAAAAAAAGCATGGATATTGTAAATGTGTCTCATAAAGACACAACATGGAGATAATAAGATCTGCTTTGGTGATTCAACTCACATCAGGCTAACAAAGCACCAGCAACTTCAGGAAAGTATCATTCACCTAAAATCATGTGAAAACAAAAGATTTAACTTCTGTATGCTTATATTGCTTCTCAGACACGTATGCCTCCATTTCTCTGGCTATCACATCTTCTATAAGCAGGTATCAAGGCATTTTCATGTTTGGCGCAATTCTTAAAACAAACACTTTGAATTCCAGGAATGCCTTATAGGTGTTCATTCATCCTTATAACTCTCTATCTGCTGGTCTGGCAACAAGAGAGCAACATTTGCCAGGTTAACTCTTCGTCTTCCCACAACTTTTGCCATGTACATGGGATCACTGCTCACGCCAAACTATTTGCCACACACAGTGGTGATGTGGTTCTGTAGGTGGTGCTTCAGTTTAAAACTCTTGAAGCAGGTAGGGCACACAAAGGGCCTCTCGCCTGTGTGTGTCCTCACATGACGTGTCAAGTCGGTTTTGTGTAGGAACTGTCTACCACAGTATGTGCATGGATGGTGCATCTGTGAATGAGAAGCCCCCCGCCGTCGACGGTGAGAACTGCCGTGACGAATGAACCCACCTGAAGGCACCTGCAACATCAGGAAAGTTTCTTTTTTTATTTAGGCACATTTTACCATGTAGTGGCTTTGAGGAGAGTACCCAATAGTAGTTCTGGGGTGATTTCTTATTTTATTGAAGAAGTGGCACGTTACATGTAAAGTTTTATGATGTGGGTGTAATGATGTATGACAACACCCAAATAACTGATTACATTGCTGATTACCCATTTTGAACGCTTCTAATCCTGTTTGGTTGGACCTTCGTGGTGAAAGTAGAGAGTGGCCGATCCTTACCTCAATCAATCGAATTCAAATGGTGTTCCTTTTATCCCTTTCTTATTCATCACATCCGTTCATAACAGTTAAGTTTTGCTAGAATTCTACAGCAGACAGTTATAAACATTCTTTGCAATAGGACTGTGTACCTCAGTTAAGTCAAACGCGAAGAGCTTCCACAGGGTCTGCTCGTACATTCACCTTCATCAATCAGATCTCACTGTCAAAATCAATGACTAAGAATAGAGGCTTTCAAACTTCAACAATATCGTACACGTACATTGAAGATTCAACACATAGAAATAGATTAACTCAAATAGTGGCGTTTCAGTCAGTATGCCTATATATAAACACAAACTGGGTAAGATACAGCCATCTAACTATGGAATATCACTGTGAAAAGCCTGGTCTGGAGTTTTAACCAACGTATCTTCATGAAATCATCTAGGGGAACTTTAAGAACCGACATTGTAATAATTGTCGGGTACCAGCGCTGTTAATTAACAGGTTTCTAAAAACTTTCTTAGAGACCGTCTAATGAACCTCTTCTCTTGCAAAGTACAGAGACCCTCATATAGAGAAAAATATTCATCACGACAACTAAAATCACAGCACTTTTATTCTTTGCTGAGGCAATACGTGAACACAAGCTATAGACAATAAAAATGATACACCCCATAGATCTCAGTGTCACTCTTACGTGATTGTTTTAGATGTCAATCCACTAGAACATACTAGATAAACTGTGGGAGTTTTTTGTGTTTGTTTGTTTAGTTTAACGTCCAATCTGTTCAATTAAACTCACTGTGGGAGTGACTCATTTCTTCCTCAATATTAGACTTTGAAACGGTACTAAAAACTATGGTATAAGTTCAAGTTCTCGGTTTCCCCACATCCAGGCATCCACTCTTCTTTCATTCGGAACCAGTTTCAGGATGGAGGCGACGTTTGTGGCTTTGCAGGGTAACTTTTTGTGAAAAGCTTCGATGACAGACATCACACGGAAAAGGTTTTTCCCCTGTGTGTATCAGAATATGCCGCTTCAGATTTCCGCCATTCAGAAAAGATTTACCACAGAATGTGCAACTGTATGACTTGGTTTGTGACTGCAGCAGCAGGCCCCGAGGACTCGATACGGACCCCGGCTGACGGTTCCGAGACACCTGAAATATCAGGAAAGTTGTAACTTTTATGCCAACTTTATCCTCGTCAATAAGCCTGGAGTATAGCACATAAATAGCGAAAACTCCCCGTTTGCCTATTGAGCCGCATCATTAATTTAAAAGATAAACTAATTTGATGGCACAGATTCCTAAATCAATAAACTGAAATCAATAAATTATGTTAAACCTTAATCCAAGTTAACATCAGAGGCGCTATCCCTGTTTGTCCATTGGAGTGATTTTAATTTTGGGGTTCACATCCTCCGAAAGTCACCCACAGTGGGGTTAACGCTTTGCTGTTCAGACCAGTTGAGACGCAGACAGTCAGGAGTCGGCGAGTTTGTGAACTCTGCGCAGGTGGGTCTGGAGCGACGCTTTCTGCGTGAATCCCCGTCTGCAGATCGAGCACACAAAGGGTCGTTCTCCAGTGTGGATTATTTGGTGACGAGTCAGGTGGCCTGTCCGAGAGAACCCTTTACCACAAATACTGCAGATCTTCAGCTTCCGATATTCAGAAAAGTGGCTGCCACTGTCCAGTGTGCCTGGCACGACTGATGACCCAGATCCCTCGTTGCCAACTACCTGCAACGTCAGGAAATGGATGTATTGGCACAGACTCATTGAAATACTACCGAAACGAGAAATGCCATCGGTATTTGCCAGTAACAATGGGGGCTGTTGTGAAATAATTAGTGTATAAGCGGGCAGGTAGGGAGGCTATTAATTGGCCCTCACCTGCTAGTACCTTTAGATTTGAGCATAAATCACACTCATCCCAGATCCTGAGTGAGTTACGGATCGCCTCTTTGTTGTGAAGTACTCATTGGAGGTTCGTTCTTATTCATAACCGAATGCAGATTTAACTGCACCCCAAAATGCACACGGTGTACATGGCTTTTAAGATTGCCTTTGCGATTAAAGCGTCGGTTACAGACGGGACAGGAAAAGGGGCACTCTCCTGTATGCACCCGCACGTGGCGGCCCAGGTCCCGCTTACTTATGAACGTTTTACCACAAATGTTGCACATGTTTGACTTTGCTAAACTCTGGCTCCGTAGGTGACCGGGACTTCTCTGAGTTGAAGGTATGGAGGTTTGTCCTTGCGTCCATAACGCCTGCAACACCAGGAAAACGGTAAAATTCAACTCTCGTGAGCCTAATCTTTACAAGAACACTGAGAAATCGTCGATGCAACACAGTCCAGGCATGGGATTCGAAAATGAAAAAATCCTGAGAAAAAAAAGTATGTTTAGCTATTCTAACTAAATTTCTGGTCTCAGCTGATTCTTTGTTTGTTTGTGTAGTTTTACGTCTCGGTAGGCTAGTTACGTCCTTTAGAGGCCTCAGCTGAGAACTGACGGCCTTTAATTAGTTAACTTATTTTCTCCTCGGATTCTCATGGATCTCAAGAACGATTCTTGTACTGTCAACAAATCCGGGGAAATCCTATGCCTAGGAGTCCCTCAATTTCCTTCAACCCTATTAGGTTTAGAATTGAACATTTCCTGGTGCTGCCATATGAACAGCGAACAGCGCTCCTACTTATGGTGGGCGATAGAGCTCTTTGTCAACGCTATGAGATACATCCCCAGGTCGATATTACGAGTAATGAAAGGACACTTCATGCAGAGGCGGTGCTGAGCTGGTGTGTTACAGTAATGATAAAACTCTCAGCGGGCACTCTCACTTTAAATATGCTCTTTGTGCATTCTGCGCACATGTCCTCTGAGATTGCCATTCAGAGCAAACCGCCTCTCGCAGTAGGAACAGGCATATGGCCGCTCGCCCGTATGTATCCTGATGTGTCGGGTTAGGTCTCGTTTACTCATAAAAGATTTCCCACATAGCGAACAGGTGTTTCCTTTCATTCTAAATGGCGGCCTCTGGTCAGAGCCACTTGTCCGGATCGGTCTCGGGTTAATGCCCTGGTTCCAAACCATCTGCAACACCAGGAAAAGCCAGAGAAGGTCTAGTTATGTTCATATTGTGAAAGTTGGAAGTGGTTCAAGCTTGAAGACGACTAGAATCTAGAACGGAGTTATGTACCACTAGAAACTGGGGAAATTGGTCCACATTGAAATTAGTAATCCTTGGCCATTTTATCAAAGTAGGATGTCTGTCAAACTATTGACCCCTGAAATATAAGATTGTTGGTAACATAATCATGACTAATGGCTATTTCGGATGTGATCTAGCTACATGGGGAAATTTAAAAAAAAAAAAGGTCACACGGCTCGTAGCGATCAAAGTTTCCTGCTCGTTTTCAAATGTACAGGCACTTTGGATCGAACAAATGAAAACCTTATTAAACTTATTTAACACACACACATACATAATTAAATCGTTTTTTATTAATCAGGTACACTTTTGTTATCTCGGCATCTACCTTAGAAAACAATCAAAAGCTAAATGCTACACGATATTGTGGAATTATTCAGAAATAATTTTGTGAAAGTGCATTCACTAACTAAAAGGACACTAACTTAAAAATAAAAGATTCTGTTCATGGAACTTTTCATGACAACTCTGAGGTTGTAGCGTTATCCAGTCTCAATCTGAGGTAGGCTCAGCCCTCTTCTTTTCATGAAAAATACATTATCTACTTCGCAGAGAAGTCAGCAAGAGCATCCTTATGTCGTCTTTCAATATGATCGCGGAGAGTAGCTTTCCTGTTGAAGCGTCGTGGGCAGAGGGAGCAAGGAAAAGGCCGCTCGCCAGTGTGCGTCATGACATGACGAGTCAAGTCTTGTTTGGTCGCGAAACATTTCCCACAAACGTTGCAAGATTTCCGCTTCGACGTTTGCGAGTCTTTGACGCCCCTTGTTGGATACCCCAGTGCCTGCAACATCAGGAAAATCAGACTTTAGCCCCTGATGATGGTTACTGAGCTTCGTGGGACTAAATGAAGAGACATGTCGCAGCACTGTCGGAAATTCAATCTGTCGTTGTAGCTTGGGGCACGGCAGTCCTTTCAGTGGGACGGACGTCTGATATGGACGTCGTATGTGATTTGCTAGTAATGTTACCATCATTGGAAATATTTCAACTATTTTTCAGTATCTGCTAAGTCGATTATAAAAAAATTGATAAATGATATTGGGACTAATCCAAAACCAACACTCGACTACCATTATATCTCCAAGGACATGACGTGGGTGCGATGGCTGGATATTTTACCAGTCGCAGTTTGAAATGCCGCAGTTTGAAATGCCACCGTTCTCGTTTATAACAATGAAACGTCGGCATCTTTATGCACGCGGCGTGCGTGATCTCTGAGAGTGTCCTTGCGTTGAAAGTACAACTGACACAGGGGGCAGGGGAAGGGGCGCTCGCCTGTATGGGTCCGCATGTGACGCACTATGGCAGAGTTAAACTGGAAACCTTTACCACACACTTCACAGTGGTGTTTGTTGTTGGGTGGCGGCTTCGCATGGCTCCCAGTGGCACAGCGCCTTGCAACTTGGCCTTTGAAGCCAGGTGTTTGATCCAAAAGCATCTGCAATATTTAGGCAAAGATTTATTCCGGGTGCCGTCTCTATTGTGCCTGTTGTTATTGGTAAGGTCTTTGCGGACACGGAGTGTGATCTTAATGAGATTTATCAACTGCTGTAAAATCGCCACACAATGCCTGCCCTCAAAGGTACTTTCACGTAGCAGCTGCATGGCTACCCAATATCTACCCAACCGTCCCTTAATGTCTAGCTTTTTGGGAAAAAACCTATGCAATATACTACCAGTGAGAAGATCGGGTAATAACTTTTATTATCCATCGTATACAAAATCCGCATTGAAAATGCATTTGGGACTCAGTAAATCATGACCCATTATGTAAAACCTTTCAGGTACCATAACTGTAGTATACGGATTCAAATCATGGTATACGACCGTCAAAACCATGGTATATGAGAAACAAAGTATTTGTTTTGTGAGCAGGCAGTTCTGAAAACCACTAGAAGTTGTCGTAATAAAGTCGCTAGCACTCGTGTATACTATGCGTCAACCTCTCGTGGTTTATCACCGCCTGTCCACAAAACCATAAACTATTGTCTATACACACCTACAAGTCACCAAAATACCAAAGTTGGAGGGAAAGGACTGTTCTCAAAGCCAAATGGAAGATATTCATATACAATAATTCATCTAAAAATAGACCATATAACCTCAGGCCTTTCCATCACAGAAAAAAAAAAAAATCTATCTGTTTGAAAAAGTCAATAGTTCATGACCACGAAATGCTGGAACGTAATGTCAACAGTACACAGTTATATTATCAAACAATGGTTTCTTTATTAACTCCATTTTTATCACTATATACATATCATTTGACACAACGCTGCCACAGAGGTATTACCAACTTGAACTTGGCTGGCAATCAAGAGATATAAGTCCTATATCATAATATCATATATAGCAGTCATCGAGTCTCATAAAATCACCTCTGCTTGACCTTTATGCGCTCTACGTATGTGCTCCTTCAGAGTATCTTTCCTTTGAAAGGTCAAGTGACAGACAGAGCACTCAAAAGGGCGCTCGCCCGTGTGCGTGCGCATGTGCCGCGTCAGGTCGCACCTTTTAGAAAATCTTTTGTCACAATAATCACAATTGTGTCTGGCCGACCGCGACGGGATACGATCCGCCCTGCGACCGTCGCGGGCTTTCCGGCTCAGTCTCTCTCCGTATGATTCACCCCAATCGACCTGCAACATCAGCAAAGGTATATTTTGGCAAGGCCTGTTTCCGTCTATTCCCTCATTAATAGGATAAAAAGTTAGATGTTATTGGGTCGATGTGCTGATCTTATTTCGAAATAGTTCATGTGGGTGGTTTCCTCGTGTCTTTTCAGGTGGTCTCTCCGTTTAAATGCTTTAAGACATATGGCACAGGTAAAGGAGCGCTCATTGGTGTGTGTGATCATGTGACGGGACAGATAGCTGTCAAAGGAGAAACCCTTGCCGCACACAGGGCAGGTCACTCTGTGCTCCCGTGCCTGCCTCCAACCCATCTGCAATATCAGGCAGAAAAAAATTGTATAAAGTTAATGTTCTCTGAATATCTGAGCCACTTTCAGTTTTATCATTATGCCGATGTCATTTTGGCATGTAACTTTCGATACTCTCCTCCTTGGACTAAGTTTGAATCACGAGCCAAGAATAAATCTCAGTGATCTCATGAGGTATGCGCCAATGTCTACAAGGCCGAGAAGGGTCACGATCAGTATCATCACGTTTGAGTTTCATAGACTTCCTGTTTGGTGTTCACCAGATCTCAAAACAACGCCACGTAGGTTATTAATAACAGAAACACCTACACACTACTGCGTTAGAATGACTTTCAAATTGGATATTCAATCTCTAGAAATCTTCGTCTAGTTTCACCAAGGGAGGAGGTATGGATTGACACTTTTCTGATCCTGTGGATCCTGGTCAGTGTGTGAGTACTGTCTACACAGGGTCATGGTGGGGGCGGAGGGGGGGGGGGGGGGGGGTCGTGATATCCCAGTCCGTTAGGTTTGGGGCATCACGCACACTTTCTCATTGTGTCGCTGCAGATGGTCTTTGCGTTTGAAGCCGCGGTGGCAGACAGGGCACGTAAAAGGCCGTTCGTTCGTGTGTGTTCTCATGTGGCAGATCAAGCCGCTGCTATATTGGAAGGACCTGCCGCAAACTCCACACGCGTGTCTGAACAGCGACACACTCTCTCTAGTTGGCAGGGTGGCTCTGCCGGGGGACCTCGACCGCCAATCCATCTGCAATATCAGAGAAATCACGTTTTTGATTTTTCTCGGGTCGGTTTCTGGGGGCAGTGGGGGGAAGCCTGATCAACTCCAGACAATTGTACATTTTTACTCTGAACTTTATCTGAAAATTACAAGGCCTGCCATTCGTAGTGAGGGTTTTAGATGTCAAAGTTTTTACATTATACGATATGGGTAGAACAGCACCTGTTCGTTTACTTTTTTTAGGTCTTCTTTTATCGCCTTTAATTGCACGACTGCCTCTTCTGCATTTAAATGAGCCTCAGTGGTTAGTAGAAAATAATCAGCGCATATTCACAATTCCAGACAGTTGCTTCACGCAAGTGGGTTCAGCCATCGTCGTTTCTTTTTGTATCTTTTTCCAACACATTACACAAAGTAATACGAAGTGTAATTACGCTTGACCAATTTAAACAGATCGGGAAACTCGTTTTTTTTTAATGTTTTCATTTCCTCTTCATTTTCCAATATTAACCGGTAACGTCAACTAGCGTCAACCGCTGAGATTAAAGAGAGAACCTGAGTTGTGTGATAAACAGGACGATCACCGTTTCCCAAACACTCCGATCTCTACGTCCGCCACCGCTCTATGCATTCTACGGACATGCTCCTTGAGGTTGCCCTTCAGTGCAAACGGCACAGTGCAGATGGGGCAGGCGAATGGCCGCTCGCCTGTGTGTGTCCTCAAGTGCCGAACAAGGTCAGACTTTTTAGGGAAACCTTTCCCACAGAAACTACAGCGGTTTTTGAAGACGGATCTTCCCATTTGACCACCCTGTGCTGCGCCGACGGTGTGTCTAAACCCTGCAGATACCTGCAATGTCAGGGAAAGATAAGATTGTGGCTTTAATGCTCCGTTTGTTTAACGTATATCTAACGTCTCAACTCTCTTGGTATAATCAATGACACAGGGTTTGGAAGTAATAACCAGTGCATTGATTAGTGTTCTAGCTATTGTATATCTACTAGAGGGAGTGTATCAGATGTTGGTTTAAATGAATTCAAATCCCACATGAACTTCCGTAATATTGAAACCATTGCATGCTGATAGAATGGTGAACTTTGATTCAAGTTGATATCTATAAAACGGGACAACAATATCTGTTTAATCAGCTGGGGAGGAAAAACAACAGAAAAGAATCAGTTCAAATTGACATGCCCAGACGTCCGCGTTTCATATCTAGTTTAAACTCTTAATCGCTTCAGCCATTTAGCCACTGACCATACATTCTAGTTAGGTTATATGATCACGGAATCAGTTATTTAACTAGGTATCAGAAGGTTCTTATGACATTTCTATGGACTACCAGAAAACAGTCCACATGACGTGGAAACGATTTAGAGTACTTTTTTGCCCTCCAATTTGATCAAGTCACACAGGTTACTGGTCTAGAACCACCCCACTAGTCTTGTGAGCATTCTGCAGATGGGACTTGAGGTGTGGCTTCTGTTTGAAGCGCATCTCACAGAAGATACAGCCGAACGGCCGCTCGCCTGTGTGAGTACGCACGTGGCGTATGAGTTTAGACTTATCGGGGAAGGTCTTCCCGCACACGTTACAGTCAAACTGAGACGGTTTGAGTCGCATCCGCCCACCACGATCAAAGCGGGCGCGCACCACGCTGCTAGTTGTTTTCTCCCAAAACATCTGCAACATGAGGAAAAGCAGGTTTTTGACTTTTTCTCATTTTCAATTTCTCGCTTTCGTATAAGTTTGAATAACAGGAAGCAAGAAAATGCTGCACCCCCTTCCCCCCCCCCCTTGTTTAAATAACCGTAACCCTTCTCAAAACAGGTTTTTGGTCAACCTTAAACCCTTAAAATCACGTAGCAAAAATAAAATTAAAATAAAATAAAATAAAATCACGTAGCAGTACAGAATTAGTATCAAGATTGTCATTTTCCCCCCACACAATAAAAACTATTTATTTTCTTCAATGGAAGGCTAAGTTAAATCAACTTAATTTTTAGAAATTCAATAAACTGTTTTTTTTTTTTTTCATTTTCAACAGACTATGATTAGGTTTTCCATTTTCCTTCCTTTTTGGGGAACATCTGGTCTTCCGTGAAATAACTAAGAAAGATGTTATCATGCATGTCTCCATTCCTTCCGAGTTTAAAATGTTCATGTTTATTTGCACAAAGACCAACACACAAATTGCAAGTAATCTCGGATTTTTGTCCTCAGATTTACGTAGAATGACCCTTGGGATGTACAAAAGATTCGGAAATCCCGGAAAATCCCATGCCTGATAAACACTTATTTATGTATAATAATCATATACAAAGAGGGCGCAACAAACTAACAAAACTTCTTAATTCAATTTTTTTTCTGTACTGGAGCCACAGCTGTTCCAATACTCAATGTCACAAAGAAATACAAATCTATATGTGAGTAAATAGATATCCATTTGGCTTGGCCTATATAATATATTCAGATTCCATGGAGGCTATATGGGTTGAAAACCAATAATGCCTTTTCAAATGAAGCACACTTCCAAGGCAACTGTTGGTATAATCCATGCACGAACATACCTGGTCTTCTTTGGTCATTATAAGAACGAATAGATCGTTATTTATGGGGTAGACCCTAGATTAAGTTCTGCGGTTGCCGTTATTGATACGGCACCGTTCTTTCCCTGATGTGGCACTCTGATTGGCGATGTTGGTCTGGCAAGTAGGGCACTGGGTCGGCCTCTCGCTCTTGTGGGAGCGCAGGTGTGTCAAGTAGTTGCCCTTGTGTGGGAATTTTCTACTACAGAAACAGCACGTGTAGGAGACCGGGTGGGCGGTCAGTACGGCCCTGTCGCCCCGCTGCCGCCCGCCCCGCGCCCCGCAGCCCCGCCCAGCTCGGCCGGCCTGAAACACCAAACACACACCTCTGTCACCTGGAGGTTTCTCGTGAGAACTTATTCTGTATTGACTACTGACTACACCTGCATCACTGCCAACAGGCTCACTTAATTAAGTAGGAAACTCGTGTCAGACTATAGACACTGGGGAATTAAATATGTACACGGAACTGTTTATGTCCCCATATGCAATGAGGTGAGCAGGGAATTGGTACCTCCTTGCCATGTAGCGTTATTCTTGTGGAATTCTTCCGTCAGGTCTCACGCAAATTTATACCATTTAGAACTGTGAATATACCTGTCTCACTGAGACAACAGAATTGCCTGGCTACAATGAAACCTCTATCAATCTGCTGTTTATTGCGGCATCTTAAATCTTAAGCAAGCTTATTCACATCTAGTTGAAGGAAGGTCGGGATTGTGCATTGACAGCGATGTCTGTGAGGCAAACTAGCCAGACTGAAAAGCAGGGAATGAAGCTCAGCTCGACAGCTGCTGTCTAATAAAGCAGTACAGGCGGGGGTTTAGTGGGTTCAAGCTGAGCCCTAAGAGAATGTATATCAAGACTTAACTATGGCCATATCTAGTGATCAGTGGCTTCCATGGAGCAGTGATTAGGTGAGCAAAAATGAAAAACACTCGGTGTCTAGTTCAAATGCAATCCTAATGAGGAGTTTAATTATGACCCCACTCTTTCGTCTATTTCAATTTTGGATAAACCTTATGATCAATTAAAAATGCAAGGGCGACAGGTGACAACTTCACTTTTCGTGGTATCAAATTTTTGCAATTTGTAGTTCAACTAAACCCTTAGGGTATATAAGGACCATCGCAAGTGGCCATACATAAAGATAGTCTGAGAAACAATTGACTGTCTGGCGGACAGTCAGAGAGCACAACCGCTTATTCCCATAGTACAGAAAATCACTTCCTTGGTTCTAAAATAATCCTGTCAATGTCAGTGCATGTTCATGCTCCCTTGCCTCCAGAGATGTATAATAAATCCTTTTTACCTACTATATCTAAAAAACTATGATTCTAGTAGAATCCGCTTGGAGTGTCCCCCGCACATAGAGACAAAGTGAACCAGACCTAGGCGTGGAGAATGAAGGCCCACAAGAGTGAGATTCTCATGCAGTGGAAAACTCGCACCTGTTCTTCTTTTTTGTAGGACTATACTAAGAAAACCTTTTTCTCTTATGATTCATTTCAAGCCATGCCGAAATCAAAGTTTAGTATCGTAGTTTTCTTATCTACTTTTCTCGTGAGAAACCAATGAGATCTCAACTTTTGGTAGCCCTTTCAAAACTCCGCCGATTCCCCCCACCCACCACCAGTCTAAGTATTTGGCCTAAATAGGCCACCTGCCTTTGTGGAGCAGTCAGCAGAGCGCTCGCTTGGGAATGCAAGTGACGGGAGTTCGATTCCCGCTACCGGCGATCCGAAATTTCAATATTTTTCCCTTTAACTCGGACTCGACGAAGTCGCTAGTTAATGATAAAAATCCTGGTTTGTTCCTTTCTGTCACTTTTTGGAGCTTTTTGTACAACTCAATTCAATATTTCTAACTCAAGTCAGCCATATTGAATACGCTGGTGCCTGGCACCCCTTGTGTGGGAACATAAATGCGCATTTAAATCCGCCATTATAGGGAATTTTCCTGCATGTTGAAGGTACTGACATGGATTTTTACAAACACTGTCTGTCCTTTTATTCAGAACTAATGCAAAGGTAGGAAGTCACTGTCATTTTACTGCAGAAAACTGTATACTACAAAATAGGAAAGATTTAACCTCCATTTATATGTGAAATGGCTGCTGAGCTGAGATGAACCAATCCGTCCGACTATTTAGCCTAGGGCTCTATGAGGCTGCTCTCCGACTGTCCACACCGCTAGACATGCAGAGCCAAACATGAAAAGGAAGCTTGGAGTTTGGATGTCATAATGCTGTTATTGTCTCTACTGCACTCGTCCGAGAAGACTGGCGGGATTACCCGCGTTCGCAATGCATTGACAAGGATTTTACAAACACTGGCTGTTCTATTATTGAGAACGAATGCAAAGGTAGGAAAGCACAGTCATTTTACTGCATTTTGTCTCGGGGAACGGTATACTACAATATCGGAAATATTCAATCTATATTTATATGCTTAACTCCTAATGAGCTGAACTCTTAACGATCTGTCTGACTTGTTAGGCTTGAGATCTATGAGGCTGCACCCTAACTGTCCGCACCGCTAGACAGAGGCTCTCGGACTGTGTTGCACTTTCACAAAGGAATGAATGGGACGCTTCCTATCGTGACTATGCTTCAGTTCTGCTTAGTAATTGAGTTAGCATTTGTCAACCTCTTATTACGTTAATGGTCTAAATTATAAAATAGAAATATGTATTTGGTGAGGTCAGTTATGTGACTACTACAATCTCGAACAAAGCTTAGTACCCAATATATTAAATCGTATATTCATGTATGAAATTGTACACCAATGGTTATTTGGCCATTCCCCACCTAAACTTTTGAGGTCCAGGGCTGGATCTAAGCTCTAACATGAGTTCACTTGGCCTATATAAACACAGGGAGGGTTACAGCGTCGATGTCAAAGGAAACTTTTATCGAGAACGTTCAACCAATTAATTTCATACCTCCCCCCCCCCCCCCCCCAAATTTCACCCAACATATACACACCGACAATAATACCATGGAAATGTATGTCTACGCTGTCTTCTGTACAAAAGCTCTTCGCAACAAATGATATGTAGGATCACGAAACCATAAAATTTATGCTATCATAGCCTGTGTAAAACATATCATAAATCACTACAAGGATAAACTGAGGTTAAAGACCAATATATTGAGTTTCAGAGTCTAAGATTGTTTATTTCAACCAAGAACTGATACACTTTTTGTACACAGATCTAGTTTATGATACGTCACAGGTAATCGCGGGTCCCAAATCTAGTCTATCTCTAAACAGGATTATCGATTCCTTATCGATCCTGCCAAGGTAATCTTTCTGAAATGTATTTGGCCATTGTGTGGGGCCCGTTTATAATATCAAAACAACTAATCCCTGTCGGTTCATGAAGACATGACTTTATGTACCACACTGCAATTTGTTGAAAACAAGTTTCCTAGTTTTGGTTCATAATAAACAATTCTTTATAGTCACATCCGTGATACGGTGTATATACATATTTGAGATTAGCCAAGTAGGCAACAGGTCTACCGTAAAATGAAATCCGGGAGATTGACGTAAGTTGTTGTTTCTATATCTTCCAAGAAACGCACGACTTGACGACGAGTAATTAAGACGTAATGCAATGCTTTATATATAAAGATGATCATATCGTTCCGCACTAGGTATCACGTGTCCTATCTCCTTTAAGGTCGATTTAAAAAAAAGGCTTTTCTCATGTTATCACAATATGTTCTCTACGGAATGTTCCATAACTTCCAAATCTGTTTGTCATTTTCTTAGTTATAACTGGCAGAACCAAAAGTAGATGGCATATATATATCGTCATTTTTAATTTTGCAAAAAAAACTAAGGTGGAATGTACCGTGGGTAAAATATCTCTGCCATTCCAATTATTTTACATTGACCAACAAAAATCGAAATGAAAATCGTGGAGCATCCGTAAAAATAACTTTATCAAGGTACGTCCACCGAAGTGGGTCTAACTAAGAGTATCTAACGACTGGTTGACATCCTGAAATAAGAAACCTGACTAAATCAAGCCCTGACTATAGTACGTACAAGTCCTGCTAGTATATCAAAGAGTGCAAAGTATGGAAGAAGTGGAGGAAAAAGAAATAAAATACCTACCTGTCTCCTCGGTTCTGCCAGCTCAAAGCATACCTAGAGCCGACCCAACAACGTATAGAGTCTGAGCTTTCAATATCATTTTCTTCTTGAAATTTTCTAAAATCATGCCTCAGGGCTGGGGTGATTATGTATTTTGTACAAAGTACAAAGAGATACATGGCCATATAATGAAGTTATCATAAAACTGAAGCTCAGAATCGACACGAAATTATGCCGGACAAGCAAATTGTAGCTTTTCTTTGGTATATTTAATGGATCCGATTCTCCAAATTTCTACAAAATTCCATAACAACTTTTTTTTTTTGTTCTTTTGTGTTGTATTAGGTTTAGCTTCGTAACTTGTTTCTTTGCACCCTCCGAATACGCCAAATGAATCTATTGTTATTATAGAATTGTTTTCCCCTGAGAAATCGGAAGACCTGATTCAACTATATCAAAGAAACACTATAGGGAATTTTCATCACAAATATAGAGAACGAAGTGTGGAGAGCCCATTTATTTCGTGTGGTCTTGTTGTGTTGTCTTCCATATTCAAATTATTGTTGCTTTTGGGGTTTTCCCTTTGAATTATTAGATTTTCGGAAATGATATTTACAAAGAAAAACAACAACAAAAAAACCACTTTAAACCGTATCGGTTTAGACGGGAAAAACCGCTTAATTTGGGCAACCACAGTTCGTTACCTATGTTCAACCTGTAAACAAAGATAACAATCTTCTAAGGAGAGGAGAGGAAACCTGTCAAATTCAGCTTGCGGCTGAAAGACCTAGACATTTCAACAAAGAACCAAGAGATACTATTGAATACTGTACAGCGATATCAGAACTATTCCCCTTTTGTAAAGTAATGCGCAAAATCCATGTCAAAACTGATTTCCCTTGAACATGTGCTATTTTGTGTTCTTTACTTTTGGTTCTATTTAAGCTGTTTTGAACAAATTAGGCTATGTCTACATGGTTCGATGTTCATGTCTAGGTCATCACTTCACTATACGTCTTAGATACAAAAGAGGCCGGACTACAGAATGCAAGTGTCGGTTACAGTCTAGGTCTAACAATAAAGAATGGATCCCCAATTGGGAGTTCAAAAATACTAGGTCATTAAGTTTTCCGCAAGAACGTACCGCTTAGTATCAATAGAAATATTACATGATTCATAAATGGCCTGATGTAGTTAATATGAATAACATTTTTATTGGGTAGTCTACAAGGACACTTGCATTTGGTAGTTCAGTGACGATGCATATGCAGCTTAATATATGAAACATATAACGTAAACTTTCTTTGAAAACTATACAAAATCCTCTCCTTTACAAAATACTATGATCTATAATTTATCTCTTTCAGAAATGTACTTATTTATAGCGAGAATACATAAAAGATGATGTTTGGGCTGTTTTTCACTTTCCTTTAGAGTTGGAATCTAAAATTGCTGCAGGATTGTTTAGCGGAAGTAATTTTACGCTTCATTTATCTTAATTTTCATAAAACTCAATATCCAATTGAAAAGTTTAACACTGCTAAAAATTCCAGGAGGATGTCATTTCTTGTTCTCCTAATGCAAGCCTCTAACATACAGAGTGACATCTTTATTCTTGTTGGCATGTACTTATCTACATGGTATTACACCGTAAATGTGCGAAGCGGCCGGATAATACGAGATAGTCTCAGGCTAGTATGTCTTGGAGCAATCACTGCGACATTTCAGTTTTATACAGTCCAAACATCATCTTATACCGAGGGACACCATCCCAAACACACATTAAAGGATAATTGTGTATTGCAAATCTCAATACTTTATAGAACAAATAATTATTTTGAATATTCACTTCGGTTGACAGAAGTAACTAGTTTCTTATGATGTCATCATGTTTAGTACAAAACACGATCCCCTATTTTCAGAGGAACTGAAGAATGTATTGTTTAGGTTTAAGTTTGACATGATGTCCCTCTATCTGAATATAGAAGATGCTGTCCAAGTAAGTATATTATAAATTCCATGTTACCAAGCGTCAATTAAATTTAACGGAACCCAATGATAACATTTGGAATACCCAAAGCATTTTTAAAAGTGGTTTAGACATCCGTAATGCCTACAGAAATTTATAAAAAAAATTGCAATGCAACAGCTATACAATCTTGAGAAAATAAAGGTACGATACTTTTTTATCTTAGGTTCGATAAATGTGAAAGGAGTGTGAAATTGCCATTCCACTCTTATTTCGACGGGAATGCTCTACAGACATTATTGGAGATAGTATAAAAAGATATCCAATGATACTTTGTATACTGGTGCTAGAAATGTGCAGTTTCATTGTTTTAATGATTCTTTCTGGGTTTTCTGCACTCTGCCAGGAGGGAGTTATTTCACATAGGGACTCCGAATATATATCATCTGAATTTCCATGGACTTAAAGTGCAAGTTATAGAGACAATATCCAAATGGAAAATTGCTGAGCAGTGTCCAGACTGTTAGCTAAGATCTGTTGGATTCGAAGATCATAAGATGAGCAAAGGAGACGCACTCACTCTACCAAAATCAAAAAGCCTGAAAATCTTGAAATATTAGATATTCGTAATTTCTGAATGTAATCCCTGTTCCCTGGGAAGATATGAAACCAAAGTACCAAAGTATCTGAAGATGGAAGTATCTCCAATTATTGTTTAAGAATTTCTGAATGCTTGGTTATCATCATGGTCACTTATAAACTTAAATGAACAACTTCTTCTGTTTTAAAGTATGGAAAATGTCAACTTACCGAGTCAGACGGCCCAGCCGACCACGTTGAGCACCCCGGTTGCGTTCCGTCTGTCATTGACATTTGGCTGTTGTCAGAGTCATGTTGGAATGTTTGTTGTGTTGGATCAAATCCAGAAATGCCGGCAAGTGTGGGCCATCCTTGCCCACCACTTCCACCCATTGAGTCGTTGTCTTGTCCTGTGTAACTGTCATCTGCATCTCCGTAACTGTCATCTGGTCCACCGCTGCCAACTGCTCGCCGTTTGGTAAATGGCTCTCCTGTTGGGCCATAGCCTGAACTGTTGCCATCCATACTGTATCCTGCTCCACCTTGGTAACCACTATGGTTGCCACTGTCTTCATACTGCATAGCAGTACTACTATGAGAAGTCCGTTTAGCTGCACGCCGTTGTCCAGCAATCATTTGTGCTGGGCTAACATGTCCTTCTAATTTGATTTGAGGATCTTCTACTATTAGACACTCCTCCTCATTTCCTGCCTCTGTTTTAACCTTAACAAGGTCTTCAGAGTCTGTTTGATGACTACTATCTCCTAAATCTGCAGTGGCCTCTGTATGATGAGTTTCCTCATCTTGACTGTCTGTAGTGTCTTGGGTGACAGATGCACCCTCGGACGGACTGTTTGTGAACTCCTTACTGATGTGAACAAAGAAGACATCCTTCTTGTCCACTGAAACACCCAGGAGTCCTTCAACATGCAGTTCATCTTTGAACTGCACACTGTTTTTACACAGTAATGTCACTGTGTCTATGAGGAGGTTTCGTACACGTTCCTGATCTGGACGCATTGTCACTTGTTTTTATGAAAAAATATTGTGCGATATATAAAAATAATCTGGGCTGCAAGGTTCTGCCAAACTACTCCAGTTTCACTTCGTTTCTTAATAACAGTGTAACCTGAAATATAAAAGGAGTAATCAGTTGCTGCCTTGTTATTAAGCAAATTAAAACACAAATCAGGTGAAATTCATGCATCCAATCTGAATCATGCAAGTAAATAACCAAGCTATGAACATTTTACATGGGTTAACATTAACAACATTAGCAAATAAATTAGCGACATCACCAATAATCAATCTTTACATAATTTTAAAAAAATATATATATAATTGAGAATTTTCATCGGTTTGTTTTAATCTTATCTAAATTTGGATTTTGGTGGTAGACACTTAGAAAAAACAGATTTGTCTTTCCCATGATCTAAGCTTTCAGGAAGTGTATACATTAATTGGGGTTATACCATGATATACAGGTTTCATTATAAAATGATATTTGACGGAAATTCTTGATTTTCTTTATCTTTCAAAAATTCAGTAAAGATGGAATTTTGGCTCCATGAAGGATTTACATTATACCGACGCGTTCTTTCTTGCCTTTTAGCAATGGCTGACGCGCTCATGGTTGAGAATGAGAGTCCATGCAATCATAAACCGGAGACAAATTTAACATTGCTATAGTGACTATAGCTACCCACGAAACACAAATTGATAGCCATATCTACTAATATAGCAGTGTTGTAAATACATTGGCTTAGAATTAATAATGCTAATTCCGTCCTGCAACCAACGGCAATAGCGACCGCTCGACCGTTACACCGTATGGGCAACACTACCGTCCCGTTGAGAAGCCCTATTGGGTATTGCTACCGGCGGCTTCATGTTGCTGTTTAAAAATTACGTCCCAAGCCTTATAATATACAAACATACCTCTCTTTGTTCACATTACGCTTTTGTGTGCTTCATAGGTTCACTGGGAATGGTCTATATGTTGTCTTGAAGTATTATTTCCGAATCTCAAGCAAAAGATGCCCTTTCAACCGCTTCCCTTCTAGTCGCGTGAAGCTACTCACAATCCAATATGGCGTCGTCCCTCCCGAAGCAAATAATTCCACACCCAAATGGACACCAGGTTGCTTTATATGCTACGTGTATGTTGTGTTTAAAACTACAAATCGAAGTATTACAACCCTATAAATGTTATTTTACTTAGGGCAGGTATATTTTCATCTGAATCAAGGATGTTTATGTGAGAAATGTCTTTTTTCATGCGCGTTCTGAAAACTAACCGCTCCTCCCAAGCGTGGCGACAAATACTGGGTCACCGGTGAGGCCAACTTCCTCTCCAGGCTAGGAATTAATAACGCAAATACAGAACAATTGACCATAAACCGTCGCGAATAACAATGTAAAACTGTTGACATATGAACTCTTGTTGACAATATTAGTAAATATTGACTATTTAAGAGTGCTTTACCTTGCTTTTCGGAGATTGGTTTCTACAGATTCCAGAACCCGCATCCTTCTTGTCCACCAAGTTTCCGTGCTTAGCAAAGAGTGCCACCTATCGGGCATGTAGGAAACTAAAAGAAACGTTCTCATTCGGCAGTAGATGGCGATGCGAGCGACAGTTCCCGCCTAACGCGTTCTCAATAGAAAGGTCTGAACGACCTGCTGCTTACCAGCCCAGAAAACAGATTAATCGCGTTGTTTGTTTCTTTGAGGTGATTTCAGGCATTCAGTCTGCTTCATTTCTTGAGCTTAGAAGCATTTACAAGACAAATTGCTGGTGCTTATATACTTGGCTTTGTAGCATGAAAGTATTTTAAAGTCTATATAATTATATTGAGTGATCAAACGCAATAATGCCGATTTTCATGATCATCATTATTCTAAAATAATTCAATAACATTAAAAATCTATTTCAAAAGTAATACGCTGTAGAGAGGTGCGTTTTACAAGATGTTTCCTTGCACAGCTCTAGTTTTAAATACAGCTGTTATTATGATAAGGCCATGAAGGTTTTTGTTTCAAATATCCAGATTATGATCGATTTCAAAATTTGATGTGTAGACTGTAGTGCAAACTACTTTATATCTCGTTTAGTTTATTCATTAACCTGTTGGATTTACTTTCTCTGACAAAACAACCTATTGTCAGTAAAGGCAACTCTTTTTTCTTCATTGTTTCTCTTTTGATGCTATAGAAATTATTAAAAAGACAATAGGCGATTAGATTACTATCTATATACCAATACAAATCAATATTGATCAATGTAAAATTATATACTCGGGGTAGGCTAACTCTTTACCCATCCATCAACTATTAGCATATTATTGTATTTGCAGAAAACAACACGACAAACTCACAAACTCAACTCATCATTATTACATAATGTAGGCTACTCTTCATCAGTAGGCCTATTCATCAATTTTTGTTTGATTTCTTTATTGAAGGTCTCGTGTTTAGCAAGTTTTTCAGCCACAACAAGTAGGAGCTAGACAGGTGACCAATACCTGTAGATTACATTATTACATCAAAATCAAAAGGCAATCTCTATTTTATAAGGCTTACACCTCTACAGTTTGATAAGTTATGACGAGAGATAAAATGTGTGAGTGTGTATCAAAAAGCATTATTGTATCTTGTAATTAACCATCAATTTAAAACCTATCAAATGCAGTTATAAAGCGTCAGAATAGCCCCCCCCCCCCCCATTTTTTGCCAGCCCGAAAAGAGTCGACTCAGCCGCTTCAAATTTTACTCAATCAAGTGTAAAAACTGTTTTGACTTTTCAGTATCGAAAAAAGTCTAACTTCTTAGCATGCAACAATGGCTAATTAAACCCTGACTTATCACCATGGAAAAATGTAGAAGTCTGACTTTTTAGCATGCAATGATGGCTATAAGCCCTGAACTTTTTTTACTGTAAAAAAATGTCAAAGTCTGACTTTCTACCATGCAATGATAGCTATAAGCCCTGACTTTTCACCAGGGGAAAATGTCAAAGCCTGACTTTTTAACTTCCGATGATGTCCAAGCCCTTACTTTTCACCATGGAAAAAGGTTAAAAACTGACTTTTAGGTGTGCAATATAGGCTAAGACCTGACATTTCACATACCTTTGCAGATTCATGGTAAATCCAATAGAACAGGCTAATGTCAAAGTCTGACTTCATACCAAGAAAAAAGTCTGCAATTTTTCAGTTCGCCCCCCCCCCCCCCCCCCCCCCGTCAAAATATCATGATGCCCCTGAAATGTCTTGATTGTAGTTCCCAGATAACTGATAGGCCTACATTTCGCCTTTAGATTTTTAGTAAAAACTTCAATGGTGTTTAAGAAATGTAAAATGTGCACATCTTGAGTAGTAGGCCTACACAAATCATCATAACGGTACGTCATATTTTAATTGTTGAGCACAATTCATATTTTAATCAGTTTCAATTGATATTCCTGTCGTCATCATCACGGACTGATGTATTAAAGCGAATAATGAAACATAGATCAAATTTGTCTTCCTTTTTTACCTCATAAAGACTGATTATTGGATTATTTTATTCTGTTAATAATACTAAAACTCTGAGTTGAAAAAAAAAGAAGGATTAACTACTATCCATTGGAGCATTTGTATTAAAGCTACATCTCGCATTTATTTATAAACTTGTACCAAATGATGGGCTTGTGCTCCATATAACAGCAACTGTTTAAACTAAAAGAACAATAAGAAGGAGTTAAGTAATTCAATTGCGTATTGGGTAATTGGGAGAGATACGCATTGTATTTATAATCATAAGCTCTTAGACACACAAACTCATCTATGCGCCACAGCCGTAACAGTTTTGCAATCGAATAATAACCGCTCCCTCTCTTGCAAACAAGGAACAGAGGGCGCAACCGCCGCATTTATTATAATGAAGATGAAGACGAGACGCGCGAAAGAACGGGACGCTTGACTTAAAAGGAGGAATCGCAACACTCGGTATGTAAATCTAGTGTTTAACCCGATTTACTTTGTTCTATATAGATTCAGGATTCAAACGGTACGAAATTTGCTAGTATGATGACAGAAATTGACCTGAATTTACCAATACCGGCAAGCCCGAAATGGATGCCACCAGCATTTTGCAAAGATGGCTTCCCACTTCACTCCCCAGCTCCAATACACAAAGGACAACGTTTGAAAATATAGTATTTCCGTAGCATTCATATACTAGTTATCAAGTCTTCCATGTCCATTATTGCCTCTACCCAATAAGGCATGTAATTGACACAAAAATGTACACAGTGTATCCTTGTCTAATTGACTACATTTCCTTATAATCGGGCAGTGGAGGAACCCAGTGGAATATCGAAAGTAGGTCATCGGTTTGCTGTCTCCCTCCGGGTTTGTCAGCCGCTGCAGCGCCAGGTGGATAACCCGCCATCAGTCGATACTAAATCTCGCTTGAATTACAAATTCAGAATATTAACCAAGTTGGGTTAATCATAATAAGCGCATATTTGCATATTTCACAAGGAATAGCTAATGTACATTGAATTACATTGAATTCCCTTTGTAGGTTGGGCCCTCATGCCATGGTCCCAACCCATTTTCACTAGGCGTTCCCTCGATCGCCATCATCACTGCTGGGCGGCAGGGAAACGCGAAGTAGACGCTGATGCGGCATTGTGGGGTGCCTCCTTCACCATCGCCATCACATAATACACTACACATAGAACATGAATTCACACAAATAATCCCAAAATGAAAATAGTAAACAAGAAAATCATCTTAATAATACATACATTTCCAGGCGTTTCTCAGGCAAACGTTCTGGCATTCCTTAAGGCTTAACTATTGTGAGGTATAGATCACATGAAAAATATGAAATGCTCTATTTACAAAATTGTAGTATTAAAATGATGCAGCTCAGTGACGGAATTTTAATGCTTTTTAAATCATGACGATAGCTGTATTATTTTAAAAGTTATTCAAGATTTTATCCTTGAGAAATGGGGGGGGGGGGGAGGTTTGTAATCACATTTGGAGGGTTTGCTGTGACCACCTTTACCCCTCCTAGCCAGTGTATGGAATCTCTGATTTGCGATAACTTTGGAATGAAAGAAGATAATAAAATTAAATAAAAAAGGTATGTGTAGCCACTGCAATGCTCCATTATCTATTTGTTATTCATGACCCTGACCTCACCTAATTAATTGACCTAGGTTTTTTAATGTAATTGACCTAATTAAGATATAATAGGAATTTTACACAGCGCTTTGCATCTCTCAAGATGCCAATAGAATAATTAAATAACATCTATATCTAATGTATTCACATTAAATGTATCATTCTAGCCATTATGAGATGCATCAAACAACCTAATTATGATTTAGATTGAGGTCCCAAATGAGCTGTGACCCATTCTAATTTTTCAACAGCTGTAGCTCCGGTTCTACAAGGCCCTCACTCATAAACCACACATCATTGGACAAATAATTGTATGAATAGCTTATTATTTCTATTCATATTCTTATTATCTCAAGGTCTTACTTTGAATTGAAGCTCTGAAGATGTAATGAAAGTTCTCAGCTTAAGAAGGCGCCAGAACTCATACTAACGGTTCCAGAATGTAACCTTTATAGATCATGTCAAGTTTCACCAATCACAATGCCTAAAACAACTGATAGTAGAGGCACTGCCCTGCTCCTTGGGTGGAACTTGGTCACACAGAATGGGGAAAAAGTGTGGACAAGTATACAACAGCGCTCCTAGCGGATTGTAACCATACTAGTATTGATTCTGACAGCAATAGGCCCCGGAAAATAGCCACCTGGACTATGACGGAATTCTCCGGTTATCAGTCCAGTCTTTATATGTGTAGGCATTGATTAGGAGCGCGGTTGTTTGCTAGAGATCATTTACCTTCAGTCGCGTTTTCAGCGACTATTTCCACGCCTATAATTCTCCATTTGTATATCGTATACTAAGGCAGGGTAGAGTATGATCAGGTAGTTCGTGTGATACAAATATTTTTTCTGTAGATATATGTGCTTGAACCGGGTTACAACCCATTGCAGGAAATAAGGGGGTTCAAAATAACATACGGTATATCATTTTTATTTGGTAGTGATAATTTATAATGAAGGTCAGACATTCAATACAGCAGTCCATAAATGGGTGTCTATATTGTTTTTCAGTTTCTTCTTGATTCGAGTTCGGGGTTTCCTTATAAATTTTAATAACGTACTAATTTGTATATGTAAAAATTTGTAAAAAGTATTTTGAGGCTTATGAGTCAAAAATCTGAATAAAGAAGCTTCAAACAAGAATGGTATGTGGTATTATCAGTATTACATAATGTGGCAAGTCAAGTCTTGTACCTGCTCGTAGTCACATACTCGTTAGTTGCTTTGCAATGAATAAAGGCCTGATTCTTCCTCAATTTAATCATGAATACTTTAAGGACATTCTTTTGATGATATACACATCTAACTCATAACACCGTCTTTGGGGAAATAAGTAATTCGCTGGGAGTGTTATTTCTAGAATCTCCAAATAGCCTTGAAAATAAAATGTGATTTAATGACTAACTGCACAGTTGATAGGAAAACTTGTGTCCCGAAACCACTATATATAAGCATGAAGGCCATTGTTATCCATTAGGTTGTTAGAATCTTGGCTAAAATGACTCCTGCTAAAACTTACCAAAATATTGGGATTCAACTTAAGATGAAACTAATTGACCTAATTTTGTTTCCTTTCAGGTTATTGTAAACATTCCACAACAGCTGCTAAACAGACAGCAGATCTCAGTATAACGCGCAACTTATCAACCAGAGTAGTAGCTCTTCCATCGTAGCTACTCAAAATGCGTCCCGACCAAGAACGAGTGCGAAACCTCCTTATAGACACAGTGACGTTACTGTGTAAAAACAGTGTACAGTTCAAAGATGAGCTGCATGTGGAAGGACTCTTGGGTGTGTCAGTAGACAAGAAGGATGTCTTCTTTGTCCATATCAGTAAGGAGTTCACAAACAGTCCGTCCGAGGGTGCATCTGTCACCCAAGACACCATAGACAGTCAGGACGAAGAATCTCGGCTAGCCGATGATTCTGTCGATGGTCGTGATGGCCATCATCAAAAACATAGTGATAAAAATCATGAAGAGCAAGCACGCATAAAGACAGAAATTGTAGAAACAGAGGAGGAGTGTTTAATAGTAGAAGACCCTAATATCAAACTAGAAGGACTTGTTAGCCCAGCACAAATGGTTGCTGGACAAAGGCGAGCAGCTAAACGGACTTCGCATGGGGGGTTAGTGGCAGCAGGGTCTGGTCACCCTGGTGACCACTACCATGACGATGGCACAGGGGCTGATATATATGGCCCTGGTGCTGATCAACACGGCAGCCTAGACAATTCACAATATGGACACACAGGAGAGCCACCGTCTAAACGGAAAGCAGACGGAGGACACACAGATGATGGATACGGGTTGGGACAAGGCAGCGAAGACCCAGGTGGCACCCCATGGCCAAGTATAGCCAGTGTACCAGGGTTTGACCCAACACAACAGTCATTCCAACAAGACTCTGACAACAGTCAAATGTCACTGAACGATGGGACGCAACCTGGGTGCTCAACATGGTCAACGCCTGGCCGAGGGCCATCTGACTCGGTAGGTCTAGTTTTTACACATTTCAATTTTCACCCGGGTAGCAGTGCCTCCACATTCCACATCCCCAAGCTAACAACGTTTGAATAAACCACTGCAGTTTCCGAAGTTAAGAGATGGATTCGGTGTAATATATTAGTGCACATGCACGTTGATACTCAGGAAGCAAGCTGAATTTGTTTAAATTATGTTGAAGTAGATCTACATGTACACTCTAAACCCACTTTGAATGATAGTAAGGGCCCGCTATAAGTAACGACAGATAAAAATATGATGAGATGGTAAGGCAGTTCCTATAGGTGGTGAATGGTCGCAGAAGTCTAGTTAAGAATTCCATAGAAATAAAAATTGGTATTATTGAAGGTAGATTATCAAATGTAGACGGCTTTTTGCCACTTCTCAGTATGATGTGGCCCGACTTTGGTGGCTGGGGAGATTGTGTATTGCGAAGGCACATGTACCCAGGTAACATTTCATAGGAGGACACGGTATAAATGGAATACTTGCTTGTATCACTCCTTAGCTGTCATCCTACAGGGTACATCTCATTTGAATTTCAAAGGCAAATTCAGATTTGACTTTTTAGACGATCAGTATATCTCCATAGTCTTTGATTGATCGACGTTTTTATTATTAGGTATGTTGTAAATCTTCTACCAACATACATGCTTCTTAGAATTGAAAAGACAGAACTTCTGCTTCAATAAGAAACAGTAATGCTGTAAGATTGTTACTAGTAGCTGATCCACAGTCCTTTATTAAAAAGTTTCTTTCATCATTCACTAGGGCACGTTGTCTTACTATTATGATGGAAAACGTTATTCAGAAAGAAAGAAATAATCGTTTTACTTCAGTACCTGTCTAAATTCCCTAACGTTTTCAACTCAATCCGCTTTACACCGTGTCTTCTGTTTGAAATAGCCCTTGCTTACCACTAATTTTATTTGATCAATATTTGAAAGTGATTTCAAAATTAGCACATCGTAAATACCACTCTCTTGGTGTGATGATTTTCGGAAACTTGTTTAGTGAAGATTACCACCAAATCTTGTGGCAGATTACAAGGGATATACATGTATCACATAGTAAAGAGTAAGGCACCCGTCCAAAATTTAACATCTATAATATATGATTGTTTCTGGATGTAAGCTTTTTGATTGAGTGGATTCTACTTCAATATTTTACATCTTACATGTTTTGTAAGTTTTGCACGAGTGATGGCATTAGAATACCGAGTAAAGAGACGGAATCGACAGTGAAACTAGTTCAATATCTAAGGTTTTATTCATTTAGCACAGCTTTGACGTTTTTAGTGACCTCTCCTAATTACCAATATCGGATATTAAGTCAATAGTATGTGCGGATTTTTCCAGTGTAAAAACTACTGATTCACGTCTCTTTGCATTTAGATTATATTTGTGTCTGTCATATTGGCATCGCTTGTTCAAAACCATAGAAAGAATCCAACACATTCTAACATACTGACAAGATTAACTATTTGAAAATTTTGAAAAGATTGACAAAATTTATATGGTTTTATAATTATTGAATATGAGTAAAGACGACAAATATGTTTATCGAACGTCATATGTTTCTGTGTTGATTCTTCCAGTAAGTACTACGGCTTTTTATTGAAGGTAAACATTGGTATAGAAATTATCTAAGTGTTCTCTTGTCCATTATGCTGACTTTACTTGACCTTGAAAAAGCGTAAGCCTTTAACGGCTGTGACGCAGAAAATGCAAGTCTCAGATATCGAGAGGTAGAAAAACGACGAACTCCATTATGCTCAAATAAGCAATCTCAATTATGTTGCAAGGAAACCGACTAACTCAGCTCCCCATCTTGTAATTCTTAAACTATTTAGTATATATATACCTTTGATAACGTACATTAAACCATTATGTTCAAAGTCATGTTCAAAGTCTGAACAGGCTTAGATCAACCTCGATATAACAATAGGTTTTAATGATGTCAGTAAAAGTCGAACAATGGACACGGGGACGCAAGGCAAATTGCATTTTTACATTTCATGTATACTGAAGCTAGAGCTATGTATTTAAGCCTTAAAAAAGGGAAATTTTATTGGAAATTCATTGGGGAAATCTAAATTTGTCAAGGAAAGTTCATTAATGCTGCACTGCATTAATATGTAATGTGTAATGTTTTTAAGGACCGTTGTAAAGCTAGGTAGGTCTTAGATATCACGAGCTCTAGCTACAGTTGATAAAGGAAGACTGAAGGACATCTCAGCAGAAACAGGTAAGTATTTTTCGTTGTTGCTGGATGTGAAGTGATGATAATTCTGTACCACTGCTGTAGACAGGGCCGAACAGTCAGTCAGGTTTTATTTCAGGTCGATCAAAGAACTGCTTTCACACGGAGATTCCACCTCTCAGCTCAGCTAGGCCGACCGCTTGGTCGTTTAGATGAGACATACCATATGACTATATGATAGAACTACATATGCCTATGATTGACTCTATAGCTATTGATCTTCTACCACATTGCGATGTGATGAATAATTAATTAAACAATATTGATATCTAGTTATCGTTTTTTTGCGCTTTTTGTGATGATAGACGGTCGTGATTAAATAGAAATATAGAAGATATAATGACTTGATACGTTGATGCTCCTTACTGTCTGAATACCATCCACATCTTTCTTTGACCTTAGCATCACTTCATTTATTTTCACCTCATCCCCCACTGACATCCCCGTTCATCGTACAGTAGATCCTTTCTTTGCATGCTTCACTGGGCACTACTGGGGAAGTATTTGGATATCTTGAACATCACATGAAGGATATCGAATTTTACCTAATGAAGAAATCAAGTAAGAAGATCTCAAAGAAAATGAGGACTACAAAATAAAGTGAAGGAAATCAACAACACAGCGAATTCTTTGAGTGGATGACAGGAGTCTTGATAATTTCCAGTTTGGTAACCCGATAATGGGAGAGAAAAAAATACAAGGCGCGTCACGCGATTAGAAATAACCTGAAGTTATCACTAAGGCGTAAGTAGAAGATCGTGAGGTGAGGAACCATGCCGAATTGGAGACCGGCGTTATATGGAACAGTGTGCAGTGCCTTTAAAAGTTCTAAGGACTGTCTTCTAAAGGTCATTTGGCACAAAGTGGTAGGTACTGGAGGGCTATCTAGGGCTACGAACGTGCAGGCATCAAGCTGGCTTAGACAGAGGGCGGTGCATAGCGACCCCTCAGACGCTGCACCAACTTGACCAGATTAGGAGGGCCATTTTTCTGGAAGAGCCGGTAGACCTGGGTTGGTTACCATGGTGACGGTATCCAGCACGTCGTTGAGTGTAATGGCGCCGCGCGTTGGTGGGTTGTGCCCGCCGCGCTGGGAGTGAATGCTACCGTGGTACGGCAGGGCGGGACTCGCCGAGCCCCCGACATCGCAGCAGCACTAGCAGTGACGGCCTAAATGTCCGCCAATCAGAGCGCGCTATTCATAGAAAAAATATAGTCTGGCCAGATCTAGGTGAATCTGCAAGCAGCGTATTGTTTACTGAGTCGCTAAGCGAGGCTAGCCTAACGAGAATCTTACGATTTGTTCTGAAACTGTCGAATATTTAAACAGGGCATGAAGACTGACGTAGTAATCTATTGATTTGCTGGTAAAATAAAACGCACCGATCGGAAATTTTCAGTTTAGATTGCACTAATTACAATGCAGTAGTAACATCTGAATTGCAATATTAATAGCTTTACACGCAATAGACTTACAAAAAGAAGACTATTCGTATTTAGATCTGTTGTCTATATTCGATATAAAGTCTAAATTTTGGGGGATAGAATACTTGAAAAATCATCTGTATGATTTTATATCCTTTCGTCTGAACACTTCCCCCTTAAATGCTTCAACATATTTACAGTTTAGTGACAGTTTTCCTTTTTCTACACGACACCCTGCTTGACATGACACTTGGTCTGTGATGTCACAGGGCGTTATATTTTTTTCACCTGGACCTGAGCTAGTCGTTCCAAGTCTGCTGCCTGTCCTAGTCCGCTATATTCTCGTCCGTACCTATAGCCGGCTTGCCTCCCACTGCCTCCTGCTGCCACTGCTGCTGCTGGATGAAATGTGTCCTGACCTGTTCCGACCTCCGATAGAATCTTAAGTCAAGGTTATTATTTCAGGTTGCAACCACCCAGAATAAGGAGAAGATTCCGTCTCTTACAAGGTATTACCCAGTCCACCCTATGTTCCTCCGAAACTGGGAGATATGCCGAAGGGCTGAAGACTCGCGGTGGCAGTGCCTGACCTGTGGGGATACCTTCGCCTCTAAGCAGAACCTCCAGGTTCACATGCGGAGGCACACTGGAGAGCGGCCCTTCAACTGTCCTTTCTGTATTAAATCCTTCGCCCAAAAATCAACCCTTAAAAGACATTTAGAGGTACACAGAAAAATGTACTTGGCTCTGGCACACGGTCAACAGAGCGTTACAGACCGCGTGGATAAAGACGAGGAAACGGCGAGTAACGAATGACAGAGCCCGCGCCACCTAGTAATGGCGACCACCGAGGCAGAGTCCCTACCCGATGTGAGTCTATGATAAGCGCAGTCTTTTGTAGTCCCGTTTTCCCCCTTCATGCACTACTACTACTACTACAACTAGCTTAGACCTACAGTAGACTGTTAGACTTTGACAACAATAAATTAAATAAAAGATCTGGTGCTGGAATTGCTTGTAAGTTGATGTAGGCAGCACCTGGTAATGATGATGATCGTGTAAACACCTGGTAGTAGTGTTGAGAGCATGCACATCCCTCTTCGGTTGATGCCGATCTCTGCTAGATATATATATATACATATATATATATTCCATATAAAACATAGAGTAAAACTGTACCTCCTGACACCCACCACCACCATCACCTGCCCGGCGCACCTCATAACGGAGCTGTTAGTAAAGTGAGGCTATCGTTGCAGGTGACGGAAGGTCCCAGCCTGGAACATAGACTAAATGAGGAAAAGGATAAAGAGGAGGAGGAGGAGGAGGAGGAGGAGGAAGCGCTGGAGGTCCGGGGCATCCCGCGCACTGACAGGGCGCTGGATCTGAGGGTGGGCGGCTGGGCGGGGCCCGGGCTAGGCGGCGGGGCGGGGCTGCTGGGAGGAGGGACCGTCGGGGGAAGCCCCGGCCCGCCCGGAGCGCTGTGGGACCACCTGGTGGCCAAGTGTGAGGACGCCCGCTGGAAGTGCCTGGCGTGCGAGGCGACATTCGCCGCCAAGCAGAACGCGCAGCTACACATCCGGCGCCACACGGGCGAGAAGCCCTATTCGTGTCCCATATGTTACAAGAACTTCTCGCGCACGTCCATTCTTAAAAATCATCTTAAGGTTCATGCGAAGTACGGCGAGTACCCCAAGTTCTCGCCGCACCACCCGGAGTGACGTCACATCGTGACGTGATACACAACGCCGTAACGTCACGGCGTTGTGTATTACCGTGTGGTGATACTTCAAAACTTGGGGACCCAGAGGATGCCAGTGATATATATATATATATATATATATATATATATACATATACATATATATATACATATATATACATATATATATATAACATACATATATATATATACATATATATATACATATATATATATTGTAAGTATATACATATATATATACATATATATACACACACACCTACATACATATGTACAACAGCTTAATTTGGTACACTGTTTAGTGCATCACATAAAACCATGGTTATGATAAACCACACCATTATACCAAGCCGTCATGAATTTGACCACTCAGTGATATCACTGATGATATGCTACACTGATTGACGTGCAGTGTAAAACGTGTAGAACGCTGTGATTTATCCTTCAGTGAAACAGCATACATAACACAATGATATCACACACCGGAACCACCCGGAGTGACTAACAGAACCACCGTCACGTTGCCTAGCAACTTTAAACAAAATGCACTGATTGTACGTGTTGTGAGGACGAGGTCTTAAAGACCACGTGTATACATGTGGCCTGAAGGGCGCCGTTGTCGACGTTTTTGATACTGTGTTAGATACTTAGTAACGTCCTCATAGAGGACCTAAATGCTTCCAGTGTATGTGATAATGCATTTGCTATACAAAGCCGCTTAGCATAATAATATAAACATGTTACAGAGCTATGTTGAGAGTTCTGCTTGAGGATATAAAAAGCATGTAGTGATGTTATGAATCTTATTTCACCGTTGACGTACTTAATACAGGCTATATTATAGAATGGGGGTGGGTGGGGGGTACATTGGGATTCGGCGAGCCAAGGTTAATTATAATATATAGAATACTTATTCTAGTTTGTACTTAAGATATTTTGTGAAAATGTTAAATAGTTTACTGATATCGAGGGCATTTGCCCTTATTGATGACCAGGTTACAATTGCGCACGGGTAGTCATGAACACAATTTCTCAACCTTTAATTTATAGCAGTCTCATTCGTAAATAATCATGAAAATTGGCGCTCGATGCGAAATGCTGATGTATATTAGATTAATCTGCAACCAGGGTCTAGTCGATGTTGAACGCTAGCGACAAAGTGTTCAGTGAGTTATTGTAGAACAAATATCAGTTTATTACATATTTTAATATTAACTTATTACTTGTATGGTATTTATATAGTTCACATAGAGACATAAACTTGTCCTTTGCTGAAACCTCGAGTTCCCACGAGGACAAATAATCTGTTGACAAGATAATCATTTGTAGGGAAACAAATCGAGTAGATTTGTGCATATATTTGCTGTTACTCCATAAAAGCTGTGTTGTGTATCGGTAGATACTATTACAGTAAGGCTTCCATTTCATATAGACGATGCAGTCAGTTGAGTCCTCCAATAGGTATTTATCAGTTATTTATTGATTTATATGATAATGGTATAGATCTGTTGAGTGGAATTTTTGCCACGAACTTATTGTTCATATGAAGAACACCCATAGTTTTTACTCAAAAATGTGTTGTTTATTATTTTGTATTACAATAAACTATTGTGTGTGTTATGTCCTGCATCAGGTGGATCGATGTATATTTTTTTTGCTGTTGATTTATTAATACAGATAGGCTGCTATATGAACCAGAATAAAGGAGTTAATACAGCAATTTACATATAGAATCAAGTTATTTTTATATTCAGTAACAACATTCTATTTAGATCGTGACCTCATCGGTATCATTTTTGTACATGCATCTATATTAAATAATCTGGTGCACAGAAGGGACGGCTTGTCATACCCGAATCTTTCTCACATGGAAGGCTTTCTACCTATTTAAACTACTGGCATTTAGTTGATAATTAAAACGTCATGTTAGACTTGCATACACACCTCGTATTCGTGTTTATTAAGATATTAAAAAAAAGGAATGGATAACTACCATGAGTATATTTGGAGCTTGAGGGACCTTATGTCAAAGATTTTAATCCAAATAGTGTTTTCCTGTCTGAAGTCTACCACGATGTCATTTCACCCAGTGGTCCATAAGAGCAAGATGTTAATCTTCATAGAAGTAGTTGTACCATTATTTGCATTGGTAGAAAACTAACATCATACACCTATATTTGAGATAGATACCCAGACCTCATTGACCCTCATATCAGATCCGTTCAAGTAACCAGCACTTGTGTTATCATATTGAGATGTCACATATTCCATGTACGGTCTATGGACTTGAAAACGTGATCCCGAAATGGAAAACCCTGACGCAGTTTATTATTTCACAAAATAGCGAAATATTCTGAGTAGTGATAGTTGGTGTGTCTGACACCAGAGTGCGCCCCTCTCTGAGACCCCCTTGTGTTTTTCCAGGTGAAATACACGGCGTCACTCGCTATCGCGGCGGTCTGGGGCAGCAGTAGCAAGGGGCCCACCGGCCTCAAAACTCACGAGTGCCCGACGTGTGGCGGCACCTTCACGCGGGCCGGCAACCTCAAGGCGCACATGCAGACGCACACTGGCGAGCGGCCGCACGTCTGCCCTCTGTGCAATATGTCTTTCCGGCGGAACTCGCATCTCAACCGGCACGCGACCACCCGGCACGGAGCTCCGGTCACCAGTAGGCTTCTCACCGGCCAAAAGCGATTAGCAGTAGCACTGAAAGGCGACACGCTAACGCCCAATGCAGGCGGGCCATTAATGCAGATTAAAAGTGAGCCTATGCTGCAAGTCGATACCTCACAAACAGAGAGTTTGCACCAAGCCTATACTCTATCAACAGAGACGAGGCAACAAGGCGATGGCTTACCGACAGAGGCGAGTCACCAGCCCGATACCCTCCAGGCAGAGGCTCTGCAACAAGACGATACACTACAAGCAGAGACCTCTGTTCTGTTAGACACATTTTCCCCACCTCTATCCTAAATCTGTCCTTTACACAGGAGTTGAAATTCAGATTGCACGAAATGTCTTTTCATTGCTTTGCTGGTGATTTGAAAAGGGGAGGTCAATGCACATGCATGGAAAATTCATTGTAAGATTTTATTTAGGTGACAAATTATTCCTCGACCCCACGTCAAAAATTGTATCATTCCTAAACCCAATGGGAATACTCTACACAAGCCTTGTATTTTTCTGGTAACGGGATTTCTTGCTTGCGCTTAGGTGCGGCCGCTGGCGGGAATTGCCCCCTGGACTCTCATGAGTAACTCGCAGCTCCCCCTGTCGACGCCCGCGGGTGGCGGCGGGCTGTGGGAGGCTCGCCGACCGGAAGTCGCGGCGGCGGGGCGGATAATGTGCTCGTTCTGCGGGTCGGAGTTCACGGCCAAGCGGAGTCTGCGCAACCACATGCTTATCCACACGGGCGACAAGCCGTTCGCCTGTAACGTGTGTGATCGCAAGTTCAACAGGAAGAGCTCGCTCAACAGGCACCTCATAGTGCACAGGGCCCGCCACCAGGTGGCTGGTAGCGAGCAGCAGGCGGACACGGATTTTGGGGACGCAGAGGAAAGCAAGAAATGTAGCGTGCAGTCTGCCAGTGCCTCCCTCTGATAAAGAGGCGACATTCCGTTGTTCATATGTGGCTACAAAGTGTAGTCACAGGTAGTGTGCATCAACGTTGACATATTTGGAAACGGAGGATGCCAAGTCTGATCACCTGAAAGAAACGCTGTTTAACGTAAGAAACTTGCATCGTCCGTCGCTTGAATTTGGCCTGTTGGATTTTAAGTCTGTTTTTATTATTTTTGTTATTCATTACCGGACAGCACTAATAAAACTGCGTAGTGGGGGAATCACATGTTAATGAACTATGAATCCCACCAATGTGCTCTATCTAGATGTTTATTCCCAGGCACCTTGAATTATAGGGCCAGACCATATTGAATCTGACCCTGTGATGCCTTTTTAAACATTTGTACGCCTGGTGAGTCATTTTCTGGAGAATTCTTTTTTCCCTCCCTAGCATTTATTGACTAGCCTGGGACACTCTAAAAAGCAGTTTAATACACATGAACTATATTTTGGATTTTTATGACATAGATTTCTTTCTTACAAACTTATCCAGGGAAATAACTAAGGCGCTGCCACAATGATGTCACAGTCAGAGCACGTTATGGTAAAGGCGCTTGATTTGGAATCAACCATTCCTTCAGTCGAGGTAGCATCACTTTTGGGATTAGGTATATTTATGAGCCACTTCATCATTATCATTTAAATGTGCTTTAGTTCGATCACTTACATGTTAAGGAAAAGGGATAAAGATAATCGTTTGTAAGGCACAAATTCAACAAAGATTATGAAAATTCCACTTTGGGCTAACTACTGCCACCTGTGCCTGACAGCTCATGTGAACATTTCTTCATTAATGGTGACCAAAACAATAATGATTTAAGTGCATATCCTCCAATAACTAAGAGTGTCTGACCTCATGGTTTAAAGCAGACAGACTATATTCTGTAATAGTTGGCAAAGCTTATTTATTGAAACATGAACTGAGAATGTGTGACTGTTGATTATGGAAGCATGAGATTGGAATAAAAGGGTTTCCATTTCATGACCTTAAAGAAAAATTAATGTTTTTTAGTTTTCTTTGCTTGATTTACTTCCAAGGAAGGGTCTGGTGTTTGGCTGATTCACACACTTGGAGCAAAATAGAGGCATAGCAGCAGACCCCATGCTCCGTTTGATGGGCATTTTCTTATTTACTGTTTTTCTTTGGAAGTGGCCATTTCTTGCTTAGACACCCTTTTCAGAAGTCTCCAGTCGTCAGATAGTCATGTCCCAGGCAAATGTGTACCTAATCACAAATATGTGGATTTAGGTGCATTTCCAACAGTACTTCTTTGGAAACTAGCTGGTTCTGTTTTTCTATGGAGAATTTCAGGAATTTCCCGAAGCTGGAGTGTCCCGAATCCCTGGCTAGTTTTTCTCTGTACGGATTAGTCAAGGCCCTTATGCAACCTCTGACCTGTCCTCTTTCCCCCTTGACGTTGTCTGGCTATGTTGTCTTTCCATAAAAGTGGGATTCTCCAAATAATACATAATAATAAGAACACCCTCCAAGCATGTTGCGAAACTAGATTCCTAA
The DNA here is from genome assembly GCA_950022655.1 of Alentia gelatinosa. Classification (NCBI taxonomy): domain Eukaryota; kingdom Metazoa; phylum Annelida; class Polychaeta; order Phyllodocida; family Polynoidae; genus Alentia; species Alentia gelatinosa. The sequence goes on along the minus strand of OX465583.1, from coordinate 55,876,751 downwards.
GACTCGCCATGTATCTCGTTACAGATGCTGCGAGCAATGGGATATGGCTATAGCAGGTTCGAGGTTCCCTCGGCCAAGAAGCGCCATGTGTGCGTTATATGCGGCAAGCACTTTGGGACGTCTTGGCTGTTAAACCGGCACTTCCGCATTCACTCGGGCGAGAAACCCTACAAGTGCCCGTACTGTGACCGGGCGTTCACACAGAAGAACCACATTAAGGGCCACGTGCAGCACAGGCATGCCGCCGAGTTGGCCCGCAATGCCCCTAACAGTAGAGGCGACCCAAAGAGTCTTCCCAAAACGTAGTGAACCTCAGCGCGAACGGAAATTTTCATTTAGAAGGATATGATGATTAATACTCCAGAATACTTGATAAATGGCGTTATGTCCTGACCCGACACTGTACCACGGTGACGACCGGAGATGCGTAACTAAGCTTTAAGTTATGGGGTTGGCTTGATGGTGCTGACATGCTGTTAATTCAATTTCGCAGCTGGGAACTGCTACTGTTGAAATACCTAAAAATAGCGAAAGGGAATGCCGGAGTCTTACCCGGTACCGGCACACATAAGAGTAGGTTCCCGAACTGTGAAATCTGTCTTATTTATCGTGGGTGGAAGCATCCGTAACTGATGTTCTTAGAAAAAGAATCTCACTTCCTATCAGTGGATATCAGTGTTCTGAAGTTGTTATAGACTGATTTATATCTCACCAAACTTGCTTTTCGAGGCATTAAATCGTGTCTCTGTTCTTAACAGAAGTCTGTGATCTAAAATTCTCAAATGATTTTGTGTTAGGGGGAAAAAATCATCTTAATGCGCACGCACTTTCTGTATACTAATATTTATTCATTTTTATTTACAAATCATCCAAGATTTAACTATCGATTATAACTTATTATGGTTTACAAAGTGATACAAATGTAAATTAATCCAGATTATTTATATGCCTCAAGTGATATAAAGTCACATTCTCAAGGGACAAAAGTGGAAATAAAGAAACCTGTTCCACAGGTATATTGGCCATCAAATGAGTCGAACCCTTTTCACTGTGTTATCTCCTCGTACTTTGACCTCTTTTAAAAAATAAATGGTTGAGAAGATAATAAAGTATAAGCCGTAGGCCACATGCTGTTTCTGAATACTTACTTCATTATTACATGATAACATGAATTAACTTAATTGAGAGTGAATGATAATCATGAATGTGCCATAGCAAAGCGTTACTGGTGACAGCCTGATAGTCTGAATAGAAAGTGGAAAATGCGTAATTCAATTATACAGAATTGTCGTCAAAACATTTGAGTTGTATATGTGAACATGGTGATGCACATCTCAGGACAGCGGGTAATGGGTTTATCAAGTTGTCGATACAGGCCGTGGCTGGCGCAACACGTTGTGTGGCCATGTGGTACGTAGTGCCTTATGTAAAATGCCCATTAGTGATGAGGTACACGTCAGGCAGACAAACGGGCCGCCGTCGCTGAGAGCCCTACTTGTACATTTCAGATGGTCGGGCTGTCGGAGCACTACGGTCACGGCCCGGTGCACGAGAGCTCCGGCAAGCAGCAGCAGCAGCGTGTTGCCCGCAAGGAACAGCCCACGTGTGACGTGTGCGGCAAAGTGTTCGCCTACCGCTCACTGCTTGAGCGCCACCGCCGGAGTCACACGGGCGAGCGGCCGCATCAGTGCCCCATCTGTCACCGCGGCTTCTCCCAGGTCGGCAACATGAATCTACACATTAACTCGCATCTTAGCAACGGCAAAACTCGTCTCAAACAGGAGGAACAGAGCCCTGCTGGCCATGCATCTACAGGCCAGGCCCCTATAGAGCACGCCCTTAAAGAGGAATCTACCTCGGGCCACGCCTCCACAGATCATCCCTCCGTAGGCCACGCCTCCACAAATCGGGCTTCCGCCGATCACATTCCACATATCACCCATCCTAAGGCCCAGCCCCCACCTACGCCGATGGTCTACGACGTACTTCCCGATGGCTACGATTTGAAATGCTCAAATCGTAGCCTATCGGGAGGTCCCCGATAGTTTAAAATCGTGGACATGATTTGTATTCGTAGAGCGTAGACACACCTTGGGAGGACCAAAACATAAACTATGGTCACGATTCAACTATATGTATCAATGTAGACCTCAGGCTGAGTTTTAATATTGAAATATATCATAATTTTGGAGATATGGCATGAATCTGAATAATCTTTTAGAGGTATTTACAACATATCATGATGTTTCAGATACAAATACAATCAAATTGAAAAATATAACTATGATAGAAATATGATTTTATTTTTTTCAGACCTTTCAACAATATATTTCAGACCTTTAAACAATATATTTACAGCGATTATCATATATATGCGCCGTACCTAGTTCCAGAATTTCATAATTTTCCATAGATCATTTCACCCGCAAGGGATATTTGCCCATTAAATCACCTCCAATAGGCTACGAAAAATCCAACATGTTGGGAGCTCTACGAATGGGTTTTTTCTCAATCGCAGCCTACCACAGCCTATTGGTATGCTATTGTGGGGTATCGTAGAGTGAATCGCAGAAACCTGTTCCACCTACCACGATTTTTGGTGACCTCACGATAGAATCGTTATGGTGTCGGGAAGGCAGTCGTAGGGCCTATCGGGACCAGAATCTCACGTCTCGCGCCTCACCAGGTACTTCCACAGAACAGGGCCCCGAGAACCATGCACAGGGCAGAGCTATACCGCTCTGTAACCTTACTTAGCGAATACGCATCAGCAGCGACAATGAACTGAGGATGGCTCTGCTACTGACTTACTCCCAGTGCGCAGTGCCAGTATTGGTGGCGATAACAATATGACTTCGATCCAGTTTGCATGATTGCCCCCGACCCGAAACGAGATGTATTTCATGCTTAGTCTAAAAAGCAGAGCGTTCTTCATGGGTATCGAAACCCAAAACATACAATAATTCCGTTATAGGAAACTTGAGATGCTAACTCTTCCCCCCTCCCCCCCAAAAAAAAACAAAGAGAAAAAATGTATCGACGGAGACTGGAGAAACAAGTCTACAGATTTTAGGTAGGGAGGAAAGCTATAGTGCATGTAACTATGTGATCCTTTCCCTGAACTAAGCGAATCAGAGTGACTGGTCTTGTAAACAGGTGTACACATAATATAAAAGTGATTGACGAAAGATTGATTATTCGAACTGGATGCTATAGCTGCAAGTAAATCATTTTCAGCTCAGGGTGTCATGTGTTCTGAAGCACAGGATATCGTGTGACGTGAAGCAGGCTCCGAACTTCCGGGAAGAAATGTTGATAATAGGTGAGCCGCCGTTCTGTAGGTTATTTGGTGACATTGAAATGCTCGGAAACTGTTGGGTGCTTTGCTAACAAAACTGGACCCGTTCCCACGGCCTGTTCGTGTGTACTTTCAGGTGGGCCGGTACACCAAGTGGACGGGCGAGGAGGAGGTGACCCGAGGGGAAGGTGTGGGTGTAGTGGGGTCCAACATGATCTGCCCGATCTGTGGCGCCGTCTCGCCCAACTTCTCCAAACACGAGAGACACATGAGAACGCATACCGGCGAGCGGCCATTCCCCTGCTTGCACTGCGACCGGGGCTTCACCCAGAAGCAGAACCTCATACGCCACATGAACAAAATACACAAGATCCCCGTCAGCCCCGGAAGGGCGCACGGTGCACCCAATTACCCGGCCACATCGTTCCCCTCATCTTAGGTCTGCTCAACGAGTAGTTTGACAGTTACAATCACCACGCACAGCAAGGCTGGTCATATGAGCAGGTCAGGCTGTGATAAGCCACACCTCGATGCATTGATCACCTGCCCATCAGGGTGGTGGACTTCTTATCTTCATATCCATTCTGCTCAACGGGAGTATCCGAACAGACTCATTGAATCATTTACCACGGACTCGAGATCTAGCATTTAACACGATCCACTTCAAAGTACTTAGACTGGTACTCCGGTTTTGTTTTCCATGTGGCGTTTCCCATAGAGTTTAACACCGTTCATAATCCAATTTAGGTATTAGGGACACTACTCCATTTTGAAACCAGGTGCTTACAAGTTTGTCTTTTTCTTCTTGAAACCAGATCACTTCTCAAAGTTGATTTCCAATACTGATTATTTAAAAGAATGTTCTGTGTAAGCGATCCGATACCAAGTTAATAGAAAAGATTGAAGCTTGTTACGCTTTATCAGGCACAGACACAAAATTTAGCATATAAATCAAGTCACGCATTAAGTACTTGAATGAATAGACGAAAAGTGAAATAAAGTTTATATTGATTTGACATCAATCACCATGTTCAAATCTCAGTTTTTATTTATACATATATGTAGTTTACATGATATATAAGAAAGGGAATCAACTTCCCAGTGGGACGGAATATCGACATCGACCACTTGAGACTATATCGGCCTTGAATTAGAGGGCACTCTCGTTGAAACGTCTTGATAATATTACATTAGCTCAATGAAACGTATCATTGGCTTTGTATACAATGTAGAAGTAGCACGGAACATCACGTAATATTTGTTTAAAAGCCATACTCAAAAGGACGTAACTAGCCTACCGAGACGTAAAACTACACAAACAAACAAACAAACAAACAAACAAAAAGCAATACTCTATTATAGTCAATACGGAAATTAGGGATGGATACCTGGACATATCGAGTACTAGGAAAGTATACCACGTAAAAGCCCGGCCGCACTGGTGCGATGCGATCGTCGCACACGTTTTATGACCCCATAAACGCCCCCTCGGCGGGTTTTATTCAGGGTACGCTTGACTGATGCGATGGATTTGTCGCATCGCTTCTGGTACCACCTATGTATAATCCTAGATATACAGCTTCAGTATAAAATCTTCAGAATTAATTGATATTTTCAACCCTCACACTTTAAAAGTGTCAGAATTACACCTAGGCTAAAGGCACAGCCTGGCATTTTCACAGCTTTCACAGACCTGGCACCCAGATGGATGCTCTCAGGTGTGGTAATTATTAACTGTAGTAAGTCCAAGGTAACACTGATCTGAGTATCCTGTCTAACTAAATGGAATCAACGAAGTATGGTATAGTTTCTATGCATATATGATAGAAGTAGTCTACCTTTGCGACAAACCAATCGCGGATCATGTACATTTCAAGATTTGCGATACGATGCGAGGTTTTTATGACCCTCGGCGGCCACTTATGGCGTTTTATTGACTTGCGACAAACGCATCGCACCAGTGGGGCCGGGCCTTAAGATCATGAATCCTTATAAGGCCACTGGAGCCTACCGAAAACAGGCACAAGCCCCCTAGTAGTACCTCCAGGATAAATAAAAACTGAAGAAGAACTGAATTTAAAAAAAAAAAGCAGTGAAATACCTTTCATTAAACTCCCTAAAATTGTAATAAACCAGATAGGCATCTTTCTCCTAGAAGGCTTTGATGTGCGCTTCTTTTGCTGTGTCCGCGGTACAGGTATTTTCGCCACTCGTGCCTGACACGCCGCACAGAGACAGCCAATGCGCGGGAAATGAGGCCAAACATGGACCATGACTACGGTCCTTACCCGGAGGAGTGCGTGTGTTACCCAACCAGGGAAACCAGCCTAGAGGTGCTACAGGCGCTTCAAGCACTGAGGAAACTCCCTATTCAATATCCCGACCGAGTCCAAAATCAGTGCAGCCCTACTTATATGTAAGATTAAGATAAACAAAACGTTTTAGTTGCCACCCATGCCACTTTGAGAATGACTCCACTGAATATCTCCTCGGATCTTTGCAAATCATAGGACACTGGTTAACGCACAGCGTACGACTCTGTTCGTAATATTAGTTTTGTGCTGAGGAATTTTACAATATTGTTTATCATAACTTATTTTTCGTAGGGCATGGTTAATGCATAGGTTTTGGGGAGTTTTTATGGTGATTATCAAATCCCACAGTTCTTGTCGTTAAGTCTCCTTAACATACATACTTTGAATATGCTGTATGGAACGGAAACCTTCCAATTGTTCAGCAGCCCGTTACATTATGCCTGAAATATGACACTTCTATTTGAGAAAACCTAGTTCTTTCTTGTAACCGGAACAACCAGCTTTCTGATATTTCCAATGAACAGCCATTTATAACATCACCCCGCCCCTGATTCAATCTCCGAGCGAGCTTTTGGTTGGTTCCTGGCACGCAGTCCATTGGCCGCCCTCACGACCTCTGTATGGAGAGTCTGTGTGATGATGGTATTCGCAACACGTGCAGAGATCGTAACACCACGTGATAGATATACACGATGATAACCCGACCTTCTCCCTGCTCTGCTTCCAGGTGGTTTTACAACAGATATCCCTGGCGGCGCAGTATGAGTTCAGCCAGGCCGTTGGCCTCTCCTCCCCTAAGCAGCCCGTGAAACGCTACCCCTGTGCCCTGTGTGGGAAGCCCTTCCCGACGCCCTACAAACTCATGCTGCACACGCGCACGCACACCGGCGAAAAACCCTTCTCGTGCGACCACTGTGGTAAGCGCTTCGCGGAGAAAGGCAACAGTCGCGTCCACATGAACAACTGTAAGAAGAGGAGCCTGGTGTCTGACGACAGCAGTCACGTGATGTCTGACGACGGTCATGTGGTGTCTGACGACAGCAGTCACGTGGTTGGGGGCGGGTCATGTGATGCGAACGAAGGGGAAGACTAGAATCCACTTGAGTACCCGTTTTCTAGCAGAATTGGACTTGAATGACTTGCAGAAGGCTTACACAATGGACTACATTCAGTAATTTATAAACAGAGGCATTTATACGGTCCTCAAATGTACGCACGTTCATGGAAAATAAAATTTGTTATCGAATTTTCTGATTTATGATTATTGATATTATTCCTTCATTCCTCTATGGGGCAGTATGACATGCATGTACACTTTGTTTCAAAAATGAGGCCAACGATGAACGATGGGAGGGACATATGGACAAAGGCCATCAACTTGTGGGTATCGTAAAGTCTATTCCAACCAATCTCAAAGTATATCGACATAATATGCAGGGAGAACAAGACTCCCACTTATTTTCCTAGTGGGTGAATTATACCCAGGCGGCAAACATTGGCGAAGGTGATAAAAGGCACGCCTCAAACATTTAGTTTCCATCGGGAATGTGTCATGTATCTATAAAATATCAAATGTGAATATCAAATGCAGTACGATGTTGAACGGCAATAGTTGTACGGTGAAGTTGTTGTTATCCGTCCTCCACAGGAGTCTCTGAATTAGAATGTGTTTCAAGGTAGCATGGCATCCCTACTACGAGTACAACCATCAAGTTCAACTTAAAGACAACGTAGAAAAAAACAGAGTAGTCTATAGAAAGTGTGGTTTTCGGCAGGGAATTTGGAGCGTCGTGGTTTGTCGTGAATTAACATGGGCGTGGGTGAAACTTTACATCATGTCCATGAGATGCGAGTCGGTGAGCACTGGAGGAAAGAGATGATGGACGTGGGGCGATGTATGAAGAGGAGAGCCTGCTGAGATGTCGTGTGTTTGTCCGCCGCCCGCCTGCCTCGCCTCCCGGTGCCGCTCGTTTTAAGCACGTGCTTCTCGTGTCCTTGCAGGTGGCTGGCGGCGGTGGTGGTGGTGACGATGATGGTAGTGGTGAGGTAGATGGGCGCCTCCATGTTATAACACCACTGCGGGCGTCGCTCGCTCACTCCAGTGCTGCCAGGTCTCCCGCCGGCGTCACCCGAGGCCGCTGCTCCCAGGGAAAGACGTGGAGGTGCGACTTCTGCGGCAAGGACTTCGGCAGGAAGTACACGCATGACCGACACGTGCGCATCCACACGGGCGAGCGGCCCTACGTGTGCATGGTGTGCGGCCAGAGCTTCACGCAGAGCGGCACACTCTTCCTGCACACCAAGAAGACACACGTGCAGCAAACACCGGGAATGCTGCCCGCTGCCAACGCCTGGGATGACACATAGAGCATAGACTCCCGCACCCGCACTAGCGTCACCTAGATAGACTTTGTGGATGGTAGCTCATTGCCTTAGTGCAACAATTAATCCAGGACCACAGGCTGCTATAGTGAGTTGGGCGAAGCCGAATTGGGCTTAAGATGAAGGCAGAGATCTGGTGAACTACATGTCAGTCAATCCACAGGTTCTCACTGCTGACCAAGCATCACACAACTCGCTGGATCTAAAATCGAAGTTAGGGAGGTGACTATAGTTTACTGACATAGAGCCTCCAGAGGTTACTAAACTCCCGATTATCGCCCCGGTTAAAGCAAAGTTCCGCTCCCGATAGACTTGGCACACTACGACAACATGAACCACAGTTTTCTTTTTTATAATTGGAGAAACTGAATATAATTTCGGATTTCTATGTAGAAATAGCTGAAATTTCCATTTCTGGCATCAGAATTTCAATTTGAAGATCTCTGAAAACCGTTAAACTGCATTAATTCTGAGTTACGGGTAAGGGTCTATCACCATACCACGTCGGTAATCAGCGAAAACCGGAACTTGTGAATAGATTGAATTATGGGATACCTCAATAGGGTCTATAATGGGGCTCTTTTAACTCTGTACTGTTGCTCGTTTATTTGGACTAACTAAACGTGATTGGGAGGGGGTGGGGGGGGGGGGGGGGGGGGTATAAACCACTCATACAGATGAACGATTTAAATGAACGTTACACAGTTCTTCACATTTTCACTAACTTAAAGTTACCGGCATGAGGGATGGGTTTCAATGACTTATCAATAAGGTCCCAGACGTGCATCGTACCTCTACACTCACCATAGTTACTAAGTTAAGAGAGTAAGCTTGGTATTTAGACCTAGTGCCGTCTCTTTGCAGATGGTACTCGTCTCTGAGCCGGACCTAGAATTCTACCTGGTGTGTCAGGTGTGCGGCAAGGCCTTCCTCAAGACGAGGAAGACGGACTTTGCGCGCCACCTCAGAACGCACACGGGCGAGAAGCCCTTTGACTGTGACTTCTGCGGCAAGAGCTTCTCAGACCCGAGCAGCATGCGGCGGCACAGAAAGGTCAAACACGTGCGACGTTACCTCAGGATGGAGGCTCCTATGTGACCGGGTCATGTGACTGGCACGTGACCTAATGTTAAAACGTCCGCTCGCCACCCAGATGGATTTTATTTCTGAGATGGTATGAATTCACCATCACTGAAGCAGAGTCAGTGGACCGGAACGTGCATGACATCATGGCGCGTTCCATCACGTGACCTAGGTCACTGGACAGGCCTTCATGACTCAAGTCACGTGAGAGGTCGGTCTGATCACAAAATGTCATTGTTCAGGAGACTTGGCTAGAGGGGATTTGGTCCAAAGTCCTTCATGTGACTGTGTCATACCCTCGACAGTGAGCCTCAAGGTGTAGAATCAAGAGACTTACCGACAGATTTCTCTTTGTCCGAACTGAAGACGGACAATGAACATGACTTCATTGAGTTTATAGTATCCTGAAATTGTTAATTCTAGACTCAGCTACCTCGACAAAGTTTCATGGAACAAATATAGGGCGTAGAAAATCTGCCCCTGCCTTTGAATTATTATGAAAATAAAAAGGGACACAAAGTCAAAATAACAGGATCTTAAGTAATGCAGTTCGAAGTAACAACACAACTACAACATACTTATGATGGGATTCTACGTTTTTGCCACAGAAAAAAATAATACATGTACATTCAGTATTCATGGAGTATTAAACATGTTATTTATTATGTGAAGACTGCTGGCTTGTGATGTATTTTTTTACTCCAATTCTCATGTAATATCAAATCGATCAAGAAGGGATTTCTAAAGTAGTTTCAGCTGATGCACTAATAAGATTTCGAGAGACGTGGCGAATTTAACGTAAATGTACATGTACTTAAAAGATATTATAAAGTGTATTGGAGACAATCGCATAGCTACCCACTACGATAATTTCACGACAGGAGAAGTACAAAGAAATGATTAACAGACTAAAAAAAATAATATGTCAGGCAATATTGTTTACTATATGCCCATACCATATATATATTCTAAATACGCACCGTTTCGCCATACAACGTAAAAACAACGTACGGATCCGTACGGGAAAATACGGAAGACTTCTGTAAACGTCTTATTAAAATAGTAATTGTTAAGCCAAATGAAATAAATGATTCTTTTGGATTTCGGGTATATAGTAAATATAGAACCACCTACCCTGCTTGTACAAGCCACAAAACTCGATAATAAATTACGGTTTATACGAAACTCGGCGAAAACGCTTCGTTCCGTTCGAACCGTAAATTATTTTTTCGTTTTGTAGCTTGCACAGCATGGTCAGGACGTTCTATATAAATACCACTGCTCCCCTCATTTCATCTCTGAAATTTCACATGGGGTATATTCACATGAAAACGTCCAGGTTCGTCGTGGTTTACAAAATATGTCAATTGAATATACAGTACAACCAAATTATTCCATTTTTTAGTTCTCGTGTATAGGTATTCGACTTCTCGAAGCAACGGAAAAAGCGCACCTCCCTATAATCATCGTACTCGCACCTAAGATAAAGTTAATTTTGAATATCCCATTAATGAAAATCTAAATCTACCAGAGCTCAGTGGACAGAGTGTTGAGTGGAGGTTCTCTTAACGTGCCTCTCTGTAGGCGTACGTTATGAATTTCTTTCTAGAGTGAATAAACTAGTTCAGTTTGTTAATGCTAAGTGAGTTCTGCGTCTTATTTCAGATGACGCATGACTTTGGGGCGGGGATAAGTGAGGCGTATGCGGCCAGTGAGGAGGGAGACTCCAGTTGCTGGCCCCGCCTCCCCTACAGCTCCGAGTCCGACTCCCACTTCGTGTGTGAAGTGTGTGGGAAAAACTTCCCAAGGAAATTCAAACAGAACTATCACCGACACATGCGCACACATACGGGCGAGAAGCCTTTCCCTTGTGGGATTTGTGGCAGACCTTTCTCGGACCAGAGCGTTTTGAAACGTCATCTTATCCGACATACGCAGAAACAAAAACGTTGAGATGTCAATGATATGGGCTTACAAAGAAGAACAACCTGAAAAACTAAAACAAAATAAGAGTAAAAGAAACTAACATCCCAGTCTTAAAAATCCTATTAATATATGATTGATTGTAAGAGGATAACAGCCATATAGATCAATTCTTATTGTATCTATACGTCCCCAATCCTATTTCTACATTCCTTATTGTTTGTACAATGGTTGTGATGAATGAGTATCGTCTTACGTGGGTGTCACCCAAGCTATATTGCCCGAGTGGATGATCTGAAATGGCATTTATACAAGCCTTTTCCTCAAATGAAAAATCTCCGAAATGATTAAACTGAACACAAGCATTACTTTAATTGTATGTTTTCTATTGGGAAATATTGGATATTGACAGACATGAATTTCGTCTGTGACTCGCCACAATTCCATTAACGCTGCATTATTTTGCACGTTTTGCCAGGATATGATTTGTTTGGAATTAACCACTTCTTCGAGATATAATTGCGCGCGCAACAGATTGCATATTTACTTATACCAAAATTTCTAAGGACACCTGGACATTGATAGAAGACTATATTTTCTGAGGACCCTATGTGTATGTTACTCGTGTATATGAGGTGCCTTATCATCTGGATTCCCGCGACTAGGCATTGTATAGCGGGACAGTGTAAAGCCTGAACCTTTTCGTGTTTCAGATTCAAACATACAACTTGGATTCCACCGGGAAATATCAATGTTCTTACTGTGGGAAAGAATTCCAGGCTCGCTGGAAGCTCGACCGCCATAATAGGATCCACACAGGGGAGAAGCCCTACCGATGTTCCGTGTGTGGGTTCGCCTGTAACGACAACGACAATCTCAGAGCGCACATAAAACGGCACAGAGTCGTGCTCCCCGATACATGAGTGTGTCAAGTCTCAACAGAGAGAGTGTGGGAAAACTTAAAGTGTCTGAGTTGCCAGAAGTATCTGTTGGAGGTGAGGGTTGTATTCTCTCGAATACTATATATACATATACATATGAAATACGTGACGGAGACATGAGATTTATATAATAAATTACAAATTTAATTACATACCTTGCACCTAATTATTTCCGCATATGTGGTGATATTTCGATGTATGAGTGGTTTCAGTTTAATGCACATGTAGATATGGTTATGGCTTGTCCCATCTTTTACCTTTCATTTCCTATACATAAAACAGGAGGTTGGGATGCTGGAATGGTAGAAATAACACAACAGGGATGACAGCTTTCAGTGAATTTTTTCTGTTGAATTGATAGGGTTCTGAGACAATCCATTCTCACGCCCCCGAACTCAAGGCATCATTGCCAAATACCTAGGCACGACTGAGGTCCATGTTGTACGACTGTGATCAATTTCCTCCGATGTGCCTTGTTGACTGACCTACCCATCATTATTTCACACATGGAAAATATGTATTTCAACAAATTCCATCATTTGGGGGATGACCTCGAGAGTAGTATCGATGACTGACATCCAAGTTTTAGACATACATGTACTCTCATTCCCATAGCCATCATCGGAGGTGCGTGGGTTTATTTTGGTTGAAAAAAAGGTTTTTAGAAAATGTATGTAGACATGAATTTGAATTCTAGAAAGAGGAGCATTAACACAACCCGGAACCACACTGTGGCCTCATTTTAAAGGCATGGCAGTATATCTCCTCAGTGTGGATACTATACTTCGTGACCGCCTTTTTATTTCATTTTCATTCCCAGTATTCTTCAATGTCTACGTCTGTGGAATGAAAGGGGAAGGAGGTGTTCTCACTGCGCCCTTTTGATGTTTCAGGAGTTGGGCTGGCCTCAGGTGGCCAGGCCCAAAAAGGACTTCGTGTGTCTGTACTGCGGCAAAGCCTTCATCAACAACTGGAACCTGCAGCGGCACGTGCGCGTACACACGGGCGAGAAGCCCTTCCAGTGCCCGCTCTGTCCACTCGCCTGTAACGATATCAGCAACCTCAAGTGCCATATGCGCGGTCAGCATAGGAAGTTCAGAAAGTGACGCCTGAGCAGCTCACACGTGCACAGAGTGACTCTAGGAGAGTGGACGAGGGAGGTTGTGTATCCCTGCACCCAGTCCCTCCCCTCACTGCAGTTACACATCAGTGCTGTTGCAAGTGCATACAGCGTGTTCACATGTTGAATATACATGTACATTCTCCAACTAGGGGCCTAATGAGAGGATGACGTTGAGAAAGCTCGCAGTGCTACAAAGTATATGCCCCCTGAAGAGATACAGGCTCCTACAAACATGTCTATAATTGGGAAACTCGTTCTATACAATTGAGTAATTGAGAGTCGTGTACTTGATATGAATGGACCATGGTCGTGTCCAGATACGAAAACGGGATGTAATAATGATGAGAAAGGTGCTTACAAAACGCATGTATGATTAGTTAAGGTGAAAATGGTTGCTGGCCTATATTTCAACATTTATAGAAGGTGACTGAAATCTGAAGAGCGGTACTCACAATTGCCAGTGAGAGGCAAATAAGTTACAGATTTATATTACCTCGTACTTTATTGGACACAGCATAAGTTGTACGCAGTGTTTTCCGGTGCAACAACAAACAAACAATATTTGTTTTATTTCTGTTGTGACAGTCCACTGACCAAGTAGCACAGTGATGACGAAGAACCTATATTGTTCTGGACTGAAGAAAAAGAAAAAAAAACGCAACCCAACACCAATCAAGCGGATATCCCCAGACATGATACACATTCTTTTTGTGTTTCAGGTCTCGAGATCGGAGTTTGAGAAGAAGTTCACATGCACTTTCTGTAGCAAAGGCTTTGGGCGCATGTGGAACTACGAGCGCCACATGCGAACACACACGGGGGAGAAACCCTTCCAGTGCACAATCTGTGGCTTCTCGTGCAACGACTGCGCAAACCTCAAGTCGCACGTGCGGCGACACAAACTGGTGGCCGCCGCCTCGCGGTCCGTCGCCGCCGGCCTGCTCAGTATCCCAGCAGAGATTCGACGTGTGAAGAAAGAGCGAGACATAGTCTGACATCAGGCTGAAAACACACCAAGCTAGTGGTATAAGCGAATTCTGGACTCAAACTAAATATGGGCGAGGACATTAGAAACAAGCAAAAAGATTGGTGTGGCAATTCAAATATAGGAAGTTTAAAAAATCGCCAGGGCGATTTTCTACGCCATATTGACACCCATCTCTACTGCAATCGCTAGTACATTACTTGGTGCGTTTGGCTTTCAGATTGCATAACACTAGACTCTGTAACACCAGGGTTCAGCTTGCCATGTGCAGTGTTCATGGCACGTCTTATTTCAATGACACGTCTTATTTCTAAAGATAGCATGCGCACGGATCACTATACCATATTCCAGTGTTACATGGTGTAGAGAAAGATTCAGACTAAAACGCGACATTAAAAATTGTCTCGCACTCCAGCCTGATGTGTTGTCACATTAAGCTTATACGGTGGCACAAATCCTGTGAGATGTGACGCCGGATTGAAACGGTCTCACTCTGTGACGAGTAATCATCTGTGTCTTGTAACCATGGAGGTCGTCTAACAGGGCTTGATTTACTGGGGACTTTCTTAAGTTCTAAACCGATGAATCCAGTGGATAAGAATGCCTTGATCAATTGTTGCTGCGAAGAATAGATGGAATGAAATGTCATCTCATATAGGTGTTAATGTCGCTTTCAACAATTGAGGAGAGAACTCAGAACAAAAACCTGAAGTCTATAAATAAGTTGCAGAAATCCCATCGACCTGGTTGGATGGCCTCAACATTTTGAAAAGAAACTGGCTTATGGATAGGCAAAAGATTCCTTATTCAAGAGGATTCTTATCTTATTATGTTAATCGACGAAGGAATACGTCCCTTGTTATAAGTATTATGTAAAACAATATATCAAATATATGATTGTTACTCTAAATCGTCTGGTTCATTATTGTTAGGTTTCCCCGAATAAAGATTAAAAAAAGTTATGTTTTTGTGTGCATTTCTATATCAATGAATATTGATAAAATAGGGGAATTAGTTACTATAATCGATGCGGGCTCAGGTAACTGGATGGTAGGTCGTCTTGTACTCCCCAACATATTTCCCTAGTGGAGACTAGTGATCTGTGGCTTGGACGAAGATAAATCATAATTCATAAGATTTCCACTGATTAGAAATGTTTTCAGGCACAATACCTGAAAATTGACCACCCAGTCCCTTTCGGAATCTGAACTAAATAGACATACAATGGCTGTTTGACATTCAGTTCGGTTTTAAACGCAGTTAGCCTCAGTACATATATTTCCATAAATTCAATACACTTAAATTGTTCTGTGCAAACGATTTCCCCCCACCATTATTCGCTCTAAAAATGTATGATACAGTAGCTGTCCACGGCAGTGTTTTATTTTCCATCGATTACAAAAATCCCCATGGAAAATGTATGGGGCCACAGAACGCCACAACCAATAGTTTCTATGTTGCCAGAGACCATAAACATTGATTATATAGATTTGAACCCATTGATAACGGCCTCATAGCGATTGATTCCAGAAAATAGTCTATGGACCTGAGAGCGAAGTCCCTGGTGAAATACCCTTTATTCCTTTATAACTTATAACTATGGCCGAACACTCGATAGACCCTCCAGATGTTACTAAGCTCCCTATTAACAACTCAAGGTTAACGCTGTTATACACGAGCGTTTGCTAGTATGACTACGGGTCTACTTCTCCTGGTTTACAGCCGCCTCTCCACAAAACCATCGATTATTGTCCATTTATTGCACGAACGGTAAGACAAGCCACACAATAAAACCACTAAATAACTAACACACCGACATATGTAGGCTTCGCACAGGGGGTTGCAAATCGGAGCGGGGAAGGGTCCATCAGTGCGGTGTCTATGGAAAGCTCTTCACTTTCGTTTGGAAATTGGAGAACCCCGTTCAACTTCACGGGAGAGCTGCCCTATCACTCTGTTCGGTGTACGGAACACTTCTCCGACACAGACATGATGCCCAATGAGTATAGTATGCTACTTTGTCATGCCTCAAAGAGAGAGCAAGAAGAAATTTCTAAAGAATGTAACTGCAATGAAGAGTGTTTTCCATACGCTTGTAAGAGGGAAACTCTTGACTTCCTCAAGGAATGTGAGATTTTTCGATAAGATATAATCGATCAGGCAGCATACCGTTTTATTCCAACGGGATCTGCAAATTTTGATAAAGTAAACGAAAGTAATTCTAATTGAACATATTGGACGTTAAACTACCTAAACAAATAAACTCGTTGGTATGACCAGTCATATCAAACCACACAACCAACCCATTTATCGCAACCTGATGCGGCCTCTGTGGAATAAAAGTAGTGGATATTGGCAGCGATTATCAGCAGTGGCCTTTGGGAATATAAATGTATAGATACACGATAGTTCATCTTTGTGTTTCTAACTAAAGAGAACAAACCAGATTTAAGGGTTTAAGACTAAATAGGGAGAGCTTTTAATGTTGGTGATTTTAGTTCATAACATATATATATAAGCTCAGCTCAGCGATCCCAGATAATCCGCAACTGTATGGTCTGGGACTCGGCTAAAAGTGATTATACTTGGAAGATGAGATTCTATACTTTTGGGGTTTCTGGGATGACACATCAGACCTCTTCTCTAAAGCTTTTTCGTTAAAATATTTATGTGGAACGCACTTAATGCACTGACTTAACTTATACAGTGATATGTTTTTATTGTCTCACACTTGCACGCTTCAACTTGCATTCAATATTCATTTGTGCACTATAGGTCACCTGGATAACATAATAGCTTAGTGAAGATAATGAGTAGGTCTTTCAGCGTTTGACTAGTTTAATGTGAATACAGCCTAGAACCACAGCAACCGGATTAATGACCTCTTCACATCAGCTGTGGTCAAAATATGAGACCACCTTCACAACCACGATGGCAAGTGGAGAGTGCAGCGTAGGTCCTATATACAGTATGAAACTAGAGCTTGGGAGTTTGGTGCTTTATTGATGAGACAGACCCCATATGGCCTCCTACCCTGACCACGTGACCCTTGTGTTGCAGGCTGCGGACGCCACCTGCCGGATGTGTGGTCACGTGGTCGCCAGCCGGGGTCTGCTCGACGCTCACATGAAGACACACGGGGCGGAGGAGAACGCCGCTGTCCCGGGCGTCCCGGGTCCCCACGCGCGTCTCTCCACTGCCGCTGACTATGACCTAAAACCTGACCTTCAGTTCAGTTTTGAAGGTCAGACGAAGGTCAAACTGGAGCCTGAGGACGAGACACCGGTTAAACTGGGGCTTGAGATCCCGGGGCCGTGGGATATGAATGACCCCTTCTCGCCGCCTGTCGATCCCAAGCGGCGTTTTCAGTGTATTTACTGTCCCAAAGCGTTTAGGGACAAGTTCAAACTCAGTTACCACATGAACATTCATACGGGCGCCAAGCCTTTCAAGTGCCCCTACTGTGCCTACGCCACGGGCGATCGCCGCAACTGTGACGCGCATGTGAAGCGTAACCACAGATACTAGAGACCGAGATAAGCGAAATCAAACACGTGACCTCATCCCGTGACACGTATCTAGTCACGTGATCACCGTGACCTGGTCACGTGGTTTGGTCTAGATAAACGGGAGATTATATATTATTGATGGGCGGTGCTGTTGTAGTCTTCTTGAAGGCAGTGGACATCTTTGTTTAAATTTACCACTAGGTGCTTCTTTCCAATCCCTGAGAGGGGGAAATTTATATTTATATATCTGTATCTGTTATTCGACATGCTTTGTTTTGATGTGAATAAATGAACCGATGAAACTCAAAACCGTATCGTGAAATGTTTCTATTATGGTATTCACTTGCAGTTATGCTAACAACGGAAGTTACAAGATACAAAGCAATATAATATCATTATACGTGTACAGTGTACTAGAAGCAATTTAGAAAAGACAACTTAACGTATCCAACTATTTTCTAGCTGGAAGCAGGTGAAATTTCCATGTAGACAGGAAGCCATTAAATTAATTCTGAGTATGCAATATACTTATGGAGAATAAGAACAATATCGTAGGATTTACTAATGAGAAACGTTTGCTGAATTCTATGGTCATATGAGCGCTGGAAAAGATATACCCGCTCTCCAGAAGGACATCCTCCAGACCCAGTAAATAGAGCAGGTGCACCCGGACTGTTTTATGCACGTGTATTCCCACACCTCCACGACCCACCATGTGTGCCACGACCCATAAAGGCTGATCATCCCCAACAGAAACGAAGATTTGATTAAAACATATATTTTCCTAAAGAAAGGGTGGAGGAAAACGTAACACAACTTTCTCGTTGCGGAAATGTTCTGAAAATAGACACTTTTTCGTCCTTTTCAGAGGTTTCCGGATTTGTCTCCTCCTCCCTCCGCTGAGGCCAAGCGGCGCTTGCCCTGCACTATCTGCGGCAAAGACTTCCCGGACAGGTGGAAGTTAGAGCGCCACATGCGAATTCACACGGGCGAGAAGCCGTTTCACTGTCCCATCTGCTGGTTCGCCTGCAACGTCAAGGAGAACCTCAAGACGCACATGAAGCGGCACGGGGCGCACGCCGTGGCCATGGCCGGGGCGGCGGCCCGCCAGGCCGAGGCCGCCGAGATGCACACCGGCGCACCTGGGGGTGCAGGGGGCGTACAGCAAGGTCCCGTCATCGTGAAAATAGAAAGCACGTCCTATGACAGTTCTCAGAGTGAAACTCTAACCTCCCCAGTCACATCCATGAAGGGTGTATGAGCACCTCAGTATATTAGGACCCACCTCATTGTATGACCACCTCAATGTACAGTTTGGGAGCTGGAGCTACCACCACGCCCTTCCACAACTCAAAGATATATACCTAGTACTCGCTCTGATACGGTACTGGCAGCTGCTCTGGCATTAAGACCCCACCAGCCTAACCACCAAGTAAAGTTGATATTATTATCCAGCGCTCTTTTATATTTAACACTTCTTGCCAACTAGACATTTTTAACGATTCGGGAATTTCTACTACCATCATAACTCCCGAACTTGCCAGTAACTGATTCAGCGAAGCGGTACTGCTCTCAAGACTGAGTCACAGAGTGATAATTAGACTGGCTGAAAATGAGGCTTTAAGTAAAGACAGTCATACAGTTCAGCAGGCAGTCAGGACTATCTGAAAGCCGAGTCCAGTGTTTAACTCGTCAGAAGCGAGTTGTAAGATATCTGCTGAATCAATCTGAAAATGTGCCATTTGTGAAATGGCCCTTGTACCCGAAGTCAAGTGACTCTTTATCTAGCCCTACTCCTATAACTGTACAGTACATCCAGGTGAACTGTCAAAGGGTAGAGGAAAATAGAAGAAAATACTTAAAAATGAGTAAAAACATGAAAATGTTGTTGGAAACAATTCTAAAGAAATATATTATCAGACACATCCCTTTGATAGTTTATAAAATTATTGAAAATAATTGATTTAGATAGTTTGCAAATATAAAAAGCTTAAATATTCTATGACCGCTATATACCTTGAGAGTCCCCTGGGGCGTTAAACCACAAACAAACAATCCTAACGCGACCTTGTTGCACACAGACGGTTATAATTGAAATGTATGAGACAGTTCCTGATGAATGGGTCTGTCCAAAATATTCTACAGAAGATTGCAATGATGAAGAGAGTTATATGTAGTTTACCTAACCTTGTTTGGATTGACTTTTTAAAGGCAGCCGGCCTTCTTTCTTAAATCACAATCACTCATTCACGCACTTGATCCTGAATTATTTCTTAGATCAGGAGTATCACTTAAATTGTTGATATGGCATAAAATCGTCATCACTCACACACACACACACATATTATAGTAAATACACAGTTCCCATCCACGCAAGCGCTGAAAGACTGCCATTGCCGAGCCTCATATCAGCTCTCTTCGGAAGAAGCTGCAGGAGATGTCATGAAACCATATTAGCAATGTGATCACTAATACACCATGCGTATCTGAACCCGACGTGATGTTTCAACCGCACGGAAGAGCCAATGCTCGCTAAAGCCTCAACCTGTAAAGTAGGCCAATAATACCCAGAATCAGTATCAGTCCGTAGAACCATTATGTATTTATTATATTTCATGCGACGATAAGACCCAAAGAATCACGGATTAGTTACCATTTATGTAACACTGAAGAAATATTCATACAATTATGGACCGACTGTTGTCTTTCAAAACTAAGTGGAAATGAGAAGTGTATTTGTAGAATTATATTGTATATATGCAATTAGAATAAACACGTTGATCTCACCAACTGCGTCTTGTTACTTGCCATTGATATTCTTTTATAGTTGCTGTTATTTTTTAGATAGAAATAATTCAAACTTGGTAATCAGCATATATACGGTACCAAAATCAAGAAAACTTGAAGACGAAAACACACCAGGAAAATCTTTACCGAATTAGATCTGAAGTGAAAGTGCTTTGTCCCATTGTCTTTAAGGGGATAAACTTGACGGGATCCAAAGCTGCGCGGTCTCTCGGCGGTCCGAGGTTGAACAGGGCCGCGGACCCATACAGATCATTTTACTACATCAGAGCCACACTCCGTTAGCTCTGGTTGGGGTAAATAAGCGGCCATCTTGAATCAGTAGCGGGACCTGTTTGTACCTCTCCTACCAAATACCGTGTGAGATTTGACCGACCAACTCCCTTAGTGAAAGCAGAGTGGAAACAGGGGTGGTGGCCAATCTACCGTTTTACCAGAGTGTTGAAAGTTTCACTGGCCGTCACAGCGACACTACGTTAGCTCTGGTTGGGTTAAATCCGTGGTCGCCTTTAACCTGTAGCTTACTCACCTTGCAGAGGTCCTGCGCTCTACTTCCTAAGCGCTCAAGATCTGCTGGAAGAGCGTCAATAGCTGTGTTTCTTACCCTCCAGCTAGATTGTCTGTACTGCTTGGAGAATGAATCATTTTGCACTCTCGAACCCAATTTAACACTTTCTTGTACCCTTCCGTATATGTTTAAAAAGATACAATGAACACAAAACTAGCTTTCCTTATAAATTTATTAGGCTAACAATGTTTCCTAGGTGGTAGATTTGCTCTCAGAACTTGAATGGCAAAAACTACTTGGTTTGAGGTGAACACAGAGGGATACTGTCTGGGATTTAACCCGACCAACCCCTATATCGTAGCTCAGCGTAGACGGGTTGGTTGCCGCACTAGTTGAAGGTTACCTTGACATCAGCGAGGTAGCGCGTGGGTGTAGTCCGTCAGGGTCTTGTAGCTCAAAGAGGTGCAGGGGAGGGGAGATCACTTGTGCATACAGCGAGTTCCCGGTTCTGGTGAGTGTGTTTTAACGCGGGCCTGTCTGGTGTTGTCATTTCAGATTAGGTCCCTACCTAATGGCCGCCCGGCGCCGCGCTGGGCTGGGCGCCACGAGCGATTCGAGTGCTCCGTGTGCGGCAAGGGCTTCCCGGACCGCTGGAAGCTGGACACCCACAGCAGGGTGCACAGCGGTGTGCGGCCCTTCGCCTGCCACCTGTGTGCCTATGCCGCCACCCAGAAGAAGAGTCTGAAGGCGCATCTAGCCCGGCGCCATGGCCTCACTGAGGTTTCCATTACTGAGATACGGCCAGAAGGTCAGGCCAGTGTTAGCCACAGAGCAGGACATACAAGGCAAGGCCAGCTAAAGGTTGTAGCTGGACAGGATAATCTAAGCCATGGACAGCACAGCGTTAGCATTGGCCAGAAAAGTTCGAGGCACAGACATACGAACGTAGACATTGGTCTGCAAAACATTAATGATGTACAACTCAATCTCAACTTTGGGCGGCAGGATCCTTGCCTTGGACAACCAGATATGGACATTGGACAACAAAACGTGAATAATGAACAATTACACGTTGGCATTGGGGAGCAAAACCTCGGCCATGGGCAGCCAGGTGTTGGACTTGGACAACAGAACGTTAGCAATGAACAGCCTGGTCAGTCTTGGACAACTGGTCACTAGCTAGGTAGCGGCTCCAAGCATATGTATCTGGCAGGATTCATGAATCCTCACTTGTACTTAAAACTCCCACTGAACCATATGAAATAGGTGATGTTTAAGCATTTGAAATTTAATGTAACTAATTCAGGTTAATTTCATTCGATTAAAATCAGGCTATAATCTTGAGATTTTCGGTACTGACCATCAGGTTTTCGTGACTGGATAGGTGTTATCATCGGTTATTCATTAATGCATGATATAACCTTTATTCCAAAGCTCATATAAGCTTAGTACTTAAAAGCATAGCGGTCCATTCCGTCGCCTTTATGTTACAATGTGAATGCCCATGATGGGTGCAGTATTAAGCTACCCGTACCTAAGTTCTGAGATAGGTGAGCACAGGTCTAGATGATCTATTGATCTACAGGAAGTAATGAATAAATATGATTTGTGTTTAATCCTGAGGTAAATATCGTTGTGTTAT
Source organism: Alentia gelatinosa (assembly GCA_950022655.1). NCBI lineage: Eukaryota > Metazoa > Annelida > Polychaeta > Phyllodocida > Polynoidae > Alentia > Alentia gelatinosa. Next base: position 55,854,237 of record OX465583.1, on the reverse strand, counting down.
CAGTCATTTCCAGCTGTGTATTTAATTTTTTAGCGTTTGACAACTTACTTTTATTTGCAGTAAAATGATCATTAAGCCGGTGACACACCAAGCTAGTACCGGCGGCGATCTCCAGAATCGACAACAGAATTTGGCGTGTATGTGCGATATTATCTCATACAAATATCTCCCACCGATAATTTAGCGTTTCAGTAGCTACAATAAGGGGAAATATGAAATAATAGCTCACATATGCACCATTTTGTGTTGGCGATTCCGGAAATCGCTGCGTTTCTCGCTTGGTGTGTCCCCAGCTTTGAGTAAATGTCTAAATATTAAGTAAATTGTCTAACCTTTCATGAGTCTCCTTCGAACAAGGAACACACAGAGACTCGAAACAAAGGAGTGACATGATACCAGGTAACGCAGATGGAAGTGGTGTGAGTGGAGGGGAGGGGGGCAGTGACCATCAGGGTTTTTGTTACGGGTCACTAGATGTTTCAAGCGGCTCTTCCCTCAGGGGAAGAGGATCAAGAGCCAATAAAGCTACGTTTTGTATGACACTGTCCTTGGAGTTACGACAGCATACTTGTTTCCGATTGGCCATCATATCATGTAGCTCGACACGGGAATTCATATACTTATTTCATGCAGCCAAAGGTGTGACTAGTTTCACGTCACAACGTTTCTCAAAGAGGATCTAAGGTGTTGTATTGATCGGCGTAGAAAGTATACCGCTCAGTTCTGCTCGTTTCAGGTGACGCGTTCTCAGTCTGGCCGCAAGTGCTACGCTTGTAGAATCTGCTTCAAGGAGTTCAGGGGCTCATGGAAACTGAAAACGCACATGCGAGTGCACACGGGCGAGAAGCCCTTCCCTTGCTCACTGTGCCCCTACACCTCCAACGTCAAGGGAAACCTCAAGGCGCACATGATCAGGCTGCATGGCTTAGACATCACCAATCGTCATCCCGACTTTAGTAAGGCTCCCAGTGCCACTCTCCAACGCAGAGCATGACTAACATTGACATGGTGACGGGAGTGAGGGTGGGGGGTGGGTGGTCCAGTGCCTACAGTCGTTGGAGAAGTGATGATACCTCCTATGGGTATCATTAAGGCTGAAAACTAACCCCTCAGAGATACTACAACGTTTGTGGATTACAATGAATGACTAGTTAATATCTTAGGATCGTGAATTTAACACCATTGCATACGGAAGGCTGTCTTGATTCAGACCTAACAAATGACACTGCGATTGAAGTTAATAAGTTTTTAGTCATGTGTACTGGACAGGCCACGGACACTCGTCTTAGATTCATATTGGTTTTATAAAAGTGTTAATTGAATATAAGAGAATGGGTTGACGGTAGTATTCCACACGGTCTCCACGCATACCCATCATCTACCAAGTAAAGTGATGCTTATTTCATAGGCATATCTAATGCGGCAATCTGATGTCATGATCTGTGTGGGTGTTTCGTGCTGCACCGTCTCTGTTCACTGGATGGGGTGCTCCCCAAATCAACCCGCCTCTCCCTCAAAAGAAAATGATTGAAAAGAAATACGCCAGTATTTATACTCAGCCGGTGCTATTTGCTGTTTCAGGTGTTCACAGCCCCTAGCCCGGCCCAGCGGGTCATGTATGGCGGCCCGGGGAGCGGCAGGGCTGGGGAGTCGGGCCGCTGCCGCCACACGTGCCATGTGTGCGGCAAGGGCTTCGTCACCCCCTGGAAACTGCAGACACACATGCGCACCCACACAGGGGAGCGCCCCTTTAAGTGTCCGATGTGCTCGTTCGCTGCCAGCCAAAAAGCACACGTGCAGAACCACATGAAAAGTCGTCACAGGGGGAACGCTGTGACGTGTGTAGACGTGTAGTTAATCTCACTATGTAACGCGATGAATGGTCTTAGTTTTATCGCAAATAGCGTAGAATACTGAAGTTACATGTACACATGTATTTCCATTAGTTAAGGATGTGAGACTTGTTATTCATAAGTACAGAGGTTATATGTCACGGGTATGTGGGGTTGGTTAAATTTTACTTCTTTAGATACTTTAAAGTACCGCTAATAACACAAAGTACATACGGAGCTGGCAAAAGATATTCTGTTCCCCCCCCCCCCCTTTTTAGCATTTTGCTGGAGGTAGACATATCACAGTTTCGTCCATGATATATAGAAATATATTTTATGTTGTTCACAGACTTGTTGCTCAACCAAACCTGCTTATCTTAAACGTCCATTGAATTTCTTCACTATCATGGTTCTGATAAGGTTATATTTGTTATTATGTATTTGCGTTAAGATTACTGTGCCTCCAATTTGTACACGAAAGTATTATTTTCATGGAAAATGACTTAAAAAGAAAGGGATATCCACTAAGGACACACTGAAAGAAAGACTTCACCGACCAACACTAGACCAACGACTAATTAATCTAACAAATTTATCCAACAAATATATCCACTTGGCTCACTTGCATATAAATCTGTACAAGATTGAACAGGTGTGGTTGCACATCTCTTTTTTTTTCTCGTCCTAATGGCTTTGTGTTCGGATCCATTATCATCGCAAAAATTATATGGACACAATAAACGATTTCATACTTCACCAATATAGTTTGTTTTAGTCCAAAATCTTCAACTCCCATCACCCACATGTTTCAGATGGCCGGTTCGGAATGGGTTGAGATGCAAAGTGGGAATAACCCCACGGGTCTGGCAACGCTCTCCTCCGCCGTTTCTCTGTCCCTATCCAAGTCGGACCTGGGTGGCGGCGGCGGCAGTTACCGGTGCAGTTACTGCGGGAAGGAGTTCCCCGTGCGTTGGCGGCTCACCAGGCACGTGCGCACGCACACGGGCGAGCGGCCGTACGCGTGTCACCTGTGTGACTACGCAGCCAATCAGAAGGGCATGCTGAACGACCACGTGTGGCGCATGCACCGCCTGGGCCGTGAGCAGATCAATGCAGGAGTGAAAACCACCACTACGACACAGCGACACGCACTGAGTGAGGAGGAGGTGAAAAGTGAACCGAAATGAGGAGACAAGTGAGGGTCTACAACACTGGGCATGGATCTTATATAGACAAGGAGTTGGTGTACTTAAACAGTGTTATGTACATTATTACAAGATTACTATTTGTTATTTTCATACACATGTATGACAGCAAGCAGTTTCAGAGTTCACTTCAGGAGAATTTCTTTGACAGTGCTATGTCTTCGACTTCGATAATTCATGCTAGAAATGATGATCTAGTCTAGAAATGAAAAAGGAATTCCATTTCGTTCCTTGGTACCAAAGCTATTTTAGATTACTTTTTTTTTTGCGTTGGTGAATAAACGTCACGTGCGTTACCCGTCTTCTCGTCACTCACCTCCCAACCCCCGTCTTTCAGATGTGGTTTGAGAAGATGCCGAGTGGGGGTTTGGTTCTCACCAGCGCCGCCCCCGCCGCCTGCACCTCGTCCGCCAGGGGGCGGCTGGTGTGCGCCTACTGCGGCAAGGAGTTCCCGGAGAAGTGGCGACTCACGCGGCACGTGCGCATTCACACGGGTGAGAAGCCCTTCGTGTGTTCCGTATGCAGCTACGCCGCCAACCAGAAGGGCATGCTCAAGGAGCACATGTGGCGCTGGCACAAGATGAACTACTAGACGAACCACAACATGGCACAACACAACTAAATGCATGGCGACTCAAAACCTTGTGGGTCATGGGTTCGAAGCTCGGCTGTCTTCTCCTGCTACTCTGTCACCAACATTCTCCAATACTCTTATCAGGTCGTTATATGACCCTGACAGTTGCTACTGAGTACAGTACCAAAAAGACTACCTCCGAGGGAAAGGACGGGTATACCTTTCAACCACTTCCCAAAATGATATGGACTTAGAGATATTACTTTTATTGGTGGTGACTTTTTTATGGACTGTTTGCTAGTTTACGCAGGCAGCAGACAGATGTAGAATCTCTTTTAAAAAAAACAGAACTTTGATGCCATCACAGTCTAGTCCAATAGTTAAGCGAATTAATATTACGTAATGTCGGTGCTAACCCCAACGAATAACATACTATTGATTTCAATGATTTGATGATAGGCGTTGCCAAATATCTTCATATCTGCACGTCAGGTTACCGAAAGTTGGTATGGTAAAATAAAAGAAATGCTAGGAAAAAAATTCCTTTCGCCTATATGATAGATGTCTCGTGATTATATTTAGACAATAAGAACACATTTCAAATATCTATATTCAAGAATTCCCTAATCATGCTATTTCATACATTGCATAAGCTTCTTGTAATGTGAATCAGAGTGGACAGAGTCACTTTAAATTTCCATTTCATGTCCTTTATATTGACATTCATAGTCCCCCTCCCATAGTCTCGTTTTGTGAATTTATAAAGAAACCCGGAAGAACATTTGAAACGAAGAAAAGCTACTGTGGTGTGGGCGTTTCCATCTATCGATTGGTTATACAGGTCCCTTACCAGCATGTACATCTACATGGAAGAGGAATAGTATGGTAAAACCGTTTCGCATTGAGTTAGTGATAATCCTAAATATTCACATTATAATATAATTTCAGATGTTATTATACACACACAAGGATATCCGTATGGTTCTTAAATCAATCATTGGCACTCTCAAGAAAAGTAGAGTAAGAGCGTGATATCTTTTGGTGTTAGTCATGTTTGGGTATTCTTTCGTGTAGACTATAGCTAAAGAAGAAACCAGGAAAGGCACATTAAAGTGAAGAGCATGAAATAATTGTTGGACATAATTACAGGTAATCGTACAAAAAAGGTGCGACGCCTATATGGATAGATAGGACGAGGTAAGAGGACTTTTCACATATGACTTCGTATGAAGATAAAGAGCAATTTGATATGTATATGTGACTGTATTGTAGTTCTCTTCATTATCCTCTATTGCAGAAGTACACTGTAAACCAATTTCATGCTGGCCATTCAGTGGTAGATGAAAATTCGTCTTCTAAAGCATCACCCTCATCGCTGGAGTTCAGATGTCAGTTTTGTGCCAAAACGTTTCCTTTGCGGCACCGGTTAATCAGGCATGTGCTCATTCACACTGCAGAGAAGGACCTTCACTGTCCTGAAGGGTGTGGTTTTGCCACCACCACTCGGGAGTATCTGCGTAAACATGTATTGTACAAACACCCAGAGCACACTGGAGTGTTCAGTATAGGAGCAGGTAACAGGAGGCCGCAGCAGGCGACAGGAAATTGTTTACCTGTTAATGGTCCACCTGAACAGATCAACAGAGGCTTAGCCACAATGACATGTAGCACGCAGTTGACAGGAAACTATTTACCCGTGTACCGTCCACCTGGGCAGATCATTCATGATGGGACCACATTGACAGGTAGCATGCAGTCAAATGGAACCGGGTTACCTTCTAACAGTCTACCTGAGCAGATTATCCAAGATAGTGCCACAACTACAGGCAGTAGACAAGTGACAGGAAACTATTTACCTGTCTATCATCCACCTGGGCTGGTTCTCCATGGTGGTGCTACAATGACAGGCAGGACACAACTGACAGGAAACTATTTACCTGTTCATCGTCCACCTGGGCAGATCATCCTTGGTGGGGCCACAATGACAGATAGCACACTGCTAACAGGAAACTGTTTGCCTGTTAACATTCCAAATGAGGAAATTATTAAAGATGAGATTGGATCGACAGACAGCCAGCAGACTCCTGGCAGACAAGTTTCCTTAGACATTATCTGAAGCATTAGGGTCTTTCAAATGATTGACCACCAGACTTGTTGCTTTTATATGGAGGTTTGTAATGAATGTAGTCGCTCCAGCTAAAGATGGCTAGTACTTCAGTAATTCATCCTAAACTTCTATATCATAGTTTAACATAAATATTCAAAGTTATAGATTCAGATATATGTGATTATTATATGGATACAAGAATATCTATATGTTCCTGTGATCGATCATTTATGCTCGAAAGAAGAGAGATATTAGAGTGTATTATCGTTTGGCGCATGCATTGTTGGAAAGTCTGAAAAATTCATGCTGAACAGTGATTTGCAGTGGGATTTTACCAAAATAGGTAACGTATAACACCCTGGATGTTAGGACTTGTAATTATGAACTTCAAACCTGAACGACTATATGTTTAAAACCACGAAGTGCAAGTCAATTGCAATGAATTATTGTTGCGCATAGGCACAGACAGATCATTCTTCTGAAAAAAAACAGTGTGACCCTTAAATTGAGAAGTAGAATGAGGTATGTAGAATTGTAGAGACAGTAAAGAAATATGAGTTAACAAACATTGATATGGATTCACAAACTTTCCCCACAGACTCTTTACAAAGATACAAAGGTATATGATATGTAGATGCGACAGCATTTTAGTTCTCATCATTATCCTATATTGCAGAAGTACTCTCTGAGCCAATTTCCTGCTACACATACACCAGTGGATGAAAGCTCACTGTCCAAGTCATCAGCGTCATCACAGGAGTTGAGATGTCAGTTTTGCAACAAGACGTTTCCTACACAAACGCGGTTTATCCGGCACGTACTCATTCACACCGCAGAAAAGAACCTTCACTGTCCTGAAGGATGTGGTTTTGCCACCACCACTCGGGAGTATCTGCGTAAACATGTATTAAACCATCACCCAGAGCACACTGGAGTGTTCAGTAGAGGGGCAGATAACAGGAGACCGCAGCAGCTAACAGAAAACCATTCATTTGATAATGGTCCACCTGGGAAGACCATCCGAGGTTGGGCCCAAATGACAGGCAGCAGAGAGCAGACAGGAAACCATTTACCTCATCCACCTAGGCAGATCTTCCATGGTGGGGCCACAATGACTGGTAGCATGCAGTCAACAGGCAACAGGGCAACTCCTAGTAAATCACCTGGGCAGATTATCAGTGGTGGGGTTACAACTACATGCAACACACGGCCAACAGGAAACTGTTTACCTGCTAACAGTCCACCTGGGCAGATTATCCAAGACAGGGTCAAAATGACAGGCAGTACACAGCTGACAGGAAATTATTTACCTGCTTATAGTCCATCAGGGCAGATTATCCATGGTGGTGCTGCACTGAGACATAGCATGCAGTTGACAGGAAACAGTTCAACTGTTAATAGTCCACCTGGGCAGATTATTCATAGTGGGGTCACATCTACAGGCAGCACACAGCCCTCAGGAGACTGTTTACCTGTTCATGATTCACGTGGGCAGATCATCCGTGACATAACCACAATGACAGGCAGATCACAGCTAACAGGAAACTATTTACCTATTTATCGTTCACCTGGGCAGGCTATTCATAGTGGAGCTACACTAACAGGCAGCAAACTGCCAACAGGAAACTGTTTACCTGTTAATGGACCATCTAGGCCGGTCCTCCTTGATGGGGCAACAATGGCAAGTAGGACACAGCCAGCAAGATCCTATGTACCTGTTTATCGTCCACCTGGACAGATCATCCACAGTAGGGCCACAATGACAGACAGCGCGCAGCTAACAGGAAACCTTTTACCTAACAGACCACCTGGGCAGATCATCTGTGATGGGGCCACAATAACAAACAGCATGCAGTCAGCAGAAAAGTGGGTATCTGTTAAAAGTCAACCAGGGCAGATTATCCATGGTAAGGGCACAATGACAAGCAGCATGCAGCCAACAGGAAACTGTTCATCTGTTAACAGTTCAGCTGGGCAGACTGTCCGAGGCAGGGAATCCGTAACAGTCAGCAGGCAGTCAACAGGAAACTATTTACCTGTTTCCAGTCCAGTTGGAAATATTATTGAAGATGAGATGAGATCGACAGGCAGCCAGCAGATTCCTGTCAAGCAGTTTCCTCAGAAATTATCCTAATCATGAGGGTCTCTCAAATGATTAACTACCAGACTTGTCACTCTGTAACTGGAGGTTTGTAGTGAATGTTCTGTCATTCCAGCAAAGAAAATGGTTACTGCCAGTGTCCTTCGATCTTAAGAAAAAAACTATGCACAACAATTTCAAACTTTGGTGGTCTTTTCTTGAATGCTGGATCTATCTTAAAATGATAGGTAGTACTTCAGTAATGTATCTTAGTTTTCTACAATTTAGTTAGATTTGAAATGATTTGTATTTTTTCGTTCAATTGGAGCTTTCCTTGGTTAGAAATTTCCTTGGTTGGAATTTTTTTTCGATATAGTAAATTAACATGAATATTCAGGTTCAAATTTAAGCTTTAAGGGATTAATTTATGTATTCAAGAATATCCAATAGATAATTTATATTCATAGAAAAGAGATTTTAGAGTGTATCGTATTTTGGTACTTGCAGTTTTGGATAGGCTATGGTATAGGCAAAGGCTGTATAGATGCATTCTGGACAGGGGTGTGCAGTGGCATTTTACCAAACTGTGTAATACCCCCTTTTATACTTTTTTTAAGAATAGGTTTTTATTGAAGTCTCTGGTACATGTTTTTTTTTATATAAAGATTACAATTTGTCTTCTTTATAGTTTAAGTTTAAGATAAATGCCTTGATCTTTATGATCTTAACAAGACAGCAAGAAATGGTAGGGGTTTCAAACATACCTTGGTCTGGTATTCTAACCCCGACATTCCCTTACAAACACATATCATCAAAACAAGTGTGTAGTTCCTACCTGCTTGCAGAGATGATCACCACCAATATGAGTACGTGATACTTAGTTTGTGATTGAAGAGTCAGTGAGACAATAGCAATACAAAAGTCAATATAACATAGACACAAATTGTATTAATTACAGATGTTCACAAAGTCTTAGTGCGATACCTTACTGTACATTAGGTTTTTGGTCACTGATTTAACAATGGTCTAAGTTTCTGTTTTCCTGGTAATGATATTCAGGATATTCCATTGTATAGCCGATGCAAAAAAAAAACCCACCAAAATAACATTGTTGTTCAAAGCTGTATATTGGTAGTTTATTCAGGATTGTGTGCTCTCTTGAACATAAAATTCAGCAAGTGGCTGTACAACTGGTCTTTCAGAAGTGGTATTGTTTCAATTAGGAAGATACTCAGAAATGAATGGCATTGGATTATTGTTACACCTAAGCACAGATCATTGTTTTGAAAAAAAAAAGTGTGAATCCTATATTGACAAGTAGAACGAGCAAAGGAGAGCTCTGAGTCTCTCAAGCTATTTTACAAACAGAGACAGGGTATAAGAATATAATTTAACATTGATATGGATTCACAAACTTTCCCCACATGAGATAGTATAAAGGTAGATAGTTGTATGATATGAAGATGTGAGTGCATTGTAGTTCTTGTCATTATCCTCTATTGCAGGACAACACTTTGAGCCAATATCGTGCTGCACATACAGTGGTAGATGAAAACTCACCATCCTTGTCAGGGTCTTCATCATCGGAGTGGAGATGTCAGTTTTGCAGCAAGATGTTTCCAACTCAGCCAAGGCTTATCCGGCATGTGCTCACCCACACAGCAGCGAAGGACCTTCACTGTCCTGAAGGGTGTGGTTTTGCCACCACCACTCGGGAGTATCTGCGGAGACATGTATTACGCCATCACCCAGAGCACACTGGGGTGTTCAGTAGAGGGGCAAGAGACAGCAAGCAGTAACAGCATACAGAAATGTATATACTTGTGCACAGACCATCCAAGCAGATAATCCAAGGCAAGGCCACGCTGACGGACAGCTCACGTCCAATAGAAAACTGTTTAACTAAGTAACAGTTCACTTTGGCAGACTTTTAGACATTGGATGAATGTGAAAAACAACCAGCAAACTCAGGCAGTTTCTACAGACATTATCCGAACCATTTGGATGTTTCAAATGATTGGCCACTAGACATGTCACCCTATGATGTGGAGGTTTGTAGTGGATGTAGTTACTCAGAGGATATGGCTTCTGAAGGTGTCTTTTGCATCAAGAAAAGGACTGCAACAATGTTTACCTTACTTTTTACACTGGTATATAAGTAGTGACAGGCTTGCTGAGTCGGCAGGCAGACAAACTTGATAGCATTTTAGACTTCTCTATATTATCCACTTTCTTTTAGGAGACATCATCTATAAGCTTCTTTTTTTTAGATATCGGCTTTTATTGTCGTATATATAGACATGATAAGGTATTTATTCAGCTTATACCAAAGCCTTAATCGTCAATGAAATCCGTCGATATTCACTGAACAAATTAGTATGCGTTTTATGATTTTAGTCATAAACACATCATTGCATGCCATTTCAGCCCTGTAGAGGACGTATACAATGAGCTGTGTTGCTATAATGAAATAATATTTTTACGGCCTTTACCTTTGTTCGCCTCGTCTGATATTTATATAAATCTGAAATCTCGGAAAGGACTTTTTTCTGTCTGTATTCACAATATACTGTAGTAGTATATTTCATTTGTCACCTAGGTTTACTTGTCCCATTGCATTGCTCAACTAGAGAATCTTCTCATTCCAAAAGGAGGAAGGCAGTGTTGGCGCTGACACTGGCAGTAAATGGTTTTAGAAGACAGCGAACAGCAATACAGCGTACATCACGCGTTTGGTGCATGTCATGATCCATTGATCATAGCTTGCCCTATATCTAGCCATTAAAACCACAGGGTAGCCGGCTCTGATGGTATGAGAGAGTGTAGACATCCTGGAAGAGGGTAAATACCTGCAGGCAGCACACAGCACCGAGCTGCCCGGCCGAGGTGCCGTTAGATGTGGTAAGAGTAGGCCTTGTCCACCTCCATCACCACCACTTCCAGTCTGGCTGTGTTAAAGTCCGTTCATTGGATGTCTTGGTTGTTGCAGGCGAGCTTGTACCACTTCATCAGGCAGGAACAGAACCCGCTGTGGCTGCAGCCGCAGACGCCGCTGCCATCCCCGCCACCGCCGCCAGCACGCGGGGGCGGGCGGGGCCGCGCGCGGGGCGGGCGAGGCGGCGGCGGGGCGGGCGCAGAGGGAGGAGGAGGGCAGAAGTTCCACTGTCCTTACTGCGAAAAGGTGTTCGTCAGCGACCGATGGAAGTTTGAGCGGCACGTGCGCGTGCACACTGGCGAGAAACCCTACTCATGCCACCTGTGTAGCTACTCGGCCAGCGTGAGCACCACGCTGAGAATGCACCTGAGGCGGCGGCACGGACTGGGCGTGGAGACCGGCCCCGCCACGCCCAGCGCGCCCACCCTCTGACGTAGTGCCAACCCACGCACCCAGCTCCCACTCAGACACACTTAGAACGAGTTACTAGCTTCAGAGTTACACATACACACGCATATAAACACTTGTTACGAATGCTGATATTATTAAGAGATTTGAGTACTGATTGCTGGCTGTTACTGATGGGGGATGCCTCCTGGTCCGATGATGATGGTGATGATTACACTATAGCACGTACATACATGGAGTCGGCCGCGCGTCCTGCTACTCCAGGCGGGCCGTGGAGAACCAGAAGGCAGTGCCGGTAAACGTCAACTCTCTGGTTGTTTCAGATCAACCCGCTGTCGGCGCCCTTCATCCACCCCCAGGAGGACCAGGCGGCCTGGGTCTGGAGGAACAGCCACCACTGCCCGGTGTGCCAGAAGGGCTTCCCGGAGAAGTGGCGGCTGACGCGCCACCTCAAGATCCACTCCTCCGAACGGCCCTTCAAGTGCCCGCACTGCAGCTACGACGCCAATCTCAAACAGTCACTGCGCATCCACATGAGACGGCATCACGACGGCGGGTGGGCGGAGGAGGGGCCGGGCGGCTGTGAGGGGCCGGGGCCGGGGCCGGGGATGGGGTCGAGTGCCGGGGCGGGACTGAGACACCTGGCACACGTGGGCATGGCCAAATATAACATGAGCCACGAAGAGGACAGAGAAGGACTGGATACCGGGGCAGGTAGAGCTGGGGCTGTAGGAAGTCAGGTGGAGGAGTCACCTGTCACATAACTGTCAAATTAGTGAGTGACGCGTACGTGCAGACTGCGTGACGATCACTAGATTTCACCTGTCCGTGCAGGCGGCAAACTGGAGGGGACTCCCAAACCACCCTCTGCTCGCCTCATATGACGCGCCAAATGCCTCTCACTTGTGTTGAGTACTGACCGCATGGCCTTATTTCAAATTCTAAATAACGCGTCCTCTCTTCACTGGCGGACACAATGCGCCTCATCTCTCCAAATTTATTAAACACAATTCCCACCAATTCTAAATCGTATCATTTTAAAAACTCAGAGTCACAGATCGTCGACCATGCGTGACCTCCAATGCCTACAGTGGCGCGTGATACACATCTCCTAGTCAGATCCAGTAACAGTTATTGCTGTGTCATTGTTAACTTGTGACAGGGTGTTAACAGGCAGTTGCTGGGTCCATCTGTCCAACCCAATGTCACCCATCTTGTTATGTCTGCCATCTATTGATGATAATTGACAACTTAAAGGCATATCCTACAATTTACCGCAGCGCCATCTGGTGATTTCTATATATTTTCAATCATCAGTCGAAATTAGTCCCTTGTGGATCATTCTAATTCTAAATGAGTAAATTTAACGGCTTGTCCGATGTATCCAACCTCAAGAGTTAAAATAGGCCAATATACAAAGAAGTTGACCTATAGATTTTAAAACTTATATTTGTAGTACTATATATCTACTATATTCTGTGAAAGTTTGAGGAAAGTGACCCAGTTTTACTATGTGAAAAGCAACATACAATTTTTTGTATTTATAATTTCTATATATTCTTTTATAAAATGATCATAGTATTGATCTCAGAAACAAGCACGTTGATCCCCGATTTTCAAGTTAGATGTGTGTTGTACAACACTTAGAGATCATCATATCCAATTTCCACAAAGATGACATGGCTTTCCATTTTCAAGCCAAATTGTCCGATATGCCTTTAATCCACACTCGTCGAATGTCAGCAAGCTGGATCACCGAATCCCATCGATAGTTAAAAACTGATCAGAGTCGGAAAAATTCGTATGTACAAGACTATTTGGTTGAATCTCAGTACAATAAAAAAAGTTTAAAAGGATCACTTTGTGTGGATATTGTGTACACTGCCTCAAAACCAATATGATATAACCTTTTCCGGTTGAAAGGCTTGTTTCGTGTATCGCAGCAGACTACAGTGTAACCTATTTGACCAGGATTAGCTGTGCATTGAAGTGCATCCTTGTTGAAATCTTACCTCAAACAGTATCGTTCTGTGTTTTATTGCGATTTTTAATACCTTATAATGGTCTCGAGAGGCATTTCTGTTGTTTATTATGATTATCATGTTCGAAATATAGGATATTATTACAATTATTTGGAAGTTACAAAGCTCGCTTCTAATTTGCCTTTATCTGTAAATATATCAGTAGATTTATTTCAGGTCAAATGTATGTTTCATGATTTGTCTCCTGATTGTAAAAAAAAAAAAAAGAGAGAAGAAAAATGCTGGTTCCCTTGAAATTTTGAGATTGCTATCAATTATGTACAAAGTATATTAGAAAATAAAATCAATACTGTTCAATACTGTTGACTTATGAGTCTTCACTTACACGACTAGAGTTAAATCCACTAGCGCAAAGCCTCCCTCTGAATTAATTAAAAATTGAACATTATGAATTCATGGTGATCATATCCTTTCTGTAGAAATGCTACCGGTACCCAATCGAGTTTCGTCATGGATTGTGATTCATGAATGCGTTCAGTATAAATCCTGTGCTTGGGTGTATAGTTATTTAGATCTCAAACATAAGCCTGGTACAACGTGCTTCTGTAGCCGTTTATACTTCTAACCACGCCATGTGATACCAATTTTGGCGACACCAATGGATAACTAACACAGCACAGTTTTAATCCTACCCTATATTATTCAGTTTCCCTGGGTTATTGAAAGAATTAGAGAATTGTCTACACCAGGCCTTTCTTCAGAAAATATTAACTAGGGAAAACAATTAACTCTTGATTTCACCATAAACTGTTTTTTAAGGAAAACCTACCATATCCTACCCACCATGTAAGTAAAATGGACAGACTGATTAAATGTGAAATACCCTCAAACTCGAAATAAAGAATAGAGACTGAAACAGATGGGACGCCCTATTTGGCCTGCTGTATTGAATTTCTGGCTGACGTTTCAACCTTTACAAGTCTTCTCTAGGGCAATAGAGGAAGAAAAGTTTGCTTATTCTCATTCATAATCATTTTTCACCGCCATTATCTTTTAAAATCCTTTTAAGAAGAAAATGCTGATACAAAATCTACAGATCTAAGGGGGGGAAGGGTGTAGTTTCACCTGGTTCTCTACAGAAAGGTGTATTTTCACCTGTTTCAGGCGTGCCCGCCCTCCATACAGCGGATGGCGGCGTCGGCCTCGCGGAGCCGTCACATGTGTCTTGTGTGCGGCAAGTTTCTGCGCACGCCATGGAAGCTGGAGCGCCACATGCGGACCCACACGGGCGAAAAACCCTTCTCGTGCCCCGTGTGCAGCTTCGCCTCCAACACCAAGTCCAACCTGTACGTGCACGTCAAGGCCAGGCACAAAGAGTGCAACATGACGGATACTGAGTGGACACAACGGGCACCACTCAGCTGAGGGAGAGGTTTGGAAGGAATGAGGCACCATATGATGCTTTCAATACTGTTTGATTGAGAGCTGGGGGGGGGGGGGGGGGGGGCAGCTTTATGATGATTTCAATCCTGTCTAATTATCAACTGGAGGTGGACCATAATGATGGTTTCCATCCAGTTTGATTGACAACTGAAAACGGAACCTGATGTTAGTCACCATCAACTTCGATTGAGAGCTGGAGGCGGGGCTTGATGGTAGTTTCCTCCAAGTCTGATTGAGAGCTGGAGGCGGGGCTTGATGATAGCTTCCATCAAATCTCATTGACAGCAAGAGCTGGGGCTTGATGATGGTTTCCATCCAGTTTGATTGACAGCTAGAGGCGGGTCTGATGATTTCCATCCAGTTGAATTGTTAGTCTGGAACAGAGATCAGTGCTACCGGGAGAAAATTATGTTGTCAAATGTTTGAATAATACTAACAATTTAAGTCACCACTTCATATGATGTACAACACAATTCTGTGCCAACATAGAGCAAGGTCAGTTGATGATTGTCCCCTCTCTGGTATTAGCAGATCTACTTTTAAGTTGTAGAGCCTAGGAAATACAATTTGTGGTTATCACAGTTGGGACTCATGTTATTTCGTTATGGCTAACAAAAGTTAAGTTTTCTAGAAGTGATTAGCACTTAATATATTGAGACTGATGACATGTATCGCTGTCAAAGTATACATCAACAGGGTTGCCACGGGTTAGTGGGGGGGGGGGGGGGGGTCATGGACGAATTTACCTTTTCTAAGGTCCGCGGATTGTCCTTAAAGGGTTAACCTGTTGGTGATATGTTAGAAACTGGAAACGATTGAGTGTCCTGTGTAGAGGAGCGCTGTCAGCTTCTCATTGCGGAGTCAGTACCTGACGAGGCAGAGCGGGAGTCTCTGAGTAACTCACGCTCCATTTTGCCTGTTTCAGAGTAGCTGCCTGCCGAG